>JANEYF010000917.1:0-72176 GCA_029963845.1 Rhamnusium bicolor
TTACTGACAAAAAATGCTAAATCTTCATTATGCTATTTCGAACTTCAAACTGCAGTTCCAAGTCTATTTATGGACCAATTTTCAATTTCAAAATTGCAATGGAAAACTAATTTAAAGCTTTAAAGAAAGAACTTAAGAAATATACAGGATACTATTTAAAAAAGTGAGTTTTGGCTGTTTATCTTTTATAAAATAGATATTAAAATAATATATAAATAAATTAATTAAATAGTCATTTGTTTTGGGTGAAAAATATTTAAAAAATACCTCCGGATAATATCTAGCTATTTATTAAGTTGTGTAAACTTTAATAATATACTTTTCATGGTCACTTATTAATCACATACAATATCATTATTCAAGGTCATATCCGATTCGATTTTGATTTTGCAAATCCATTGTAAAGATAATTCACACCTCAATCAGATACGATTAAAAAATATACAAGGTGCTGTTTAAATTAGAAAAGTTACTAGTACTTTCGGTTAAACCGGAAGTGCATTTTTGAGCCTGGTTAGGTCGAAAAATGTATTTTTTATGTCGAATGTCCTGTACCCTAATTTCAAATTTTTATTTTGAGAAATAAAGAAAAAAGTTTGCAGGTACCTGTTGTCAAGGTCATCTGGTGTATTGTACCTAATTATATTGACACATCAAAAACGTACAAGGTAATGAATTTAGTTGGCTGGATTTTCTCACTTTATTTCCCAACTCGAAAAAAAATCTAAATTGCAGGTTATAGTTTTTTGCCATGGAATTCGAATATGAAAACAAAACAATTGAACATCAACAATAACGAACTCAAAATTTCCAAAAATTTAATTTTGTTTTTGATCGTTCTGAAGTAGAATCACTAATTAGTAATTCGATGTATACTTCAAAATATTATTTAACGAAAAAAAAATATTTTAATATTCATTTCTGTGTAATAAACTGTCTGGATTTCTGACACGTCTATGTGATTTTCTTAAGAACCGAGTAATACATCAAATTGTACATCTCCACTGATCGAAGGACGACCGGTGCGAGGTTAATATTTTGTATTGGTTTTGCAACCTTGTCAGAGAGAACTGAAATTGCTAAAAGAGTTGATCATAAACTTGAAACATTTAAACAATGAACTTGAATACGCTTCAATAATTTTAATGCAAAATAAAGAAATTGTTGATATTTCAGTTATCTTTTTGTAGAATTATAACATTTTCAAATTGAACGTATTAAAACGAGAGAAAAATGACATCAATCTGATACTTGGTTAGTTCTACCAGAGTTGAACTTTAGATCTGAATTTAGTATAATTATTAGATCGCTTAGAGAACGATATTGAGAATTTGTAGATAGCTGTTTTTCATATTTCAAGTTAGTTGTATTTATATGTTTGTAATGAAAATGAGAAAATTGAAATAACTGTATTTTTTTAATAAAAATTTATTAATATACAAAAATAGAAAATAAATAATTACATATTGTCGCAATTATATGATTATATCGAATATTAAAAAAGAATAAATACAAAAATAGGAATAATAGGTCGCGATTATTATTCACATTCACATTAGTCATGGTGACCAAAAGCCACAGATTCTTGCCCAGACTTGTGTACGATAGCTCTGAAGCCATGATGCGAATCAGCAGTGTATTCAACGGTTCGAACCGAACCATCAGATTCTACTAGAGAGTATTGTCCTTTAACAACATCCCCATCCCTAACTTCGTGTTGTGTCTTCTTGTCTCCAGTATGTGGATCCTCGATGCCGTACTTGAATTCATATTTGGGTGGATCCTAAAACAGTGGTCTTGTTATAAATATACTTAAAAAAAGAGCTATTTTCATCTATAGCAAAAAATTAAAGGACCTCGTTTAAAGGAATTAAAGAAATAGGTAATTTAGAATTCAGGTGAGCATGTAAATGAAAATTCAATTTTTTTTTTCAAAAATGTGGTTCAAAATATATATATATGATCTTCAGTACAATTACACAGAGCAAAAATTTATAATATTCTTTGCTTTCTGCATGCGCTCTTTTAGATTCTGAAGAAAAATAGAATTTGGAGAGCATCTATCGATTCTATCTTCTTATAGGCATCTGACTATTTCTAAATATTTTATACTTGAGTCCCTTGAAGATTTAATTGTGTATTTATTTGGTCTATTTATTCTGAAAGTGAAAAAATTGAAAATAAGTAGTTTTTGGACGTTTGGCCACAAATAGTGGAATCGGTTATTTTCTGGCTTCCAACTAATTTCAAACTGAACAAATTTTATTAAATTCTGTCTTGATATTGATTTCTTCTGGAAATGTCACTTTATCTTAATTAGGTATTAGTAAATTTAATTACCTAATAAAAAAATGTCAATTTTATACTTAGTTAAGTGTTTATTCAAATTCTACCTCGTTAGAGAAAATATCGAAATGGTATATGTTAAAAAATCATCTTTTATACTAATTTATAATGTCGAACAAGTTGTTAAATGTATAGTTATTAATAAATGCAACGAAATATAACAATGCAAATTTAATTAATATTGCAACGTGAAATTGCATATTTTATTACAGTATAATAAATAAATGTATCAGTTTATGCTTTCCCAATAAGTAGTGTTGAGGTGTGAAAGAGAAAATTAATAGATAATAATCTGCTCTATGAAATAATAACAGTATTAATTAATTTATTTTGTTGTGTAATAAATGGTTAATATATAGAAAACATACCCTACATTTGACCAATGTTTTACTAAAAATTTCTGTACTGATAATTTCAGTAGGCGTATATATGTACAACAAGAAAACCAACGGATTTTAATTTTGCAGCGAGACTATTTAAAATTGGTCGTTTCTGATCAGTATTTCCTGTACAAAGAATGTACCAAGAAAAATAACTGTCTAATCAACAGAATATGACATTGTTCTTTTATGGTTGTTCCGTTCATGTCTGTTATATCAACATACGTTATTTACATGCATTACATTTATCTTCAAAACCATGACAAGAAATAAGTTAAGTTTTTAAAGTTTTACATCAGCGGCGCATGTTTTTGCATGCGTCGTTGATTTCTATTATTCAAATTTTATTATACAATTTAAAATGTTTTTATTTTTAGCTGCTGTATTGTTTAAAAGTGTCTAGTTCTAAGCCGGGACTGGCCCTGCTCCGCCAGACCTAACAAATGCCTCGTCGCCACCATACGCGGGGAGCTAGGTGGCAAGGTCAGCGAGGACAACATATTCTGTTTTTAATTGAAATAAACTTGTTTTGAATTTGAATTTGAATTTGAGTTTGGTTATTAAAGGTGACGATGATTTTCAGATAACAAGCGAACCAATCCATGCAACATAATATATCTTAAGAAGAAAAGTGATTTTTTAAAGACATTTAAAAACATAACTTCATAAAGAATATGTACTTCCTCAGAAAATGTCCATGATTTAATTTTATTAAAGCAATAGAAGCATTACGTGTGAGCCATGCTCATTTCAACAAACCGGTTAATCTTTTTCAGAAGAAACTTAAATTAATTCAATAAGCATTAAACATTTTATAATATTTTTTGAAATTTTATTGAAAATAATAATAACAATGAACACCACAAAAATTCGACAACCCCTTTAACCTAAGTTGAAGCTATCTAGAAGCGGATTACACTTGAACCATTCCCACCGGTGCGGTGGCGGAATCCGAACCCGCAGCTACGATAGAAAGATTTCTAGTAGAGCTTGCCTTCGCCCCACCAAAAACCACCGCCCCACAAAATGTGATTGTAAAAATTTACTTTCTCAATTTAAAATAAACCTCTTGCATATACTGAAATAATAAAATGAAATAATAATTATTTTTACATTTAAAAACTTCCTAAAATTCTATAATTGTAAAGGTCGACAATAATTAAATGACAAATATTTTCCTAAAATTTATTACCTAGTTTGCTTAAAATTATACCTAAAGACTACAACGACTACTATTTTAGGATTATTAATTACTTCCGTTAAACATATAACCAACCCATTTAATAATAATTATCGTCCAGAGAATTTTATAGGTATTAAAAAAATTGAAAAAAATTTATAGTTACAACGATATTTTATTAATTTTGAGTCGAAATTGAAATGTATAGAAGCGTTTTGTAACCCAAAACACCTTTTCATAAAAATTTTTGGGTATATTTTACAACATTTATCGAAGTTTTTGTACACTCTCGTCACGGTAGCTTGCGCTGTGGTCTAAATTTTTGGGTCGGTATTAGAAAGGCTTATGGGTTACTAACTTTTAATAATATATTAGATCAATATATTTAAAGTAAACTGTATCTTTGAAAATCTCATGTTGCTGTATATTGAATAAACCTAAAACGTCTCTATTTTTTTAAGGAAAAATGTGAAGCGCATTGGAGATTTAATATGTTCTTCATTAAACTACATGTGAGTCAAATCCAAAACGGTTTACTTAGTTTTGAACGGTGACGTACCAAATTTTAAACTATTGCCTCATATTTTAGAGATAATAAAAAAAACTTGCTTAAACCCTATTGAATCGCTTCGGAAAAAGCAACTTTAACCTAACCTTTATTAATGTACTTACATGATAATTGGCACCTTCATCGTAATCCGCATCGTGATAACCTCCTCCTTGAACGAAATCATTTCCACCAAAATTGTGGTATCCTCCTGCACTGTTTGTATTTTGATAAGAGTTACTTATAAATTCATGATGGCCACCTATATGACTTGGCTCATTTAGTGCATTGTAATTATTTACAAAGGATTGAGTAACACCATGATTTTGATTATATCTACTAAAAGAAGAAGATGGTGCATGGTGTGTGGTGTACGAAGTACTTGAAACAGCTGCACCTCCACTAAAACCACCATTGTGGTAGCCTTCATTGCCGTTATTTACAAATCCACCTTGGTGTACACCTCCATAATTGCTGTTAATATATCCTCCATTAATGCTGGCTAGAATTGTTGACAAAATTGCGGTCTAGAATAAAATTATAGTTGCTTTAAATTAAAGAGAATAAGGAGAAGAAAAAGTGTTGTTATTATTTCTAAAATCCTCTCTCAAGTTATGGAGAGAGGATAATAAACAAACTCTATACATGAGCAAATAAAACTATTATTTTTAATCATTATTTAATTAATTAAATTTACAAGTTATCTATCAAATTTTAAAACAGATGTGAAATGACAAAATTGTTTGTACTGGTTAGTAATAATAAATTTTAAAATCTCAGAAGTCTGAAATTAATAAAGAATTCATAAAAGTATTTCGAGCTACTTTTTAGTTTTCAAGTTACTGGTCGGCTCTAGGTTTAAAGTCGTCTCAGATAGTCTCCGTTGCTTGTTGAAAATTCTTGAGTAGTCCGTTTGAAGGAATAGTCAATTATTTCTACTATTCTGTAGAAAATAAGTTTTTTTTAAGGGAGTCAGCTAAAAAGGTGAATTTAAATTGAAAATTAGCTCAACAGAACGCCTTAAAAATAATTTTGATATGGCATGTAAGAACAAAGTTAGTGTCCTTACGGAAATTGTCTTCCAGCTGCTCGAATTGTATTTGAAGGTTCTAAAGTTATCACCGCCACAACGAGATCACTGATAGTCATAAATTTTTTAAAATTATTTAAATTCATTGTATTTTCGTTTAATTGTATATACCGATTTTTTCTCTTTTCGCCGTAAAATTAGATCCTTTACTTGATAAGGAAGTAACGAATGAAGGGTGTTACAATGTCAGTGTCAGGACACCATTTACGTACAGTTTCCCTCGGTCAAATGAGGCTTTTTAACTTTATATGCAATGTTCACATTTCATCAGTACATGGTGTCCCAGTTAAAAATATCATTCTGTAATTTTTAAGACAAATTCATAATTTAAGAACTAGTGTTATATAGTTTTTTCCGAGGAATCCTATGCTGTCAAGAAAGAAACAATTGAGCATGAAACGAATAGGTTATGTTCGAAAAACCGATTTTTTCAAAAAAATATGAAAATGGAGAATTATAATATTTTTTGTTATTGGGTACTACTAGAACACATTTGGTATATTTATTTTTTTATACTTTTGATTTGGCAGGAAATCATTTTTTTCCAAAATATGTTTAATCCCCCAATATATTTTGGTTGTATTCAACAGAACATTTAATTATCTATCAACCGTTTTCGAAATATTAACAGCTCTTTGACTGAAGAAGATTTCGTAACCATACAACAACAATAAAGACAATTTTACGTGTAGTTTTGCAATTATTGTCTTAGTGTGACACCTGCCTGCCACAATTTGGCCATGGTAATGGTATTATTTGTAACACAAAGCATCTTTCCAGAGCTAACTGCAAAGGAAAAGTCCTAATATTTCGAAAGGGGTATCACAAAAGTGGTTTATGATTTTTGATAATAATTGAATCTTCTGTTGAATACTGTCAAAGTATATTGAGAGATTCAAAATCATTGGAAGAAAAGTTCATTTCGACCAAACCGGAAGTGATATAAAAAAATTGAATATGTGGAATTTGTTCCCGTAATACCCTATTAAAAAAAAAACACAATTGCCCGCATTTTGTATTTTTGAAAAATCGGTTTTTCGGCTATAACTTTTGTTTGATTTGTTTCTTTCTTAGCCGAATCGGATTTCTCGGAAAACTACATTATTTTTTGAACTATGAATTTGTCTTGAAAATTAGCTAGAAAATCGCAAGCGACAGCTTAGCTGACAGTCCTTGTACACCTGAATATTTTTTTTTATTTTTATAGATATCTGATTTTCAGTTCGACAAGTCCTTTATAAACCATTATAAAGATATGTTTTGACAAAATCTGAATAAAAAATCCTCCACCAAATACATCAAAATATATGTCACAATATTATTCGTTGTTCTTTACACCATATTCTTACAAAATTTCAACTAGTTATATACGATAATTAGTTTTCGAATTTTAACAAAAAAAAATAATATTGTCGTTTTTAAGACAATTTTAATTGAGCAATTTTTTAATATTGTTAGGCTTAATTACATTACATTACACTAGTTTGTTATAGAAACACAGTACTACCTAAATATGGTGTTCTATTCTTTTCGGGACATCTTATACAGATAAAGAATATAAGATTTATTTACTGAAATTCTTTTGAAATTTATATTTACATGCACTATATCTCTCTAGTAAACAGCAATTTTAAGGTATTTTCAAGTTGAAAGATATTAATTTCCATTTTGGTAAAAAGTTTTCATTTGATATTGAAAACATATTTTGAATAGAAAATATACTTATAAGGATTGATATTTTTCACATAGAAATATATTTTTCATTTTGTTACTTAATCGCCAGTTAATTTAAAATTAAACAAAGATTAGCTCTGAGAAAATTATGCACAGATACGTATTATATAAAATTTGACAGTATTATCCACAAAGTATTAATTTAACAGTGACACGATAATTCACACACCTCTAGCAACATATTTGCACTCTAGTTTGAAGTAAATACTGAACAATTATTTCTTTGAAACTATCTTTTATACTTCAATAGAATCTTGTAAGAGGATTCCCATCAGATATTTGGATTATATTTGCAACGTTATTTAAATTGAAAGAATATTAAGTAATTATGTCATCTGATGTTCATGTGAATTGTTATTTGTATTTCTTCTTAAGCCAATTGATATTTTTACACAAATGTCTTAGTATGAGAATCAGAATTATATGCATAAATTGGTAATACATTACATTACGTGGCAAGTATAGTATTTTAATAATTATTAATGATGTTTAACTAGGCCAGAGGTACATTGCTAAATTCTACATAGGTAAATTAATTCTCTATTGGATTTAATTAATTATGATATATAAATTGATTTGGACGAAATTAGTGTAATAGACATAGTAAATAATTCTTTTTATTGTTGATACAATTATATTAGAATATCATTAATTAAACATCAATTAATATCGCACATTGCATGTTTCAAAGATTTTGGACATTTCCTGTTCTATTTTTTTATGTTCAGATTTTGGCGAAAGAATAAATTAATCAAAGCATCTAAAACATCGCTCTAAAAGCACTAACATTCTAATTATTATGTTATCAATTTGTAAATGTATACCAAAATACTGCTTTTCTGTTTTCTCACCAAATAGTTACAAATTATTTCAGATCATCATAGAGTTCGGATATCGACGAGTCATGAGATCAAAAACAGGGTCAGTGTAAGGGAATATTTTTTATTATTTTATTTATCAATTAAAAGCAAATAAATATTTTTTAAAATTATTACTGAAAACTAATATCTTTCAGCGGCTTACCTTGTAGTGTAGAAGTTACAACAGAGGAGGTAGTAAAGTGGAAGTATATTGGCACTAATAGTTTACACCAATTTTTTTCTTCGATGCACTGCACACTTATTTCCAGTTACTGCTGAAGTATTGTTCCCTACAAGCGAAGTATATTATTAAAAGTTGCTCCAAATGTTCTGCAAAAATCCGTCTATGTGTTAAAAATAAATGTTCTATCTTTACAGGTATTATTGGTGCATATTTAAAATAGGGGAACATTCATAAAGACTCCATATTTATTTAAGATCCTAAATAATCCACATGACAACATGAAGAGTAGCCAGAGCAGGTAATCGATCGACTGACTAAAATTTTGGATTCACTATAATAATTCTTAAAATATTTTAATGATTTTTTTTGCTAAACAATAATTGGGTTTAGAAACATGATCAAATGATTAAATGCAAACCATTATGAATTTTATTTAATCTAATATTAAGAATGTATACATTTTCTGTCATGTGGTAATATCAAGAAATTGTCCTATATTTAAAAAAGGTAACCGACTGGATATATTATATTATCGACCTGCCATCTTATATAATTTTTACAAAATTTTTGAGGCAATAACTATGCCATCATATTTAATATCACATTCAAAATTTAGTCTCCAAACAACATGGATTTAATTCCGGGAGTTCTGCTATATCTAACCTTGTGTGCAAAACACAATTTATTAGTGAAACCATTGATAAGAAAAGTCATCTACACTGACTTCTCTAAAGCATCCGACAGAAGACCAGAAGAACTTATTATTCGATAAATGGACCTGTTAGCTAGTCGTTAAACCATAGCAGCTGACCATGTATATGCCACAGGCTTTGATTATACTAAAACTATCCTTTAGGGCTACAATTATTAATAGACGTTCCTTGCGTTCTGTGGTTCCTCGAAGAGCTCCAGTACCTCTTTGACACTGATCAACAACTCCTATATATTTTAGGAGGTGTTGCACTGTTGCCTCCGTTTTTCGTTTCATACGTTCAAATATCAGTGTGGGTGCATTTAGTTCAACTCTGTTCTCAATTTCCCGAAAAGAAATACCGGGTTCTCATACTTATTGATATTAGTCACTGATGCAGCACAATATATGGTTAAATCTGGAATATTGTTGAAAGAAACAAAGTGAATCTATTCTGAATCCTAAAAGAACTAGCAAAATTCTCTCCGAAAACTCTGCATTCTAACCACAACAGGTGTAAAACTATAGTAATTTAAATTGTTCCTAATAACCAGGTAGCTGAGTCGAACCTCGGTTGATTTGATTTATGAGGCTATTAGGAGTTCCTACAACGTCCCGCTTTAGGATTTACAATTAGTAAATATGAAACTGCCTTAAACATGGCGCACAACGTGGGGACAAGTTTAAGATTTGGTTTGATATTTACTAAACCCTAAAACTCTATTATTCTTCGGCGCCTTATGAGTGGTTCTTGTTATAACCAAACTATATTCGCTTGCATTAAGACCGAAACAGACGAGGGACACGGCTCTTTTACTTTCACCATCAAAGCGAAATTATCTCATAAGGCCCTATACAAAAAATACAAAGTTAGTCCACTGAAAAAACTAGCAAAACTCTCCGAAAGCGCAGCATTCATCTTTCGCTTTCGATCATGCCGACCACTGTAAACTGCAGTAGGTTAGTGTATTCCTACCAACCAGCCGGGTCGCACCATGGTTGCTTTGATATTTGAGTTTATTATGAGTTCCTATACCAAATATTATTTTCTATTTCTGTAGTAAATTTAATTGATATTGCTTTTTCTGTTAATATAAAATTGTTAAAACATTCAATGCCGTGGGGCCAAGTGCCCCATCTTCTCATATAAGCTATGGAGGTAGTGGCATATTGCGTAGAAGTTCGTGAAAAAATCGTTGACTAATGCCTTTAAAAACACTGCATAATATTTTCTGTCTAGGAGAATAACGCAGATGTTAATTCACAGTTTGTAGGTAGGTATATGATTTTTTGAATATTCAATGACTATGCAACTACATAATTACAAACAGTTTTATATTATTAAACAAAATTTGATTTATAATCGAACTATTTCTTTTAGATACATAGAAGGTTATTTAAATTATGTGATTAATGAAAATTCATAAACGAATTAATTTTTATATGGTTATATAAAAACGTATACAGTGTAAACAAATTCACATGACATAAACTTTCATTTTCTTATCAAAGTTTCCGCAAACGGCACTGGCATGACTCGCCGATATCCGAACGTCAATTATCACCCAACGGAATTTCAAAACAGTAATTATTCATAAACCGTTTTTTTTTTTATTTGTATTACTCAATCTGTAAATCTCAATTTGACCCAATCGGAAAATCTAAATTTAATGAAAAATTTGTAAATTTCAGAACATACATACATAACAAATCATTCCACTGCATTGAAAATCTGAAACACGTTATTAAAGGTAAAAATTAATAATAAAAAAACTAAAATTACGTTCTAATAGACATCGTTTTTTAGAATCAACCCAATCTTTCATTAATATCATTTTTAATAATTAAGCAGAATATAATTAATAATTTTTGCTTTGTAAGTTATCGGATAGTGATAAAAGAAAGAAGAAAACCAGATTTTAAATAGTCAACGTTTCGTCTTTATTTAAAGACATCCACAGGACCGTTTAATTTAGGTTCTCCTTTTAAATATTAAAAATGTTAACATACATTTTTGTCTATGTTTCATTATATATTCCAGTAAATCAGATATGTCCTATATTTTCCAAATTATCATTCTGCAAATGATTAATGTGCGTTAGTAGTTATCATTAAAAATTTACATGTAGTATTTATACATCTAAAATATTTGAAAAAAATTATACATGTGAAATTTGTTCATTGTCTATAGGTATTTGTTTTCAATTATTTTATACTATTGAAAATAACTACATATTTTTTTTATATACAACATTGGCCATACCTTAAAATTTTATTTAATTACAAAATAATTAAAGTTGGTATATTGGACAACTCGGTCAATTAAAGGTGGTTATAATTATTAAATGGCTTTCTCATGTTTGTTTATTTTTCTAAATAGTATGTAGTATTGCTCATTAGTAGGTCAATGTTAAAGAGACTATAAATGTATACAATAAATGAGTATGTTTATATGGTTGCCTAATAGAAGAAATTGTTCATATGAACTTGTCTACCTATTTGATTTGTTATATTTTTTGAAAATATTTATGCAGAATAGATTCTCAAACTTTATAGTAAATAACGAAATATCTAAAATAGGCACATTGGAGTAAAGTTATTTTCAATATTATTATTACTTTTTTAATTAAGATTATTGAAAGAAAAGAATTAGAAGTAAGAAATAAAATTCCTGAAAATTTTAGAAGCAAAAAAATATCAAGAATTCTTAATAAAAATGTATATGAAATGTTGTTGAAAACACACTATCTAGAGTTTCTACATATAGGCATCTGTATGTAATTTCAGGATTTCTGTCACAAACATTATCCTGAATTAAATCCTTCGATTAAATTTTTTTATAATATATATATTATATAATTTACGATATAAAAACGATAAATTTAAAAGATAGAATTCAATTTTCTCTTTTAATACCCTTTTGATAGGTAACATCAGTAATGTAATATGTAAAGATAAATAACAAAATTTAAAAATATAAAAAATACTGCAATAGTAATAAATAATTTAAGGGAAAGTCCCTAATTTTAAAATAAAGAAGAAACATTTAAAATAACGATAATTCTTCAATTAAATAAAGTCTCAATTCTTTTCTTTGTAAGATGAGGAATACTCACTCCAACGAAAAAGTGCCTAATGTTTAAATTTTCAGCATAACTATAAGGAAATAATAATACTATTTTTTTTACTATTATACACTTCTACTATTACAATTACTACTACTACGATTACTACTAATGTATCTACATTTAAGAAAACTGAAAATTAAATTTTTGTAAAAATTATAGAAATAAAACTATATTTAAAACAAAATTTGTTAGTCCTTGTCAATATTGGACACTTCGTCAACGTCTTTTTATTGAGTGGCGTTTTTAACTGATTTATAATTCAGGTGTTTGCAAAAAAATATATTAAAGGCATTTTGATCTTTACGTCGAAAATTATTAAGTTAAAATTTCCATTCCAAAAAAAATCTTGATTAACAATTTATGATTCCGGAATAACGTATGTATTTTCATTTTATCTTTTAATTTTCGTTACAAATCTGAACATTCCAAATTTTATTCTTTGATTTATGCTGCGCTGAGGAGGAAGAGAAATTCTGAAAAACCGATAAGCAGAGTTGCCTTATTGGTTTGACACTACCATTATTCTAAACATTATATTTTCCAACATTATTATCTAAAATTTAGATAAGGGCTTCTGTTTGTTTGTAGATATCTCTTATACCTTAGAATATGTTTACAAATTAGATATTTAAATACAATAATAATGTCTAGGGCTGTCAAAAATGTTCCGTGGGACAGTGGCGTACGCGAAATGAACTAATACGAGAAACAATAAACTGTTACAATTTATAACAATGTATGTAAAACTTACTCTCTTAACTAGCTTGATGAACTAGCTTGCTTATCACAAACTGGAGAAGATGTGTAGCTATTTTACAGCATCAGGTATGTTTCTACGGTTGTCTCCATGAGTGATGTTCGCTTTGGTGAAAACATATTCTTATATTTCGAAAACGACCGTTCGACATCTACTGATGTAATACATGCATATATAAAATAGGCTTTGAACGCACTTAACGGATCTTGGGCTGCACCATCACATATTTGTCTTAATTTTGTAAAACCGGTGTCTTTATTTAACACACTTGCGAACTTTTCAATACGCTCCCATTTGTTGAGTCACCTATAGCATGTAGTAGTAGATTTACTTCGTCCACTATTTGCAGTGACTCCTCTAACGACAACGCACTGTTTTCTAATTCTTTTATGCTTTCATGTAATGGTTTATAGTTCTTCGCAATATTTTTTAAAGCTGTTTCAACGGAAATATCTTCGAAATTTGTCTGGCTTTCCTTAATAGCTGCTGCCTCACCTGGATTAAATTGTAGTATCACAGCTTTTATTTGTTGGAAATATTCAACATAATAAAAAGCTGCCTGCAACCATGTTCCCCAACGTGTAAGAATCGGCTAGGTGGTTTAGGAATACCGGGACACTTGCTATGAAATGCACGGAGACGTTTAGGAGATTTAAGAAACAATTTTTTTGTTCTTGCTATTAATGCATCCACCACTGGAAAACCTTTTCGAATAGTTTCTGCCACAAGATGTAAAGCATGCACTTTACACGTAACATGTATAAACGTACAACCTTGTTCTTGCAAAGAACGGCCTACCGAATGCATTGTCATGGCGCTATCAGTCACAAACATCAACACTTGACTTTTTGACAGTTCAAATTTTTCTAACGTCTCCAGCACCACCCTGGTAATTGTTTCGGCTAAGTCAATGTACTAGACACTGACTTAGTCTTTTGCTAGCTAGTAACAGTGGAACTGCCGGTTCCAATACTCGTACTAAAACATCTAAAATAGAATTTTTTTTACAATCTGTTGTCTCATCAACAGATAACCACAGCCGTGTATTTTTTAATTCACATTTCGTCTTATTTACCATGTCTACATGTACAGTTGGTAGATAGTTACATAACATTGTGCGACTTGGTAACTTCACCTGGGCATTGTATTTATTCCAGAATTCTCGAAATGGTTGTTTATCGAGTATGTGCAGCGGAACATCACAGGCAATCTCATTAATAGTAAATCAACCATAAACTGTGTTGTCGAAGGTACCGCTTTTTTATTTTTATGGAGTACACTATTTACGTAAAGCCCACAGTCAGGCTTATCCCAGCACATCAAATCATTCTCGCACACTTTACAAATTATTTTAGCACCATCATAGAATAAATCCGGAATTCACCTATGAATTTATTCACTTTGTCAGTAAATTGCCGTTTTCTACCCCTGCGTACGTCTACTATGCTTCATTATTAAATTAATATCTACAATACAGTACAACAAATAAAATAAAAACACAAAAACAATATGCAATACGCCCAAGTGACTTAACGTGTACACAACTCGAAAGCTAATAATAGACTGGACTGGAGAAAGAGTTTCGCGGTCAAGGTGAATGCCAGTGATAGTAAGTACATCTATACTCTACGACCATGATATACAGAAACGATTTGCAGCTTTAATAATGTCTTTATTAAGCATAATTATACGATTTATTATAAAAGATTGGTCTAGTTATGCAAATTTTTTCCAAACTAGTTAAAAAAAAGAATATCTTACTTTTCATAGAAACGCAGTTTTTACATCTCTTTATTTAGTATTTCTCGTTACTTAATACATTAAAACAAACTGGAACGGATATTTTAATTTAAATGTACACTTAATGTTAAATAATTTAATATTTCATATTAATGGCACTTGTGCAATTGTGTAATAAAGACTACCGATTCACACAAATTT
This sequence comes from Rhamnusium bicolor, assembly GCA_029963845.1. Taxonomy (NCBI): domain Eukaryota; kingdom Metazoa; phylum Arthropoda; class Insecta; order Coleoptera; family Cerambycidae; genus Rhamnusium; species Rhamnusium bicolor. The sequence continues at coordinate 14,839 of JANEYF010000917.1, forward strand.
TGGGTACCGTTTATGCAACAATGTCTGTCTTAATTAAAATGTAATACATAACAAAATCTAGGTCGATTTTAGATACATTACCTACTATTCACTTTCATTAAGTATCATATTGCATTTTTAGTGGGGATTTTAATTATTTTTTATTATTTTGGGAACAACTAGTCGTATAAAAGACGAAATCTTTCAATAATCATTAGTTCAAGCTCAACTTTAACATCAAATTACTTCAATATGTTCGCCAAGGTGTGTACCAACAAGTCATAGTGCATTTGTGTAATCGTGAAAATATTTAAATATACATAGTGTTCGTTGCTTTAATAATGTGACCAATTATTTCTATGGTTCATTAGACTTACCCATTTTTGATACTAAATAATAGATATCTAATACATTTTGGAAACTTGCCATGTTAACAAGTTAAAGTTAATGTAACAAATTGTCATAGCTATTACCAGAAAATGACGTATCTTAAAAATAGTCAAATTCAAATAAAAATTGATTTATTTAAACGTGACATTTTTTAAGATACACCATTTGTGGAAATGATGGCTTATAAAGGGGAAGGTTGCGCAAAATACTTTTAATGGAACAATAATTATTAAAGTCTTACTAACTTTTTCAATCTCAAATTTTATAATAAATAAACGCAGTTACATTATACTGTTTACTAAATTTAGATAATAAATACACAGACGCGATGGAATAGTCCAAATATCTAGGAAATTCTAGTCTGATTTCAATCAAACTTGATATGGATGAATAAGAAAACATGGCGGATTTGGCAATACCGACGCTGTTGCTACGTTCTTGTTTTTTTTGCAATTGCTACAAATTTCGTTATTTCAAATTGAACACCCTGTACATTTTTTAACTATTGAGTTAAGCTCTCTCTACAAATTTGATGATATGATGTTTAATGGTTTTTTTTTATAGTAAAAAATTTTTTTGGAAAACCTGAGAAAAAGGTATTTAAAAAAGTCATAAATGACTGAGGAAAGAATTGAAATCTAAAAAGCTAGGCAGAAAGTTATTTTAAATGTTCAAACTGATGTCTATTTACTTCTTGGCAATATGCCAAGTGTTTTGTAAAGCTATTTGATACATTTTGAAGAGCGTCCGGTCTTTCTATTATTCTTTCTACCGTATTTCTTAAATCGTTCAGTCCTGAAGTGGGTTGGAACCTTTGATGGGATTAAAACTTGAGCTTGAATTATCTCCAGATGATGCCAACTTTGTTTGCGAAACGCGTGTCGAGTGCAGTATATAGTGTTTTGGTGTTTCGTGGAAAACTATGTCAGTGTTAAATCGTTTAGATTTCGTGATTTAGTTTTGTACACTACGTTCTTCAGATGATTCTATAGGAAATAATCGAGGGGGATCAGGTCAAGGGATCTAGCAGGCCTATCCATCTTTATTCAAATATATTGTCTAAATACAAACGAACTTGTGCATAATGCGATGAAGCACCATCCTCTTGCATACAAATGTTACTATTGGGAAATTCACTAAATCAACTTTAGGTGGAAATGTATATGGTTTTAACGAACGTTACCTATATTTTCTTGAACCTAGTAAGACAACAAACAAATCATGTAACGATCTACTACTGAATAAAAAATATAAAAAATTATAAATAACAATTAATATACCCTGATCTATTGTGTTAATTAAAGTTATTAGAATTTAACAAACGTAATTTATGTAAAATTATATTATTAGCTGTATTACACGTCTTATTGCGTTTTTTTTACAGAAATATAGATGATGTTCTATTTGCACCATTTTTCAGATTCTTGCCATCTCAGCACTTGTAGCTGTTACTCAAGCTGGTCTTTCGGACTACGCATCCAACTCCATTTCTTATTCCTCTGCCCACATCGCAGCCCCAATTGCATCTCATGGTTACGCTGCACCCGCTATAACTCATTCCTATGCCGCCCCTGCTCCCGTTATCTCTCACGGATATGCTGCCCCAGCCATTATAAAATCTGTACAACATGAAGAAGACTACTACGTAAGTTTCTAAAGGAAAATTATCTAACCAAATTGTGTACAAAAGATTTTCCACTAAAAATAATGCCCCACCAATTTTGGCTCGCGAAAGGTGAAATGTCCGAGGTGCCTCAGAGTTCTATATTAGGACCACTAATTTTAGATACTTTCATTAATGATATTGTTGCTGAATTGACATCCACTGACTTTTATATGTAGATGATCTGGAACTATACAAGACACTGGACAACATTAACGACTGTTTGATTCTGCCAGTTGCATTTAAGGTTGAGGTTTCGCAGAGTAAGAGAAACTTCTAGTTTGTCATAAAAACTGAAAAAATCCAATATAGTAAGATATGTAAATATCTTTGGCTTAAGGGCTTTGCTATTGTTCTAAGGATTACAGTAATATAAATTATTAATTGTTAATTTTTGTTTAATTTCAAATTTATGATCTAACATACCAAGTCCTTAGAATAGTAAAAACGACTTAAAATCATTTTAAATATCGTACGTTGATTATTTCTTAAATATTTATAAATCACAAATAAATGCTTACTCCAACACACTCTAAGAAATTATAACCTTAAAAAATACATAGCTGATATAGTGGCAATACGTTACCTTTAAAAGTAAGTGTGATATTTTCAAAAAAATCATTTTCATTTTTAATTTAGGTGATTATATGTTGTTTATCTATAAATAAATTTGCTTTTTTTAATGTTACCTTTAATTCAAAGCTTACTTTTAATAGTCACGTCATAAATGAGATCAGATTTTTTTGAAAGAAACTGTGGATGGCGACAGGATACACAAAAAAAAACAGTTTGCTATATGAACTTTACCTCGGCAGGGCACCGTTTCAGAATTATTAGCTGCTAAAATTAATATTATTTAAAATTATTTTTTTGTAGTGATTCTTAGTCGAATAAGAATTTTAAAAAACAATCGGTAGGGAGTCTTCTCCTTGAACACTAATATTTCTCCGTTATAAAATGTCTAAATATGTCATCAACGTAACGGATAATGCCCCTTTCTCATAGTAAAATTTCTACGCCACTCATCTTAGCCCCTGAGTTTGATTTTTCTTTTAATGCTTGGGTATTTTCTACGTCTAACAACTGACTAGTGGTTTCTGCAATATACGCCATATTTTCAATACTTCAATATTTATTTACTTAAATCAATATTTTAGGTATTTTATAGAATAATAACTAACTAACTTGTGAACATGTTTTGCTAATGTTTTAGGCCCATCCTAAATACGAATTCAACTATGGAGTTCAAGACGGACACACAGGTGATCACAAATCACAGCATGAAGAGCGCGATGGGGACGTTGTAAAGGGGTACTATACCGTTGCTGAACCCGATGGTACCCTTCGTACTGTTCACTACACCGCTGATGACCACAATGGTTTTAACGCCGTTGTAGAAAAATCCGGACATCCTGTACATCCAGCTCCAGCTCCAGTCTACGGAAAAGCCATCGTAGCTGCTGCTCCAGTGCATTATCACCATTGATCTTAGCGAACATATTATTAATTTATTTATATTTATTTATTAGAAAACAAAATATATATTTTCTATTGTTTTGTAATTGTTTTACATAGTTTTAATGTACTATCAACCACAAAAAATGAATTAAGTTTTATTAATTCCCTTAATGCCAACAGTTCACAATGATTTTAATTTTTTTTCTCTTTGTCGGTTTGGGATGATTCATCAGCCAATATTAATAAACACAGTGGCGGCTTGTAGGGTTTACACATGAAGGTATTACAGTGTAGATGGCAATAAAATGCATAATCGAGTGCTCTATATATTTTACAAAAAGAGAATTCTACTATTTTGCTCATAATTCATCGATAGAGAATTATTCGAAATTCAAATTAAGTCCATTTTCAGCGAATCTTTAAAAGTATTCTGTTATTTTGGCCATACCGAAAGTCACGTGAAAACTTTTGTTAGGCATATTTTTTGTTTCATGGCAAGCAGAAATGATCGCTTTAATCGATTATTTTCAATTGAAATAACAATAATTTTTTTTCTACTACTGCCTTGAAAAGTGTATAAAAACACATTATTAACTACGCTTGAAAATTATTGATTTCACATATCGTGTGAAAAATTCTTAACGCACGCTACCAGCGTGTGAAAATTTTTCACACGCTGCGTATAGTTTTGTTCCGAGATACATAGTTTAAGAGAAAAATATATTTTTACATGAAAATTTTAAAAACTTCGATAAATTTAAAATTTCTAATTTTATTTTCTTGAAAACTAAGAGTCGTTCAACCAAGCGGCTTTCACCGTCCGATTCACCATAAGTCTTTACATTCACTGTTAAATTTTCAAGATCATAGTTTGTTTGGTCTTTGATTTTTGAGTATCTCGAAACGAACGATGACGATGGATTTTTTCTAAATTTTTTTTCTCGACGGTATATAAAATGTTTTTAAAAATAGAAAGAACTTCCCGTTGAAAAATCAGTAGTGCATTAGATTTAAGAAAAAATTTAGGGCGCGTCTAGCCTTTTGCCCGCAAAATCTGGGGCAGGGGGCACACCCAACCCAAACCAAATCAAACCCAATTAAACAAATTTTTTTTTTTTTAATTTATTCTAATTTTTTTTTTTGGGGGGGGGCCCCCCCGCGGGCGGCCCCCCCCCCCCGGGGGGGGGGCGGGGGGGGGGGGGGGGGGGGGGGGGGGCCCCCCCACCCAGATTAGAAGTAGATAAAACACAGTAACATTTTTTTTCTGTAATATTACCAAAACTTCTAATTTTTTCGCACTGCGTATACCATAAACTCAATCTAATGTATCCAAAATACATAGGTTTGATATCAAGCACTAATCTTTATCAAGAATGAAATTTTCTCAGAAATCAATAATAAATTTCTCATTTGTTGTGCTGTTCTGAACACAATGTATATTTGACGCAGTCGTAGAAAAATTAGTGTGGAACATGAGTGAAAAGCATTTTTCAGATTCGTGTGACTTATGGCACTCCCCTACGGCTCGTGTCATCAAACTGCCACACTCATTTGAAAAGTGCTATATTCAACACTTTTTGTAAAGTATACTATTCCATACGGTGCATATTGTTTGAATGACGCTATATTCCTTTCGAAACTGTTATCATAGAATACGAATACGAGCGATAGTTGAGAATTAGGATAAAATGAGGTAGAATAAGATACGCCCAGCGAACGCAAAGATAGGCTGTGATTTGGTGGGGTGGGTGGTGATTCATTTCTAACCAGGAGTGCTTCATCTGGCTTTAGCCAATCAAAATTTTTATGTTCCAATAATGTCACAGTGACGTTATTGGTAGAAAATTTATTTGTCTTGGCTATTGTTCCCTCCTATGTTTAGTCGGAGAGAGAGAACCACGCATGACAATATGTTTATCCAGCAGTTTGTTTAATTTAAACACAGATGATTCAAAATGCAAATTTTGCAAAACAGAGCTATAGATTATGTTATTTGTAAGCTTCAATCAAATGTCATACGCGGAACTGAGATAGTGCGGAAAAGTTGCCAACTAATTCTCGACTAGTTGATATTTAGATACATGTATTCAAAAAGTTCACCAAACGGTTTGTGACTTTCTGCTGGAACAAAGCTAATATTATGCATTTTGAATTGTACTTCTAGTTGGTGTGGATCTATTTGGACATATATTTACAAATAAATTTTGTATTCGACGTTCCGATGCCGTTGTGATACCATATTATAATTTGATAATTTTCTTCGCGCGTATAAATCATTAATTTTCGTGAATGTGTGAAGTTTTAATAAAGATTACATCCCTTTACGTACCATACAATTCTTGAAATGAGCGGGGCGGGTAGAGTTTAAGGAATTCACCGCTGCAGATTGTGCCCCACCAGGCATCTACGATATACCCCCACATCGTGACCCCACGATTACTGTTACGTCCATCTCGCTTGTTTAATCGATTTTTGTTAACATTTGGCTGCATTTTCTAGTTTACACATTGTATACCTGAAACTTTTATACTAGCGCATTCAGATAAGAATACAGTATAAAATATAAAAAAACTATAGGTACTTATTATTATTGTCATGTAAAGAATGCCTATGTAATACCTAATAATCATATTTCATTTTTTTTTAGAAATTATTAACCGTTTATATTATTATTAACTATACCGAGTGATATGATCTAGGATCCATCCCCACCAAATACAAGGGAAGAAATAGAGTTCCAACCAAATGTCTTTTTCTTATAAATATGTATCAAACTTAAGTTTGTAAGATTTCCCTCAATTGACAGCATTTACCTCAAAATTTAGGTCGAATGTTAGTCTTTATATTAGGGGATGAGGTATGGACATCCGTTTAATTTCCGATATTCGATCAGTGAAGTTAAGCAGCACTGATCGAGTCCGGAATTGGATGGATGAACGATAGCTCATCTAACAGTCGGCAGACAATCCCGGGAAGGCCGCTAGCCTGATGCAGGCGGAGAGGCAAGCCCGGGTGGAGGGTCGAAGAGACCTATCCAGGAGGTTTGCCACTCTGCTAGCGGTGCAGGCGGGCAGGCCCAGGCGGTGGGTTAGTTGACAGTCGAGGACCGTGGTTCGGAGTCCACGCTAAACTGTAGGTCCCTAGGTAAAAAGGGCCCATTGTGGCCTACTTGTCTAGTAAAATAAGTAGCTACTACTAACTAGTCTTTATATTTCACTTTAGGTAATTATGTAGGTTTGGACATTTTTCAGTAATATTCATGTCAATTAAGTTTAAGTATTATGTTGACAGTGTTGATAGCAAAAAACCACTAGAAATGGTCTTTGTCACGTATAAACATTACCATGTTTACATTGGGGCACTAATAACAAAACAACAGAATGAACAGCTTAGAAGAAATATGATTTAATTATAACATCAAAACACAGTTATTGTTTGGTTAAATCGATTCCAAACACACTATAATGTATAATGATACAAAAGCAAAGGTACTTATCTCGGCTCTACCAAATTTGACTGTAAGGCTAGAAGCGGAGAACAATCAGCGCGAAAAGTGTACAATACGCTTGGCATATGCGGGCGTTAGTTTACCGTAAAGATAGGGTGATGTAAGAATTTACTGTTACGCACAAGATTACCGTTCCCTAGAGTATTTCCAGCGTTACCCATTCACATATTTTCATTACGATACAGCATTTATCAGTTGTCATTTCTACTTTAAAAATGCGTTTAGTTTGATTTTATAAAAACGAAATATGCCATTAGAGGTATATATTTATATTTCTAATTATAATAAAAAAGTAGCACCAGTTTACAAGAAAAACAATATCGATGATTCCTAGAACCACAGACCAATATCTGTCATTCCGTGTATCGCTAAAATTTATAAAATTATTCTAAAAAGAAACAGTTAATAATGTATCTAGAAAGTAATAAGCTTTTCAACTCAATCCAAATGGTTATCGTAATAAATTATCTACTACTTTTGCCCTAGATAAATTAACATCCATAGACAACACGGGTATGTATGTATGAGGAAGGGGAAATGCATATTCTTCTTATTCTAAGACCTGTCAAAGGCTTTCGGCTGCATGTTCCTCACCATACTAATTAATAAATTAACTTATTATGGTTTTTGGGATGAAAGCAAATGCCTTCTACACGAATACTTCAGTGATAGGCAACATTTGTTGTATACAATGGAACTAAATCTACCCCACAAAAATTAAAACATGGTGTTGCTCAAGGGTCTGTCTTAATGTACATTAACGATCTTCCAGTTTCAATTAAAAAACATGTTTTAGCCATTTTATTTACCGACGACAGTAACTGAACTGTATTCCAACTCCAATATCAAGGATCTGTTAAATTAAGTCCCCTACTTCTAATCGGACACCCAAAAGTGGTTTTTGCCTCAGACAAGTTACGCCTAAATGCATAAAAAACAGCGACAATACGCACTGAAAAGTGTAAAGAATCCAAAGTATAGTAGAAGAAAACGCCTTAGTGACAAGACGTGCGGGGTAAGATGCTACAAAACGTAGATCTGGATTTATCTGTATTGCTCGCTAGTTTACTTTTTCAATGTAGGTTTTTGTGCTCAGTTTACCTAGCAACAAGTTAACAATTGTAGAAAAAAGTGTTAACTTGAAATAAAAGTATTGAATTTAAAATGTTGACTACACATACAGTAGTTACAGTATTCAAGTTCGCTTAATATAAATTTAAAAACAAATTAAGTTCCTCTATTCCACTCTATGATATAAATTGTTACTACTCAGCAAGAACCGCGAGGAGGTATGAGAATTGCTTGCCAGAAAAGGATGGGTATGGAATATTAGTATACAATAAACAAATTAAGTAAAAAGTAACAAGAAACCTTTAAAAACAAAATAAAATAAAAAATATACTCTCAATATAGTAATAGAAACAATAAATTCTCAAAAAAATATTATTAATAAATAATAACATCCTGAAAAGAATGCATTATCAACCCATCCATCAACTGATTCACAGTGTAATATAATCAACCCTAGTCCCTTTATTAGGAAGCAATGAGATTGGTTGACATTTCCTAGATCCATCAGTCCATCAGTTTTTTACGGTGTCATGAGTATCATACCAGGTTTCATGTAGATAATAAATTGGTCTGTTTTCTCTTTTGAGTTCTTTTATCTCTTCTATACATAAATCTCGCCAATCCACTATTCGTCTGCCTTCCATAATCGTCATGCGTTTATTAATAGTTTGATATTTTAATCCGATTTATCTCAGCCAAGTTTCTAAAGTTTTTTTTGGCATATTTTAGATAAAAATCCATTTCTTATGGTTTCTGACTACCACTTCAATAGTTGGTATTTCATTTTTCTGTACGCGTCGTAAACTCGTCGTAAGTTCTTAAAAGTTTTGCTAACGATGGGTCCCGAATTTTCGATTGATCGATATCGGGTCGTTGTTTCCTTAGAAGGGCACCTTCTTTCACCAGTTTGTGTATTGTAGGACGGCGAACGTTAGTCAGAGATGCTATTTGACCTAGTATATCTAAATCATACAAATTAGGGTCATTAGCTCGTCGCTTCTAATTATTGTACACATTAAACAAATTTGTTTCGCTTGCTCGTTCAAATGTAGCCGATTTTTTCTTACTGAAAACATAGATGAACCTCAATTTTCTTTATCACTGTAATCACTATAACTATCATTTTCACAAATACAATAAGATGTAGACGTAGAGGCCTCCCACGGTCGAAAAATATTTGCATTAAATACGATAATCTTTTTTTTTTTTATATATATATATATATATATATATATATATATATATATATATATATATATATATATATATATATATATATATATATATATATATATATATATATATATATATATATATATATATATATATATATATATATATATATATATATATATTCAGTTTCCTGTGTCATTTATTTTTTAAGTTATGACGTCATCGACTTTTTTTTTAAATGACAACCTATATTTTTTATTATTGATTTTGGTAGTAGTTTTTATTCCGGTTCTGACCGTATAATATTTTCAATATGTTATATTTGAAAAAAAATCGAGAAAAATAGTCTTAAAGTTCAAATAACAAAAATTCATTAAATTTTGGAAAATTTATCTAGTTGCCTAAGTTTGACGGAAAGTTATCGACGGCACATTCGTTTTTATTTTGAAATTATACAAATAGTTGAAAAATCGAACTAATGTGATACACCGGCAACTAGATAAATTTTCCCAATTTAATGAATTTTTGTTATTTCAACTTTGTAACGCATAAATTCAGTAATTCCGTTGATATTAATTATATATAAAACGAACCAGTGAAAATGATTGAGAATACTCAATTCATTTTTATTTTCTATAAATACATTGAGGAAAAATGCATTCTATAGAAACATTTAAACGACACCTAGCATGTGTGTACTATGCTGACAATTTCTTATAAGAATCTAGGTCACTTTTAGAGACATTCTTTTATTTCATAATGTGGGCATTTCAACTTTTAGTGGGGCTGGACAAAACTATATTTTGGTAAATCACCGCATATAAAAGACAAAACATTTATTATTATAATTAGTTTTATATTAACTGCTTTTAATCATACACATAAAATTAAACTTCGAAATGTTCTCTCAGGTATGTACAGCGCTTTACAAAAAAATATGGGATTTTTGGTTTTCTGATTATGATTTTCCTAATTTATTTTGGATATTCCATGCATAATATTTTTAAACGTGGACCATAGTATGTCCTTAAGGAATTTATTGTTGGTTTTTTTATTTTAACTATTGGTATTAGCTTTTTTAAAGTTAATTATTTGGATTCTTATATATTTTTATTCCGTGAAATTTAAAGAAATATTAATATTTTCAGTTTGATTTAGTTATGTGCATTTTTTGCTGTTGTTATAAATTGTTTAATCACATTTTTTGAAGTTAGTGTTAAATTCAAAAATTTAAGACCAAGTTTGAAAAATTACAGATCATTAATTTAAACCTAAAAAAAAAAAACTGCTGCGAATTACTTGGGGATCAGAACTTCCTTACCGTAGTAAAACTCGATGTGTGTTGGAGTTTGTAATTAAAGTAATTTTTAACGTTTCAGAAAAGTCACATTGGTGGAATGTCACTAATATTTTTTTTAGATATTTCAAATTTTAAAAAGTGTCAATCAAAATTCAAATTTTATGGTATTGCCAAAATGTTTGCAAAATTTTAATTTATAGCTTTATTTAAACATTTGAATACAATATTATAATGGGTTTGTATAACAAATCTGATTTATAATCTTTCATCACGAATAAATTTTTTTGTAAAGATAGAAATAGAAATGTTGGGTCCCGGTAGACCCCGTTCCAGGGACCGATCTTGCTGATCAACGAACTTAATCTCTCTCTTGACCTCTAGAATGTGTGTACCAAATTAGAAAGCTTTATCTCAAAAACTGTAGCTGCTTCCCCGAACCACAAACACCCCCCAAACACAACACACACACAGACAGACAATTTTTTCAGTCTGAAATTTTGTGTATCGTCATAATTCGTCGAGATTCGTCCAGAAATGCAATAAAAATTTTAAAAATTTTTTCACGAATACGTACTCTCCTTACTTTGAGGGGTGAGAAGTAATAAGTCATCGACACTAAATTTTTTATTGCAAATAACATATATTTATAAGTACTTTTTACTGAAAATAAACCTATTTATTAATTTTTAAATTGCTTTAGAAATTTGCATGGGGCGCATATGTAGTTGTCAGGTGCTTTTTAATCATTTAGTCATTTTTTCCAGAATTTAAAAAAACTTGAATGTTTGTTCCATAATCTACATATAAATATAAAGTTCTTAAGAAAGATGAAAGTCTTGGTAAAGAAGTAAAATATTTGTTTAATAAACTCATTTTTAATATAGTTCAATTAGTGGTGCATTGATATTCTCCTAATTAAACTATATTTCATACAAAAATAGGACACTAATAATTTTAAGCTTAAAAAAGAGGCAGTTTGTGAAGCTATTATACAAGCTAAAGAAAAAAATAAGTTGTAAATCATTTCAAATAGTCTCTTTGTTTTCCGTAAAATGTTATAATTTTAATTCGGAATAATAAAAAAAATCTATCTTCACTAACCACTTTTGGGAGGTCTACGCTCGATCTCTATTCAAATCGAGTGTTGAACTTACTGAGTCAAGTTTTTCATTGTTACATAATTTTATGTCTTTTAGTGCATAGCCATAGTAGCTTTCCTCGCTGTAAGTCAAGCAGGACTTTTAGACTACCACTCGGCAGGCCCCATTATATCCCATGCAGCTCCTGTTGTGGCACATGGATATGCTGCTCCTGCCCACCAAGCCGTAGACTATCACGTAAGTATTCCCAAACCATAGTGACACACTCTCACTTTCTTTAAATTGAAGATTAAATAAAATTACCACACACACTTCTTGATGATTTATATATGTATAAATTTGTATTATACAAAGAGAAGTGATGAAGTTTTAATTGGTATTGCCCACTAGTAAAATTTTTTACCAAATGTATGAAAATCTTTCTTGAGGCCGTCGCGTATACCATTTGCAGACCGGTTTCTGGTTATTGCCTTCGTCAGTGCGAAGTAAGTATACACGATGTCAACAAGGAGAGTCTCAAAATCATAAGTCTGTGAAAGTAGACTACTAACGATTTAATGGTAACACCATCTACCAGTGTTCATCACAATATAATAAATTGGAATAATGCTCCGACAAAGTGATCTTCACTAATAAAGGTAAAATATTTATTAAAATACCAAAATATTCCAACAGAGAGAGTAAAATTAATTTACAAATAGTAATAAAATACTAAAAATAATACCTAACTGAGGCACCAAAGCCGTAATTCTCTCAGTTTATTACTTACTTTACCTTACAATTTATTATTACTAGTGGGCAATCGCAATTCAAACTTGGTCACTTCTCTTTGTATGATACAAATTTATAAATAATCAAGCAGCGTTGTTATCAAGCAGCATGTATGTGTGTGTGACAATTTTATTTAATCACAATTAAATAAAGTGAGAGGCCTTGATACCTTATTAGGTATTATTTTTAGTATCTATTACAATTTGTAAAATAAAAACAAATCTTCATATAAATTTGTGGAACTAAAACGAAGTGTCTGTCTTAATTAATCTTATTTTATTTAAGTATGTTTTTCACCAAGAACCAACTCCATTCAATAAAACATTTTTGAGTTAATTCACCTTTCCTGACATACAGCTCCTTAAACTAAGGGCAGTCGAGGTAATTTCCTATATATGTACACTTCAAATTTTAACTGATTGTGAATCAAACGTGACCTAAGTTAATGTTTGATTTATCTCTAAAAATATACGTCGATTGTCCCTATTTACTTTATTGCGTATTTCAAAAGGGAGGCATTGGTTCAAATATATTTATGTACCTAAAGTTCAATCTTATTACTTCATAATGGCAAAAAGTTCATTAAATGTCTTCTTTATAATCAATAGAAAAATGCTCGTAATAAACAAATTACAGTATTAAAAATCGATTAGAACAGAAATAATTTCTTTTACGAAAGTCTAAAGTATTATTTTATTGTCAAAATATTATTTATGTAATTTCCTTACCCTCTTTTGGTTAGCTTTTGTTTTATGATATTCTCTTTCTCTTTATTGGGCACAGAGGCAAAGGTTTATTTATAATATATATATATATATATATATATATATATATATATATATATATATATATATATATATATATATATATATATATATATATATATATATATATATATATATATATATATATATATATATATATATACTAACTTTTATTTTTTAACTTTATTCTAAAACTAAAACACCTCTTCTTAAAAATCAGTGTTCTAATCTTATTTATAAAATCCCTTGTAAAGATTGTGATAAAGTGTATATAGGACAAACATCTCGAAATCTTCAAGGCCGTATTACTTCTCACAAAAGTGATTGTAGGAGGATTACTAATTCTTGTGCTTTAGCTGAACATTTTCATCTAATGGATCATTCGTTTAATTATATAGATACTACAATTTTGGATGTTGAAAATAACTATCATAAAAGAATATTTTTGGAAATGCTATATATAAATAATGAACCTAATTGTTTAAACAAAAGAACTGATCTTAATAATCTTAGTAAAATTTATACTTACATTTTGAAACTTAGTAATGATTTAAAAAGACGATCATAATTTTAATTTATTTATCAAAATTTTATTAGTTGTTTATGGTTGCCTTGATATATTTTTATGAAAAATTGTTTAACATCCTTGGTAACAGTTTTGTTACTACTTTTATATATATATATTTAAAATTGTCTAAATTGACATATTTTACTTTTTTACCTTTTTTTCCTGATCTTTACACATTTTATTTATAAAAATTTGTATACCATGTTTTCATTTTCACCTATTTAATCACGTTTGTAAGTATTATAATAATTAATAATAATTTTTTTAATATTATAATGTACCTACTATAATTTTAGATATCTTGAGAAAGGACTAAAATTTTTCCGAAAGCTCGATAAAAAACAGAGATTTTTATTTGAATTTAGCCACTTCATAACTGCATCCCCACTATTTATGTATATATTTTTATATACATATTTAAACATTACTTTATATATATATATATATATATATATATATATATATATATATATATATATATATATATATATATATATATATATATATATATATATATATATATATATATATATATATATTATATTATATATATATATTTATATATTTTTATATTATTATATTATATATATTTTCGTTTTTAGTTTTGAAGAATTATAAATTAAAATATTTTTTATATATTTCCTTTAAGGCCCATCCTAAATACGAATTCAACTATGGAGTTCAAGACGGACACACAGGCGATCACAAATCACAGCATGAAGAGCGCGATGGGGATGTTGTAAAGGGGTACTATACCGTTGCTGAACCCGATGGTACCCTTCGTACTGTTCACTACACCGCTGATGACCACAATGGTTTCAACGCTGTTGTAGAAAAATCTGGCCATCCTGTACACCCAGCTCCAGTTTATGGAAAAGCCATCGTAGCGCCGGCTCCTGTACATTATATTCATTAGACTTGTACCGATATTATAATTTATTATTTAATTGTTATTTATGTATGTATATTTTTATAATAATTATTTATTAGTACTCTACTGTGTTTTTGCATTTTGTGCATATTTATTGACTACAGTCTTTCTGAAACTAGTCTAATAGCATGGGCGTGGGTTCTAGGTTTACAAATATACTATTTTGGATAAGTTCATCGTTCAAGTAGACTGCATTCACTTAGCGAAGGGACATTTAAACTTTTGCGTGATTTGGGCCCTGTCTTTCAAAGTGTTTTTTGTGGTGGGCCTTTATATAATTCGATAATAGAAAAATTAACATCTCTAGGAAACTGATACAGTAGCTGACTAATTAGATGCATTGAGTTTACTATACTTACCAATCTGAACGTATATGATTTTTTTCACATCTATGATGTGTTCCTTCTCTAAGTGAATACAGTCTAGTTCTTTCACATAAAAAAAATCTATCTCAGCTTGATGCTTCTGGGTAGTACTTTTTCTCCATCAAAACCAATTTGCAAAGAAGAAAATAGATCATATTGATTAAAATATTAATTTCATTGTTTAATTGCTTGCAAAATTTATTCTAGCGTCGTTTTTTTCAGTAACGCTTAAGCTGATGTGATGAGAAATTTCTTAAGAGATCTATTCTGCAGAATTTCTCTAAAAAATGTATTTTTTTGCATCGAAACAATAGTTTTGCGACGCAGATACTTTCTCTAATTATAGAATAGAATATAATAGAATAGACTAGAGTTTTAGTTCTCAGATTCATGTACATACACACCTAATAGTTTTTACATACATATGTGAGGTTACAGCCATTTCTAGACATGAACCAAACTCAAGAGGAGCGTCTGTGAAAATATTCGTATTTCATTTTTTGTGTATAAGAAAAAATAGAAAAATACGTGTAGAAAATTATTTTATTTTTTTTAAACAAAAGAGTTTAAATGAACCTAAAGCAGTGTTATCCATTACTTATTTATATTATATACATATAATGTAAAACATAGAGGAATTAATGAATATTCATCTGAAATATGAAACATGAAATAGAAAATATGGATACATTAGACAAGCGTGCTTTGGAAACATTCATTTATGTTATAAAAAATGCTTATTTGCATACAAATTTTTAATTTATTTTTGAAAACATTTAATGATAGATGAGAAAATAAAACATGCCTTTATCGAGAATAGTAACTAAAAAAATTAAGACAAACAAAAAAATAATTATTATTTAGCAAAGAATTAAAAAGAAATTAGAATATAAACAAAAATAAATATTGAAGTGTAGAGCCTTGAATAATGAAAGAAATCGACCTTCCTTTTTTTTTTAGTTACATTTATCTTTGACAAACATCAAATTATTTGTACATTAGCCCTAAAAACCAAGCAATATTAGATATTCTTTTGCACTAAAACTGGGAATCTGTTTGCATACACTCACAAGAAAAGTCTAGGAATATTTTTACAAAATCATACGATACACAAAAGAAATTTTTCAGTTTTTTTTTTTCTAAACGATATATTTATGAAAATGTCCCTAGACTTTTCTTGTGAGGAAATAAAAGAAATTATTGTTTCTTTTCTTTCTAAGTCAATTCAAAACAGAAATATGTATATTTATAAAAATATCCTTAGAATTTTCTTGTAGTGTACTTTAAGGGTAAGGAAAAAATGCATTTTCTCTGAAGTTTATAACATAACTATCGACTTCAAATGTTGAGGATTTATAAATAGAAGGTTATAATTAAACTACTGCAAATTTTAAGCTTTCATTAAATAAAAAATTTGCTAGATGGACCATTACCCAATGTGATCACAACATTGTTGTTTAACATTTGTTACAGTTATTTTTCTATACATACCTTGTTGCACACCTATTTTAAATAGCAACGCATTTAAACAAAACTGATTTAACGTTATCGAAATATGCTTTGTTGAAAAAAAATTGGCATGGGAAATGAATCGTGAGTGAATTTCCTAATAAAGGATGATCTGTTACAGTGTGAATGAGCCATTAGGAAATTTAGTGAAACAGAATCATTTTCAAGAAAAACTGGAAACAGACGACCTATAAAAGCGGACACGCATGAAAACCCAGAGAAAGTTTCAAACACCGGCTATTGTTATGTTTGATAACACAACACGATCCAGAAGTTTTCCAACGACATTGTACGTATATGTCAAGATGAAAAGGACTTAACGCCGCAGGTTCTTCAAAGTCGTCAGAATAACCGTGCCAATCTAGAGTAAAAAATGATATTGGACCACGACGACTTCACCTTGAAAATTCAAGATTTTTAGAGAAAGTAATGGTTTCTTGGGGTATTTGTTTTATCGGGAAAAGTAAATGTTTCGTCACCTATCCACAGATTATCAAAATCAACCTAGATAAATTATATTATTCATCAATGAAATTAATTAGTGCCTATACTTTTCTGAATTTATCCTATTAACGACTACACTTTTGTATAAGATCTCACAGAGATCTAAGAACTCAACATTTTTGTTTCTTCGTTTAGATGGCAAAGCAGATACCTCCAATTTCATCTGATCTAAATCCACTGGACTATTAAATTTGGGAGACTTTACAAGATAGAGTTTATTTTCAAAGAAGCTTAGTTTTGTAAATATTTGTACATAATTGTTTTGCTTATTTTCATATATTTGCGGGCCAACAAATGTTTGTATTAATTATAGTTGATTATTAAAATAATGGGGGTACACCAGTAGTCTGCGACAAAACGGTATAGTGAACAATACCAGAAAGGTAACGTGTGAAAATTCATGACTTCAGTAAGATTTTTGTATTTCCACGACAGCTTTTTCACATAAGTCCATACGGCTCACCCCCAAGAAAACCGCTGGTAAGATGGGTAAGAAGAAAGAATTGAGGAAATTTTTCAAGAAATAAGTATTCAATTAATAAGAAAAGATATTTTGTAATTCAAACATAGATTAAGAACAGTTCAATTCCAAAATGGAATCCATCGAACACATTTTCAAATGAACATTAAAATCAAACTTTAGTCTTGCATTATTTTTTTAGTTGAAAATATATTTTTTGTAACCTATATTTAAGATAATGCTGTTATTTCTTTGAATAAAAGCTTCAAATTTTCAGTAGTTTATTTTTGATCTTTTCTTTATAAATTCTCCAGATTTAAAGTCGATATCTTCCACCAATCCTTAAGTTATAAGCCACTAAACAGGATGCATTTATTTTTGCCCCACCAGGTTTTTAAAGAAGTAAAAAAAAATCCTTTTATGTACCTATGTGGCTTCGTGGTCGAGTGGTAAGGACACTTGCCTCTCACCCTGAAGTCTCGGGTTTGATATAAAAATATATTCAAATATCATCTGGCCGGCAATATAAATAATGCCGGTGATTTGGAAAGTGCTGTGGAAGCATTCACATCCATACTCCAGGAGATCAAACTCTTAAAAATCGACCCGTACAAAAAACCACTCGACGACTCGGTCAGACAAATGATACGCGACAACAACCGGTTGAGACGGCTTTGGCAACGAAACAGAGGTGTGCAAATGTCGATTTGTAACTCCATACACACCGAAAAGAATCGGAAATGGAGTAAAAAATTGCAATCATTAAATCCGCAAGACGCCGTTCATTGTAGAACATGACGAAGCGTCTTAAAAATACGAGGCAGGTCATTCCAGCCCTGTTGGAAAATATAACGACGTACATACGAGCCGGGCAAAAAGTTAAGCCAACCATTCAGCAAATCAGTTTGAAAATGTACATAGTCAGAATTATCCAAATAATCTCGATTACGACCGCATTGAAAATACAATTTCTCAAATATATGGTCATGTAATTCAAATTCCTATGACGCAGCAGCAAATTTTAGAAACCATGATCACACTCTCGGAGTTGAAAAAGATTATCAGGACTCTCGTTGACAAAAAAAACGCCGGAATCAGACGATATCGATTATAAGCTACTTAAGAATCTGCCGAGAAAGGGTACTGTCCAACTCACGCACATCACCAATGGCATTCTACGTCTGCAACACTGGCCTAGCCAGTGGAAGGGTGTAGTGGTGTGTTTCATCTTGAGGCCGAATAAAAATCCGAAGACAACTTCTAGTTACCGTCCGATATCTTTACTATCGGCAGTATTCCACTGATTGAAGAGGTCGTCCTTAAGCCGCTAAACACCGCCCACTACGATCTTGAAATCAACGACAATTTTCAATTCAGTTTCAAAACGGGGACGCAGCACGACTCGTCAGGATCATCAATGATATCAAACGACAGTATAATCTTGACAAAAGCACCGCGCCATGGCGCTCTTAGATATTGAGAAACCAATGGATAGCGTCTGATTACCTGGCATCATATATCATATATCAACTGATCGGTGCTATATTCCGGACCACTTTACGCAACTGGTACACTCTTACTTGCGCGACTGAACACTGAGAGTGAGAGTGAACAAAACTCTATCAACACAGAGGGGCAATAGAGCAGGCGTTCCGCCGGGGTCGGTTCTTGCGTCAAAATTATATAATATATACGTGTCCGATCTTCCGCAGTTTCTGAACACTAAGCTTGTGATGTACGCCGACGATACCGCCATGTACTACCACAGTCACCATACCCAGACCGCTGGGCAGCTGCTAAAGGCGCTCATTGTAAGGGTGTCGGAGTACTACGTCAAGTGGAAGGTGAAGGTGAACCTCGCCAAGTCGGAGGCTATTATTTTCAAAAGAAAAAAGGAGAAATAGTTAATTAAATACATTTATGTGCAGCCAAATTGACATGAAACAAGACGTAAAATATTTAGGCGTAACTTTGGATAAAGGAATTTATTTTGGAAAACATGTAAATGAGAAGATACGCAGTCTATTCCCTGTCCAGGGGTATACACCCTCTGAAGGCGCGGAATAGCAGACTAAACAGGGATAATAAAAAAATTTTAATGAGCGCATGCCTTTATATGCGTCATTGATTTATAAAATTTAAAAATGTTCTTGTTTCTTAGATGTTGTATTGTTATAAAGTTTCTAGTTTTAAGCCCGTACCGACCTCGCTCCGTCCGATCTAACAATTGCCCCGTCGTCACTATATGCGGGGATGTTAGGTCGGCAATGGACCGACTATCCGGCGAGGGCAATATACAATATTCATACTTAATTTAAATAAAAATAGTTTTTAATTTGGTTTCGATCCCCGGTCGAGAAGTTAGGATTTTTTCTAAACCAAAAATTGATTCTGGCATATTCGGACATTAAGTATGTGTCCATTGTCTCTAAATGTGTAGCCCTCTCCCACACAAGGTATCTTGAGGTAATTTCAGGGATACGTAGAGTTGTATTATCTGTGGTGTTTACATCTGCAGTAAATATCGATTTTATAACCGATATTTATCTTACGATTGGTTGGCTACTCAACCGTATTCATATAGGGTTGAGTAGCCAATTAGTCATGAGACTTGATTTTGGATAGAGCCGCATTTAATTTTTAGTTAATTTTGAGAAGAATGTGTAATGTTGTAACAGTTTATAACTAATGCCAGTTTAATTACCCAAACCCAAATAGTAAACAATATGTTATTATTATTATTACGGCTACGTCATTTTATTTGTTATATAAATATCATTATTGTGAAGATTACCAAAGGACTACATAATTAATGTACCATATAACTAACAATGTAATACTTTCTTTCGTATTATTTTTATGGACTATCTATTAGCCTTCAAAATTTTTAAATTAGTAATCATAATACGCATACCTTATTGCAACCTTGATGTTTTTTATGCGTTAATTGTTAACGTAGACAGAAGTGTGTCATAAAAGTCATAAATATTCGATTAATTTGTTTATTGTTTACTTTTGTTATGACGGTTTTTTTTACCAAAATCTGATCTGATATATTATATAACTGAATTATTGTTTTGTAGATTTAGTTCCACTCTATTTGATTAATGGAATCTAGACATTCCAAAATATTTAAAATAAGTTGTTAATTTGAATGCAATTTAACAACTTTCAGTTTTAATATTATGATGGATGAGATTTATTACAATCATTTTAAGGATTTACTTGTCAATAATTTAAAACAAATTAGGTATCCTTTCCTTGGTACAAGTTCTATTAAAATGTAGTATGAAATGCTAAAAAATTTTGCTAATTATTATTTTCTAACTTTTACAAAAGACTTATCACAGATAAGTATAACACATATCTGTTTAAACAATTGTTTTCCCGGCTATTTGCCAAAACGCTGAGATTTGGATTATAAAAAATATAATATGCATATTATGTTCAGTAGGATGTATTCGTGAAAAAAATTGTTGAAACTTTTTATTGCATTTCTTGACGAATCTCGACGAATTATGGCAATATACAAAATTTCAGACAAAAAAATTTTCTGTACGTATCTGTCTGTCTGTTCGCGATAGCAGCTACAGTTTTTGAGATAAAACTTTCAAATTTGGTACACACATTCTATAAGTCAAGGAAGAGATTGAGTTCGATGATGAGCAAAATCGGCTCTTAAAATTTGAAATGTCAAAAAAATATTAGTGACATTTTATGAACGTCAATTTGAAGTGTCAACATTTTTTTTTACATTTCAAATTTTAAAATATTAAGTGACATTCCTCCAATGTGACTTTTTTCAAACGTCAATTTGAATTGTCAAGTTCGGTAACTTCCAAAATTAATACGAAGAAGGCTGAAAGTATTGATGAATGTAACTACTAACACACATATATTTTTAATCGGCGATCACAATAGTAAAATTTATTACCAATATTTGTTGTAAATGTACCGGAGTTGATTTCTGGCCCGCTCTTATTAAAAATCCATTTGTATTGTGAGAAGTACCGGTCAACGTCGACAGACATAATTGTCACATACATAAAACGTGATGCTCTTCAGAGACTCTACATTTATGTTTTGTGATAGAAAAATCTACTTCTTTGCCATTTAAAAAGTCACCTCAAGTGTAATAGTATGCTACTCCTGATCCTTGGTTGTACACCAAGGATCATTTTCTGACTGGTAAGTTGTCCGTCTACGAAACCGAAAATTATAAAAATAGACCCCTAGAGATACCGTTTCTTCACTGCACTATCCTAGATTTTATCATACTACTGAGAGAGAAAGTGGTGTTCCTACATATTAAAAATAGAAACTGGCGCTGGAGACTGTAATCCGTAACGTTACCAAAGAGTAATATCTTCATATTACTATTATTTATTTTAATATATTTTATGTATTTTTATTTCCTAAAATTATGTCTATCTATCTATCTGAAAAATAAAATTGTTGTGGCTCTAAGCAGTCAGAAACAACTTTTATTCGTAAAAACAAATTCATGGTTCAACGTTTAAAATGTTTACATCATATTAGTTCAAGCATAACATTTAGTGTTTTTTGTTATGTAAAATAATATAAATATTAAAGATAATCGTCGAACTACATAATTAATGTACCATGAAACCAGTAATGTGACACTTACGTATTAATTTAATTGTTGCCTGTTGTTGACTATAAATCTGTCAAATTAACAAGCTCAATACTTTGTATATTTTCTGTTTAATAGTTTGCAGTCCTCCTTACCTTATTAGGGCCAATGTTGTTTACTAGTTTTTTAACAATTTATAACACAGTGTGGGTCAATATGACGGGAACAGACATCCGCAGGGTGTTCGTCGTCTAAAATTATTAAGAAAATTTCTTGTGTCTGATATTAGTTTTCAACGAACCTAAAGGCAAAATAAGTACGGTATCACAACTTTCTTCCCTGGAAAACTCTTCATATAATATTTTTAATTTTGGAACATATCTATGTTACATTTCTTTATAATTATTTATTTGCGTTTGGACTATATTAAATTATTTTTGTTCAAAATTTCTTTGAAAACATAATCTCAAATATAAACATTTTATATTAGCTAATAATTCTACAGGAGTAAGATCAGACCTTTAAATTAGTGTGTTTTCAATATATAACATTATTGCTGAACCTTCTCTGATGTACAATCACGATTTTGATACATTTCAAAAGTAAAAGTGGACTCAGCAATGATCTCCGTGAAAGACATGATTAAACAATACAACTGAGTTTATTATCTCTTGAAATCACTTTACTATCAGTTATATAAATATGAAGCAATAATTGCATCTGCTAAATTAAAAAAATCTTCCAGACACGAAATTTTTCAGATATCTACTGCAAGAATTTGTAGATATGCATAAAAATAATCGAAACGATCAAAATCTTCCTGTATGTCAACCATTCTCAAAAAGTATCCTAAAGGTATTCAAGAAAATACAGGGGTAGCGCATTTATACTCAAAATAGATATAGTAGATATACTTAAGAATTCTTAGAAATCCGGTAGAAAAATATATCGAAGATAAGCAATCGGAGGAGAAGTAGAATTCAGGGTAGGTAGATGTACAACTGAAAAAATGATTTACACTAAACAGTCGAAAAAATGTACTCAAAGAAACAGTATAGCCCTCACAAACTTGGAGAAAGTGTACAAGTTTACGACAGAGTTCTAATATGATAGATCATCATTAATTTCAGATACTTTAAGCTCTACTGTAAAGAAAAACTCAGTCGCACTAAAAATACACTTACAGAGTCACTCAGCATATAGAATGGACTACTTTATTTAAAACCCATTTGGGCCAAGCTCTACAAGGGTCGATACGTAAGTGTAAAAACATGGGTTTGAAAGTAGAAGACGACATGATTTATAGTATATTCCTGGCTGCTGAGCTGTAACAACTTAGTTATAAATTTAGTTGTTATGCGAAATATGGAAAAGATTTAAACTATACGAGTACTTGGTATATGTTAGTAGTAGTTGAAATCGGTAAAAATATTCTTTTGTGTAGTGGCCTGATTAGAGGTGTACAAATATGTACGTATTTAATAAATGTACTTAATGACGAAGTAAAAGAAAGAATAAACCAAGGTAGGAAAGCTATAGGAGCACGAGACTATTCTGTGGGAAAGAGATATTAGAAAAGAAACGAAAAAACCCATTAAAAGGAGGCGATGTTGTGGGATTTAAGTAAATCTAGTTGATGAAAACTATTAACTGTAGAAATAGATTGGTTAAGAAGAAGCTGCAGAAGAACATGGGAAAGAGTCATAAACGAAGTTAATGGAGAAAGTATGGACACTGAGAAAGACATTTCAGACGAGGTTGAAAATGATGATGAAAATAGATGGCTAAGAAAAATATTAGAGTGGATTCCGTCAGACCGACGAATGAGAGGAAAAAAGATGGCGAACTGACACTGCCGAAACATGGCATGAGAATGAGCAAAATTTTAAAAATCTAAAATTCTGACAAATTCTCTGCTTTCAACGATGCAAAATAAAGTTTTTCAAATGTTAGGTGAATGTAACTTTCTTTAAATACTACTTACATTAAAAGAATAATTTGGGGGCTATAATTCAAAGCTAACTGTAGCACACAGACGAGTAAATCAATGATTGCAGAATCGAAAAGCGAACTGAAAATATTTACTTCTGTTATTTGTTTGTTATCGTCTCGTCGTCTATCTATTCTTCTGTGACCAAATCCAGGAAACACACCAAACTCCTAGCGACAAAGAAAAAATTTTCAACTACACGTACATATCTTGGGGGCATGCGTTTATCGAAATTGGTGAAGGTACTAGGGAATATAGAATTATAGGCCCTTTTATAAAACTGGTTTTTCCTAATTTTTTTGGAAACTATAAACCCAGAATGACACAAAATGTATACCCACGACAAAAAGTTCTAGTTTTATTTTCAGAATAAATTTTATGGAACGTAGGATGTCACTCCAAAAAGATACTTACTTACTAAAATTGGACAGCATGGGACTAAATTTACAAGTTATGTGCCCTTTTGAAAAATTATTTTTTTTCATTTCTTTCAAAAACCAAAGTCCAGTTAGAATAAATTAATAAAATGGGAAATGTTAAAAAATTAAACCAATTTTTAAAAAATACGACTTTATCCTTGCCATGGAAATGTGCCTATATTTTTTTAGTACTCAAGGGATGAAATTTTACAACGTTAACGTTGAGTATAATACACACATTTTTCAATATAAATTGGTTGTATTAGATCGGTCTGATTAGATTATCAGAAGTCAATGCTAATGCTTTTCGACATCTTTTAGATACCTTGTATATATAAAATTTACTTCCTTACTGGCAAATAATATTAAAAAGTTTCCCCTTAATATTTATTTCACTGTTCAAAGATAAGGAGATTTATATATAACATAAATATCTTATGATAATGGCCATTGTTGAAAGTAATCACGAATAGTCTAATTTTAACCCAGTTTAGCATAAAAATAGGTAGTTGTATGTGTAGTTACTATCTTTTTAAGAATCAATTACATAAGAATATATTAATAAGGTAGCCGTTGTGATTATTTCTGTTCTCATTAATGATACGAAACTACAAAAAATTTAACTAATCTTGTCAATCTTACAAACAGAAAGCAAATATT
Organism: Rhamnusium bicolor; assembly: GCA_029963845.1. Lineage (NCBI taxonomy): Eukaryota > Metazoa > Arthropoda > Insecta > Coleoptera > Cerambycidae > Rhamnusium > Rhamnusium bicolor. The sequence continues at coordinate 40,016 of JANEYF010000917.1, forward strand.
ATTACAAAGGCATTTCTTAAATTTTGATTATAGAAAACTGTTATATAGGATGTCCCACTTGAAACTACCGGGACCATTTTCTCAAAAACTAAAAGAGGTATCTGAATTCCGTGAAAGGCATTCACTAGAACATATACATGACTTTAGGTTTGAGTAAAAACGGTCTTTCTCCACAATGAGGTGTAGATGACGTTGAAATGCAAAGGCACATAACATTAAATTCTAAGCAACTTTGCGGTTAATTTTCAAAAAAATTACGGGTTTGCGAGATTTTTTCACTTAAATATAATTTTTTAAATGACAAAAATAGCCTATTTTTTTTATATAAATATTAGATAATTAGGTCTCTTGGGATGTTTTTTATAGTAAATCAGAGTGATTTAGATAATTATATTATTGCTCATTAATTAACACGCTTTTATTAGCTTCACTTGTATGTTTGCTTGTTTGTTTGTTTGCTTGTTTGTTTGTAACCGACTCTTTGGACTCGATTTTAACCCACTTTAAACGGACAGATTTAATTGAAACTTTGTACACTTATTAAGAACCGGTAACAATACAATAATTTGATAAGTTTATATCATTATCCTGTTCAGGATCGCCAATCCTTTCCTCACGTATCCCTGCGTGAAAGCAAAGGCTTAATATGTCAGTAGATTCCATAATTGTTAATTAGCCCGGTGGTCGAGTGGGTTAAGGCAGTCGACGCGAAACGACAGACTCCTCCGGCGTGAGTTCGAACCTCTCACGGCTGAAATAAAAATTTTTTTTTTCAGAATATCTGTTGGATCGTCTTAATATCAGCCAAACAATAAAATAAATATAAACAGTAGTAAAAACAACTCAAAAAACACCTCATAGCACACCAAATTAAAAAGTTAAAAATAAATATAGTAAAAAAGTAAAAAACACGCTTTTAAAGCACATCAAACTAAAAAGTGAAAAATAATTATTAATATAAACTGAAAATAATAATGAACGAAAAATATTAGTATTATTGTGAAAAAAGCGTGGGGTGCTCGATATACGAAAAATATTGCACAAAGCACCCCACGCTTTTTTCACAATAATACTAGTATTTTTTCGTTCATTCATTTATTTAATATTATTTTTCACTTTTTAGTGTGATGTATTTTTTTCCTTTTTTTAAACTATAGTGATTTTTGTCATTAACTAATTTTAAAATAACAAAGAAGAAAGTTATTTTTGTATTATATTTATTTAATAATTTATTTGAAATGGACCCGAAAAGGGTTATAGTCAATTCTCCCCCGGTAATACTGAAAACACTCGAACAAACAGCTGACTAGGATTCTCATTTCTTTAGTTATGCGAGTTATCATTAAATTCCAAATGGATTAATAAATTGTGAAAAAATTATGACTTATTTGGTTGGAAATTTGTGCTTAAATCAATTATTTCAATAGATCAATTTTATGCAATGAGGATTCTTTGTTATATTTCTAAACTACTATTGTTAAAACATATATACATATATAAACTTACATATGTCACTGAGTCACACGATTTATTTGGCATCCTTTCAGTGTGACGTCGCAACTTTTCAGTACTTTGTGCTGTTTTTGTTTATTATTTTTTTAAGAAAATATTTATTTTGTTTATATAAATTCATTCTTTTATTTTAAATACAGCACGGAGGAACAAACTTACTTTTTTATAAATATTACTTTACGTATTACTTTTCGCGGTGGGCGGAGTTTATAGTTACTGCTTGGTATCTCCAAATAATGTGCAATGGATATAAAATAATAAAACTAGTTATGAACCACTTTGAATAAATTAGAGTTTTCAATATTCGACAACTTTTTAAAATCGAACCAATTTCGGAGTAGACTGTTTCAGTTCTTGAGTATTTTATTTGGTTATTCAATGTTATGATTTGAAAGTTTTAAAAAGTTGGGGTATTTATTATCTAACTGTACTAGACATGTTGATTAACTTTGAGATTGTGATTGATCCCACAGACGGAGTGCTCCTTATTTGATCAAGACGTAATATTGAATGCAATCAATAATCAAGGCAAATCTTTTTTTATAGTACCGCAAATTGGGTAATGTCGACAGTCAAATTATCAAAATTATAAATCAATTATTCTGTCAATATCAATATAAACAATGTATTGATATGTCAATTTTACGTTATATTATTGTATAACTCTATGTGCTGCTTTATGGTTATAGAACTTAACATATTATGGATGTAACTGCGGTAAATTTAAGATATATGAAGAAACTTTATTACGAGGTTATGAAGTATAATTCTTTCTTTTACCAACATTTTTGTCCTTTACTGTGTGCACAACTAAGTCACAAAAAAGCTGTGAATGACCAACAATGTTTGAATATCAACAATTCTGTAAAATTTAATAAGAAAATATTGCCCACAATTGAAAACATGAGTCTATATCAAATATCGTTATTTGCCTAGGACTTTCATCAAGAAATTTTTTACAAATAATTGAATATTTTTTTCTTTTTTCCTGGGAAATTATAATTTTTACACCGAAACATTTGTTACCATCACTACTCTCTGATACCCAGTATTTCAAATATTAGTATATTCTAACTGGAAAGAGCAAAACAATTGTACTAACAAAACAAAACGGTAGTGTCACTGAACCTTCGTGAATTCCTTATAACGAAACCAAGGTGTTCATAACTAGTAAGTACAACAGCATTAATACGAAGATTAAAACTCAGATTCGAATCAAGTAACTTCCAAGTCTTTAAATTCGGTTACTCTAGAGAAATATTATTGAGTATATAATTGTAAATATACGACATTTTTGTGAAAGGTAGAACGTTACGCTTTTGCACATTTGATGGCGAGTTATTTTTTATACACCAATCACTGATGATACTAATGAAACTCATTTGCAATTGAAAGAAATTTCCGATATAATTAACGTCACAATACATTTTTAAATCATCTGCACATATTGACGTCGAGCATGTCGTTGATAAAAATAATGAAAAGAAGAGGTCCAGGAATGGAGCCTTGTGGTATACCAGATGAAACTATGAAGTCGACAGACTTGAAAATACAGCAAATATGAATATTTCATATATAACAAAATAATTCTATATAACGTATGCCACTTTTTTTTTATTAAATTAAACACCACAAGTAATACAACGCACTGTATCTACTAAAAGTACTTAGAATTACCTTGTGTGGAAGGAGGCTACACATTTAGGTGACCACATCCAAAGCCACATAAATAGAATTTAGACACTATCTGTTACCTCCTTACACTTCACTGTTTTTCAGTTTTATGTAGTATACAGTGATTGAAAAAAATATTAAAAAAATAAAGCGCTCAAGTGATAACAAATTTATCGTTTGCATATAAAATATCTGCTTTAAAGAACAATATTTGTATAATTCAATTTTATGATACTAGAGAATCTGTAATGCAATTAATAAAGACATATTAGCTTTTAATATATATATATATATATATATATATATATATATATATATATATATATATATATATATATATATATATATATATATATATATATATATATATATATATATATATATTTTTTTTTAATTTTTTTTTCCCCATTTATTATATACAAATATATATATATATATATATATATATATATATATATATATATATATATATATATATATATATATATATATATATATATATATATATATATACATATATATATGTATATTTTCTTTTCTTGACCGTTAATGTTAATTAATATTGAGAGTTCTCTTTTGTGGGGATTTCGGTTAGGTATAACTAATTTAATTTTTTTTTAACGTTTCGGTTTATTACACCATCATCAGAGAACTACAATTAATATAATATTTTAAAAACATAGTTATGGTTTTTTTACATTAAAATTTACTTACACTATTAATTATTAGGAATTTGTTTTAAAATTTTGTTACATGTTATTTGGTTTTCTGGTTTAACGCAACTGAGATATTCTAACATAGTTTGTAGGCTCTTATAGTTCTCTGTATCTAATAATTCTCTTGTAGTTCTCTGATGATGGTGTAATAAACCGAAACGTTAGAAAAAAAAATTAAATTGAGTTATGCCTGCCGAAATCCCCACAAAAAAACTCTCAATATTATTAGCACAATGGAAATGATCAGATTTTGTTTCAACACCTAGAAATTATGTTTCAGCCTCAAAAAACAGATAAGTTTCAGAAACGTCTGCAAAGTGTTTCCTGTAGTACTACCTATGTGTAACAATAATTTATGCTCTAGTTGTTTATTTCACTTGATGCTACGGAAACAGATGTTTATTCTAGTAGGGTAGCCCATTTATAAGTAGAAAATACTACTTTCATTTACAACCTTGTGAATTTCCACGGTATATAAATGAACCTTAAATTAAGAAATATTTCAAGTATTTATTACAATAATTAGAAATAATCTGAAAATAAAATTAAACTATGAAGAATGTTAAAATATCATGAAGAAATAAAAACATAATAATTATCAGTCTAAAAACTTTAATATGTTATTAGAATATACAACAATAAATAATAAATAAATAAATAAATTTTAATGATGATAGTAAGCTGGAGCAGCTGCAACTGGATGGGCTGCATGTCCAGATTTTTCTACAACAGCGTTAAATCCATTGTGCTTGTCGGAGGTGTAATGGACAGTACGAATAGTACCATCAGGTTCGGCAACAGTATAATAGCCCCTTTACAACATCTCCATCACGTTCCTCGTGTTGAGATTTATGGTCGCCAGTGTGTGGATCTTGTACTCCATAACTATATTCATATTTGGGGTGGGCATAGTAATCTACATCATGAGAACCAGCGCCAGCATATCCATGGGCAAAGACTGGAGCTGCATATCCATGTGAGAGGACAGGAGTAGAGTATCCGTGACTTACAACTGGGGAAGATATTTGAAAAGTTGAATAAGCTGGTGCATGGCCGCCCAAATAACCGGCGTGAACAGCGGCTATCAAAGCTGACAGAGCAAAGACCTTAAATACAAGAAAATGTCAATAATTTGATATAAAGGTATGACAGAATTAATACAAAAGATAAGTTGTTATATGCCAATAAATACAAAACATGTAATGCTGAAAAATTAAATTCAAATTCATAAAGTGGCTTGACAGTTTGATTAAATTCATTAAAAAGTTCCTTAATAAATTATTAGTACATATTATATATTTCTGATGTTAATGCAGATTTTTCTCTCCTCAGCCGTGTCAAATTTGTATATTTTTACATAAGAATTTTTTAAAGAAAACATAAGCCCAGTCCCAGCGCAACATGCCGCAACTTGCTAAAAATTAAAATGTTGTGTTTAGGATCTGCTTGTTCCAAAAACTGCACCAACATTTTTACATTTATTTTTAAATGAAAAGTCAATTGCCACTTGGAAAAGCTACTGAAATTGAAAATAGAACTGTTTGTACAGTATGTTCCAGAATATTGTTCAAATTAGGTATAAATTTTGGAAAATATATTATGCATGACAAAAAAGTATCATTTCTTCAAAGAAAATTGAATCAATAACCAAATTCGAGATTATTGATACAAAAAAAAATTGTTTTAAAGAATAGAATAAAACCTTGTGGTCTAACTTTTCCCATTGTCATTTTGCATTTTATGCAAAAATTAAAGTATACAGTACATATTGCTACCGATTTTAGAATTTCTGACCATCTCGTATCATAAATTTTAAATTTTACAATTGCTAAAGACATTTCAAAACAAGCAAAACTATTTTAGAATTTTTTTTTAAATCAGTACCTAACAAAAAAAGTTTACACCTATTGCCAACCTCAACCGGAAACACACTGTATATAGTAGTGGCTACTTAAGGACATAAAGAGGATGAGATGATTATAAAACAAATTAAACATTACCATATTTGTTTTTTTTTTCATCACAGATTGTGTATATTAAATTTCTTTAATACCATGAAAGATTTTTATGTGCATTTCATGGGAAATGGCAGGATGTGTACTACATATTTCAATTTGAAGGTTTTTCATAATCAACAGATAAACCCTTACACATAATGAACTACAAATAAATGCTTGTGTCTTGTAAAGTTTTTAATTATTTCATAAAGCGGATAAAAGTAGTTTTCGGTTTGGAAAATATTCAGATAGTTACGTCATGTGTGTCATAATTGTGCCCTTACACTACACCAAGAAAAATTATTTTCTTGATATAGTGTAATTCTAAATAATTTCAAGTGGACAAACCAGTTTTCCATTTCATGAAATGAACATGAACATCCCACAGCCTTTTCATGAAATAAATCCTTTATACAGGATAGAGATGCAATTATATATACAGTGTGGAAATTAAGTAACGCATAAATTCAGTAATTCCGTTGATATTAATTTTATGGAAAAAAATCTCGAAGGGGTATAGCGATTTTAACTTCAGCAAATATTTTCAGTCTATTTTTCAGTTTCTTATGTCATTTATTTTTTTAAATTATGACGTCATCGACTTTTTTTTTAAATGACAACCTATATTTTTTATTATTGATTTTGGTAATAGTTTTTATTCCGGTTCCGACCGTATAAAATTTTCAATACGTTATATTTGAAAAAATCGAGAAAAACAGTCTTAAATTTCAAATAACAAAAATTCATTAAATTGGGAAAATTTATCTAGTTGCCTAAGTTTGACGGAAACTTATCGACGGCACATTCGTTTTTATTTTGAAATTATACAAAATAGTTGAAAAATCGAACTAATGTGATACACCGGCAACTAGATAAATTTTCCCAATTTACTGAATTTTTGTTATTTGAACTTTTGTAACGCATAAATTCAGTAATTCCGTTGATATTAATTTTTTGGAAAAAATCTCGAAGGGGTATAGCGATTTTGACTTCAGCAAATATTTTCAGTCTATTTTCAGTTTCTTATATCATTTTATTTTTAAATTATGACGTCATCGACTTTTATTTTAATGATAACCCATATTTTTTATTATTGATTTTGATAGTAGTTTTTATTCCGGTTCCGACCGTATAAAATTTTTAATATATTATTATTTGAAAAAAAATCGAGAAAAACAGTTTTAAAGTTCAAATAACAAAAATTCATTAAATTGGGATAATTTATCTAGTTGCCGGTGTATCACATTAGTTTCAACTATTTGTATAATTTCAAAATAAAAACGAATGTGCCGTCGATAACTTTTCGTCAAACTTAAGCAACTAGATAAATTTTCCCAATTTAATGAATTTTGTTATTTGAACTTTGTAACGCATAAATTCAGTAATTCCGTTGATATTAATTTTTTTGGAAAAAATCTCGAAGGGGTATAGCGATTTTGACTTCAGCAAATATTTTCAGTCTATTTTCAGTTTCTTATATCATTTATTTTTTAAATTATGACGTCATCGACTTTTTTTTTTAATGATAACCCATATTTTTTATTATTGATTTTGATAGTAGTTTTTATTCCGGTTCCGACCGTATAAAATTTTTAATATATTATTATTTGAAAAAAATCGAGAAAAAACAGTTTTAAAGTTCAAATAACAAAAATTCATTAAATTGGGAAAAATTTATCTAGTTGCCGGTGTATCACATTAGTTTCAACTATTTGTATAATTTCAAAATAAAAACGAATGTGCCGTCGATAACTTTTCGTCAAACTTAGGCAACTAGATAAATTTTCCCAATTTAATGAATTTTTGTTATTTGAAATTTAAGACTGTTTTTCTCGATTTTTTTCAAATATAACATATTGAAAATTTTATTCGGTCAGAACCGGAATAAAAACTACTACCAATATCAATAATAAAAAAATATAGGTTGTCATTTAAAAAAAAAGTCGATGACATCATAACTTAAAAATAAATGACAAGAAAACTGAAAATAGACTGAAAATATTTGCTGAAGTTAAAATCGCTATACCCCTTCGAGATTTTTTCCAAAAAATTAATATCAACGGAATTACTGAATTTATGCATTACTTAATTTCCACACTATATAGAGTAGAATGAAAAAATAATAACGCTGAAAAATTTTTTTGCTAATTATTATTTACTACTTTTACAAAACTTATCATAGATAAGTACAACATGTATCTTTTTAAACAATTAGCAAAAAAATTTTTCAGCGTTATTATTTTTCCATTCTACTCTATATTTTAAACTTTTACGAAGAAGGGGAGGAAACCTAATTTATTTTTATTTTTTAAATTATATATATTTTTCAGTAAATTAGTACGAGATATTTGAAATTTGTCATGTTTTGCAAAAATCGATAAATACTTAAAAACTAATATCCATGCAGTTAAAGGCACTATTTTATATACACACACTATGATTAGCACTAAAATATGGTACTACAAATTTCTGTTACAATTTACTCTAAGTTACACACCTTGGCGAACATGTTTGTTTAGTTTCAGTTAAACTTATACTAAATCATAATTAATTTTTTTGTCTTTTATACTTTTTTGATGGTCGAATGATAATAACACACACAAAGCTCCTCTTAATAGTTCATGAGTACGCAATACTGAAAGTAATGGTCCATAATGGTTTTAATTTTGACCTAGATTTTTGTAAAGCAGGTAGTAGTAGGCGTATGTTCCTTTTAATATATTTTACTTCTATAAGGACAAGATAAATGATAAAGAAACAGGTGCAATTTTGCACGAAATGAAATTCTTATATTTCGTTGGCATGAATGTCTTCTAAAAACATACAAAATCGTCTCTTTGTTTTCTCGATCCTCAGAGTAAAATATGACTCTAAATGTTCAAATATTCGCACTTCTGTTACTTCTTCTGTTATCTTCGGTGCAGATATGTCACAGATGCGAGAGAAACAGTGCCGTTAAATAATTTCAATATGCTTTTAATTTTGGTAAGAAAAAAGAAAATTTTTGTATTTTACTTTAAATTAATATTTAATTAATTTTACGTAACCGCTAATTAGCATGGTTCCGTTCCAATAACTTTATATAAAATATTTTAGAAAGAAAATATATTACCTTTCTTCATATTGGTTATGGGTTGGTTAACTCAAATGTATAAATGTCCATTTTGCAACATTTTGCTACTAATATAATCACAGGAAGACTTTTAAAGATGTTTTGTACCATTTTAATACAACTATTCTTGGCGAAATAACTGATGAAAGGAAGGTCATTCAGCTTGACCATAAACTTGTTTCGAACTTGACCTTAAAATCAATTAAATTTTTTATTGTTTTCAAATTTTGTAAGTAATATTAATTTGCAAATAAGTTGTCCACTTATGGATAACAAGTAAGTGAAGAAAGTTTAAGTACCAAGAGTCACAGAAAAAGGACTATCTGTGCTAGAGTACCTAACATTAAATTTAGTAAAGTTAAATAATAAATTTTTGCCCTTGCTGTAGATCTGTTTGGGTGTTTTTGTCTTAGTTTCATATTGCATTTAGATGCAAGAAGAATATACAGGGCGGGGCAATAGTGCGGCGGACTTCGATATCTCGAGTTCTACGATAGCCACAAATTAAAAAAATACAGGTAAACTAGATAAAAAAGTCTATAACCGGAAATTATTTTCGAATAAGCAGGGCGAGCAAAGACAAAATTACAGGATCCAGCGCTATTTTTTTTAAATGGAATGCTATGTATATCAATACATTTTTTGAAGCCTCTTTCTAGACTCTAATCATTCCGATATTATTATTGACTATCTGCCAACCATTTGGATGTAATGCATATTTTTGTTGAAATAATGCCATCTGCAGATGCATATTGAAAAAAATCACCAGTCACAATTATGGGTTTTAAGAAAAATTTATGTGAATACTAGTTACCAGACATCTAATTAATGTTTTTGAATCATATTCACTTCCCAAAAATGTAACAGGTAGCCAAAAATTATTTTTCAATTAAAAACATTTTAAATTGAATTTTCTCAATTTTTTTAAATGAAACGATGGATATTTTTCAACAATGTGATGTAGAAATGAAAAACGAAGATTTTTTTGTAAGTACTTTCCTATGGCTAATTGCAACCATTTCGTTTTATTGAGTAATAGGTACAAAATTCAAGAATAATCTTAAAAAATAGAGGTTTATTCAAATAATTCATTAGAAAAGTACTCCACATGTTATCCATTTTGATTGACACACGTCTCTATGCGCTTTTAAAATGAGGCCATTTAGTGGGACCATTTCTTCCAATCCATTCAAGTGGGTAAACAGTATTTAACTAGTCCCTTACTGTAATAGTTTTTTGAAATTTTTTTGCTGTTTTTGCTATTCAACAAGCAATAAAGCCTGTTTAGTATAAATTGTCTTGTACAAACGAACATTTATTGCACTTCTCGGTAGACAGTTATCATTTGTATTATATTTATTTCGAGTTTTACAAAATGAATTTTAATAATGCGGAACTTGTAGACATGATTTTTGTTTCGGATGAGTCAGACAACAATTGTTTGTTTGCCAATAGAATTTATAAGCAAAGGTATCCTAAAAGAAGGATTCCTGGTGTTAGCAGCTTCCAAAACCTTCTCGATAGATTTGTGGGAACTAGAAATGTCGAATATAAAAAAAAGTGAACGAAGAAAATGTGTTTTCTGTTGGTCGAATATTAAAAACAAATAAGTTTCATGCACAATCATATTCAAATGCACCAGGAACTATCTGATGACGATTTTCAAAGGCGTCTACAGTTTTGTAATTGGGTCAGAGATAAAATGCAAGATGTCACCTTCTTCAGTAATGTTTTATTCACTAATGAGGTAACTTTTCATAAAAATGGATTTGTTAATAGACACAATTTCCATTATTATGCTTCGCAAAATCCTCACTTTTTTAGGCAAATTGACTACCAGCACAGATGGTCTATAGGGGAGGAATTATTGGAGAACATGTAATAGGGCCACATTTCTTTGATGGTACATTGACTGGAGCTATTTATCTCCATTTTCTGGAAAACTAACTACCTGCCACAATTATTGGTGAATCTTCCTGAAAGGATTCGAAATAGGATGTAGTTTCAGCAAAATGATGCTCCACCAGATTATTTAAATGCAGTTAGCGACCACATAAATTATACCTGCCCACTTCAATGGATTGGAAGGAATGGACCTACTCATGGGCGTGCGGTGAGTTTTGATACAGGGGAAGCAGTTTGTGATATAGGGCGATGGGTAGTGCGAAGCCCCGAGCGAAGCGAGGCACAATTTTTTTAAGAAAAGGGGCGAAAGCCGCAAAGTTTTGATATCTAAAAAAAAAGTACAATTGCAGGACCGCCACTTCTCAATAAACATAAAACATAAAAACACCACAAAAATTAGACAACCCCCGATTCCAAAGCCGAAGCTGCACGGGCGAGGGTTACACTTATGAAAAAAACGCAGACACACAACCTACCCACCGACATTGCCAGTGCCGGTGGCGGGGATCGAACCCGCAGCGAAATAGAGAGTTTGTTCAGTCACACTTGCCATCGTGCACTCTCTAGCCAACTTTAAATCGAGCTGACTAGTTAAGTAGTTAACATGCACATACCTACCTATTTATAATGTAGTTTAATCCGCCTCTCCTTTTTCGCGAAGTCGGAAATAACTTCGTTGTAAAAGTTTGAATTTTGGGACATCTCCTTCACAAAGTCCCTTTCTATTGTCAACAGGGACAATTTTGAAAACCGCTCTTCACTGGTTGAATTTTTTGAAAAAGTTATTATTCTTTTTAAGGTCGAAAAACGGCGTTCAACCGAAGCACTAGTTGCATGTATCAACAACACTAACTTACACAATTTCAACACTTCAGAGTAGGCCTGATCCAAACTATTTTCTTTTATAAAGATAATCAGTTCGTTGGCGTTATGTTTCTGACTAACATCTTCTGTAACATAAATAACTTGAAAGTTCCAATCGTCGCCCAACTGTATCAAAAAAATTTCCGTAGTTATCACTCAATGACTGAAGTGCGTTTTATAGAAACTCTTTATTTTTAAAGTCATTAAAATTACACAATTCTAGAAATTGTATATCACTAAAATTTTTAAATCTATTATTTAGTTGCCCAGTGATATTGTCCAAAATTTCGAAAAAAGTCTTCGATATGAAGTTCTACGATCCACTATAAATTCAGTTCGTATTATTTTTCTTTGCGGCTCTAATCTGTCATTACTAGTTTTTTCCCAGAACTTCTCAAATTCATTTCTTTTGTTACAAATCAAGTTTTTTGAATTCTTCAATTTTTTTTACACAAAATCTAACGTCATTTGATTTATTTTGCAAAATATTGAATAAATTGTCAGTAAATGGGAATATTTCGGAGAAAATATTTAACAAAAATTAAAATCAAAAGTCTCTTTTCAATGAATCTAAGTAACCTCTGAATCCAGTCAAAGTCTCAGTGTCCCAATCATCTTTGCTTTGTAAAATATTTTCAAATAAATCAATTAGAGGCTGTCAATATTCAGATACAGTTTGTACTAGCCTCCCATTGTAATTCCATCGTGTTGGAGCTAGCACCTCTGGGCAGTTTCTTCTGTACTTCCAAATCTAAAGCTCTGTACGTTTTGATGATTTTGAAAAATAGGCAGCCATTCCACTAATACTTGAAAACAATGCTTTGCACTCTTTAAGACACGCTGCAGATTGAGCAAGAACTAAATTTAATCGATGCGCAAAACATTGTACAAATATTGCATTCTGAAAAGTCTCTTTTACTTTGGCCTGCAGGCCCCCCAATTCACCAGCCATTACAGTGGCCCCATCATAACTTTGGGCGATAAGTTTAGCACCACACTGTAGATCATCGACTATCTGACAAACTATAGCATATAAAGCTGCAGCCTTTCTTTGCGTTGTTACGTCTAAAAATCCTAAAAAGCTCTCTTGGACTTTCCCATTCGGATTTATGTATCATACTACGATTGACAACTGACTTACTGAGATTAGTTTCTCGAAAATTTAGTTTTACGATTACATTTATTATTGTTTCAAATGCTAATATATGTATGTCCAAAAATTTGACGATTTCCTTAAACTAACAGCATAAAATAATTAAAACCACTGTATCGAAGAAGAAATAATTTTTATTACGAGTATAAAAATAAATATGGCATTTGTATGAGAAGAAATAGGCTAAGAGGATAATACTATACAATACACAAGATTATGAGGTATATACACAAATGAGCAACATCCTAAATATCAGAGATCGTTAATGTGAATATCCTCCACCATATCCGCTAAGACCACCGTAACTACCATGACCAATTGCGACTGGTGCAGCCGCAACTGCAACTGTTTGGCTTACGACTTGTGGGTGCACAGCATGTCCGCTTCTGGTGACGACTGCGTTGAATCCAGTGTGATCATCAGCGGTGTAATGGACAGTACGGAGGGTACCATCGGGTTCAGCAACCTGGTAGGAGCCTCTAACAACATCTCCATCGCGTGATTCGTGTTGAGATTTGTGGTCACCAGTATGTGCATCAGCTACTCCATAGTTAAATTCATATCTAGGGTACGCCTGAAAGAAAAATAAATTTATCGATTATTGTTTGGTGATGAATTCGGTTTTACAAAAAATAATAAATAATAATTCGTAGCCCTTTTTTTGACACAAAATTTAATCTACAATAACCACTGTTTTTGTTTCAGAACATTTTTTGTTACCTACTCGTAAAGGTATCTACTGAAATTTTTCAAAAAATTTTCAAAGATTTCTGCAAATTAAAACACTGACAAAAATTTTTTAATCCGTCTGGAGGTCACTGAATAAGAAAGTATCTATTCCATAGTGGTTATATAAATTTTTTCGGTTTTTTTTTAATTTTGCACTCAAGTTGGAAGGTGAATGAATCTTGCTGAACACAATAAATGTACTTTATGTGGTAAACCTGTCAATCATTTTTACATAATTTTGTGTATAATTGTATGAACATATAGTTTTAAAAACCTGTTAAAAGTGTACCAGGGCAAATGGAATGTAGACAGTATACATTATTGAATTGTGAAATTGTAGTTCTGTGATTTGAACAAGATATGCTAAATGAAAAAATGATTACTGATAAATAAAATAAGCGGTCTAGGTAAAAAATCTAACATAGAAAGAGTTATAACAAAACAATTATTTTGAACTGAACCTCAGTTGAAAAAATTATCAAAGTACAACTGACATATGTTTTCTTTTAGCAATAATGAATGCAAAGACAGCTACGATTTTAAAATTATTTAAAATGTCATATTAGCATTAGTTAATTTAATTAGTCAAAGTTATAATAACAATTAGCCACAAGTCTTCACTGTTTTTAGTTGCATTCTCAAGGTAATCAAAATGAAACAAAGACGGGAATAGTAAACAGAGAAAACAATGTCTCACATGTTTCCTATACAGTTTAGTAAATCATTTTATATTCATTTAAATTTATTTATGTCCGAAGGCACTCCCTCCCACTATACGATATATAAAAATTTACTGTAAGTGATTTATTCAACAAGAGAATTAATATCTTTAATTACATAAAAATATAATTTTATGGCAACAAATGCATGTATTTCAACATGACAACGACAAAAATATAATTTCATACATTTTCTACAAAATTATACATGTAGGTAACAGTTACGTAACATACACCACATTTAAACGAAATCCATTATGAGCATGAGCTCGAACATGTAATTGTGTTTCTTGATTACAATCTTCCTTATTTCATGTATATAAGTGTAGTTAACGTGTAAAACTGGATCGGAAATTTAATTTAATGGATATAAATTTAAAGACGTTTATAATTTATTATAAAACATGTTATATACATTCTAATGGTTAAAATAACTCGACTGGTAATAAAAGCGAATTTGAAATTATATAACATAATTGAATGCATTCCTGTAGTATCTTATTGATAAATTATTTGATATAAGTGCAAATTATTCCGTGTGTAATTTATATACCAGTATGCTAATAGAATTGTGTATAGTGCGACAAAGATAATTGAAAGTCACAATTTTAGTATTTGAGAAAAAATTTTGACATTCCTGGAATTAATAGTAAAAAATTACTAACTAAAATATTTTCGATTGAGTTAATTTACAAATCTAATAATATTTTTAAAAGAAACAATTACACACGAAAAAAGTTTTTAAATAAGCTAATGAGTAGCAATTCGAATTTCCACGCTCAAGAAGTATAGATCTACCTAGGATTGAGAATACTAGATAGGACATGTTGTTTGTCTTTTCTGAGTGCATCTGGATAATTTGGGTTGAAGATCTAAAGATTGTGTTCTAAATTTCAAAGCTCCTTTAAAAAAATAACGCAGAGCATAAATAATCATAATAAACAGTATTTTGTATTTGAGAAATATGTAGATTTTGATAATAAAAATAGATTAAATTAAATGAAACATATTACAGCTGAAAATACGTTGTAACAGTTCAAAACAAATTGGCACCTAACGGAATATGCGGATATTTCCGATTGATATTAGCACCATCATAACTCATTTTGGAAAATTAAAAAACAGTTTTTGACCATTTGCAGCATTTCCTGTATTTAATTCATTTCATAATTAAGAAGGGTAGGATTCGGTTTTCCAATGTTTATAGATTTCTATTTCTATTTTTAATTTTCTAGATTTTATTGAGTAATTTGTTGATTGATGGGAAGCCTATGATTTGTTTCTAAAAAAGTGGTTTGCAAAGATTTGATTTATTTTTCTTATATTCAAACGATTTTAAATGTTCATTATATCTTACGTTAATGCCCTTCCTGTTTGACCAATATAACAGCTATTGCATTCTTCGCAAGAAAGCTTAAAACCCTGATTTTTTATTTTTATCTATTTTTTGGTTTGCATTATAGAATATGTTTGATATCTTTGTACTATGTTTGAATGCTATGTGAATATTATCTGTTGATGTTACGTATGAAACTTTTTCGGACAAGTGACCGAAATATGTGACATTATTTCATTGAATCTTCTTAAATGGATAATTTTGTTGATTGCGTATTTCTGGTTTTTTTGTGTTACTAGGTTATCTATTATATCCGAAAACCCGTTGTTATTTGCTATTTCTGCGATATGCTGCTATTTTATATAGGAATGGCATTAATATGCCGGTATAGTGGCGTCGGAAGAGGTTTGCATTTTATTGTTGCTAAAAATCAATTTAAATGTTTAAAATGGTCATTATTGGTTTTAAGGCAGCACAGAAATTGACTCCTTTTGAATATTAAATTTGAAATCATCGTACTTATTTCGTTAATCTAATTGATTTTTTCTGATTTTCTTCTTATGCAAATATTCACATTTTATATGCCGTTATAAAGAAAACAAAAGGCACTTCAAAATAAGATAAAAATATACTGCTGTAAGTTCCAAATTGCTTGTGTCTTATTTAACACTGACGTAGTTTTCCACGAAACACCAAAACACTATATACTGCACTCGACGCACGTTTCGCCAACCAGGTTGGCATCATCTGGAGATGATTAAAACTTTAATCATTGTTAGCATCATCTGGAGATGATTAAAACTTTAAGCATCTCCAGATAATGCCAACTTGCTTGGCGAAACGCGTGGAGTGCAGTATATAGTGTTGTGGTGTTTGGTGGAAAAGTGAGTCAGTGTTATGGTCACATCAAAGGTTCCAACCCACTCCAGGACTGTGTCTTGTTTGTAACTTATTTTGCTTAATGATATAACATTTAACAAAAAAAGAATCAATTTTATTGAGAGGCGTTTGTCAAGAAAAATTACAATAGGAAATACATTACAAAGGAATTTATATACAAGTGTTTATAGAAAAAAATTGTATGAGCGTGATCAATTTTAAGAACACAGAAGACAATAAGAAGCAGCTGTAAGTTGAGAAAATGAGGGAAATGAATATGTACTGACTTCAAGCCAAGAGAGAATTAGTGGAGGACCGATTCCTCATTCTTTTTGATATCGAATAATTTTCCGCTAGGTACAACTTTATATTTTGGATGATGACGAAAGGAGTAAAGAATATGTTCCAAATATAAACAGAATCATGATTTTCATTTGAAGAAAATTTACATATTTTTGTTTAACTTACATAATAATCCACACTTTGCTGGTGGGCTACTACGGGGGCAGCTAGAGCCACAGGCGCGGTAGCAATTCCAACCCCATGTCCTCCTCCAATGAGTCCTGCACTTGCACAGGCTACAACGGCAGACAAGGCAACAATCTGCAAATAAATTTTTAGCACTTTATATTGTAAACTTCGAGATTCTAACTAAAAATTGTTATTATTTATTAGAAATTATAAAAATTTTTTTTAGAAGTGTAATTCGAATTTAGTTCTTGTTAAATAATCGGTTTTCCTAATTGCTTAAAGTATACACGAGCTGACATCCTTTATATAGATGCTGACAGTATTAAAAAAGCAGATGATCATTACAGCCCTTGATAATCACATGACAAATAAAAAATGTATATAATGTGATTAATATTGAATTTTACAGATCCTAATATGTCACAGTCTATCCAATATTTATATTTATGTTTTCACTTTAATTGTTTACAAAATTATCCTTTAATTATGAGACAATAATTTACGAAACATTAGTCATTATTTTTTTCCAAAATTGATGGCTTTTTGCAGTCATCCTCTTGCCGTTTATTTTTAATTTTAACATTTGATATTTTGGGCAATGCACATGTATTTTATTACATCAAAATTTTTCAGTTTTGATTATTTCTTGGATATATAAATCACAAATTATATGATAAACTAATTTTCAACCCCTAAATTATCACTACACACCTTGGCAAACATCTCTGAATGATATATTGAGCACTGTACTGTATACTATACGACACTGACTAGGGGATACATATTTCTGACTTATATAGTTAGATTCCCTAACCACGAAACGTTCACCACAATTATAAGAAAAAAACGGCCCACAGTATCACCGGCTATTATGTATACAAAGCATATTACTCGAAAGTGTATTGCGACAATAGCAAGGTCTGTGTGTAGTATTATCCAGCAAGTACACGTAGTTGCATTTTTTGCGTCCTATGCCTACTGTATATTTTTGGCGCCCGTTGTGCACTCGATTGGAACCACAAATATGTAAACTACGTATGTGATATGTATACAATTATTTACATTTGTTGATATGTGGCAAACGGCAACAGCAGTTACATGGATTTTAATTTAACTATTGCTAACCCGATGTTTATTTTGCTAAAATATATAGGAATTTTGTGATACGGTTTTACAATTTTTTTGAGGAAACAAAATATAGTGAGGGTGAGTCAATTATGTGTGACAGGGTGTTCCAAAAGGTATGTCCAAAATATAACAGGGTGTTCTAATATTTAAATATCATTTTATGCTATACAAATATTTAATCCCGTTTTTCAGGGAAGTAAAATTTGGTACACAGTATTTTCATTAATACCGTCTTCCCTTAAGAAGATGAAATAAAACAACCCATTACGATTTTTCAAATAGTACTTTTAACCATTAACAATTTTTGAGAAGCCGAAACTGTTTTGTCCTACATGATATTGTTGTTAACTCAACTGCTTTAATTAAAAAAAATAATAATAATAAAATACAATATCTTGTACAAAAAACTGTTACAAGATTGTCTCCCATAATGTAAATACATTTTATTCAGGTTAATGTGCATTAACAGTGGACACAAGTATCTCGATTAACAAAATAACAGATAAGATAAGAAACAATTAATAAAATATAAGTGTAATAAACAATTTTAAATATAAGGCCCACAACAAGAGAAATTGAATATTGTTTATTCAATTTTATTTTTAATTGTCTCTTTTCGTATTTGTCATAATTTCCAACCTGAATAAAATTGAGGGAATCTTATAAGCATCTATGAATACTATGGAACAATAAATTATTTGTAGCAACTTTCTGTGTATGGTATTTCATTTTATTTTTTATTGAACCCGCTTATTTTACAAAAATGTTGTTAATCAGCCTTTCCAGTGAAAATTCATTGTTTCAAAATTTTGAACCGTTAATAAGTTCTGTCTGAAAAATCATCCGTATTAAGGAAGGTTTTCCCTATGAATCGGAATTGGTTACTAAATTTTACTTCTCTGAGTTGAAAAGAAAGATTTTAGAAATAAGTTACAACGAGATTTTAATGTATCCATTTGGGTGGGTAAGTAACATTCATAATATTAAATAAGCCTATATGACAAACGCCAGTTTATTTTTGTCATAGAATCTATTTGTCAAATATTTACAATTTTTCTGGAACACCCTATATAAAAGACAACCTTTCTTTTTTGGGAAAAATAAGATCAATTTTATTTTATAATATACAGGGTTACAAATATTTAAAGGGCATCTCGAGAACCAATAGATAGGTTAAATTAGACAAAACTTTTTAAATTACGTTGTCTCTTAAAATCAGTTCAGTTTTGGAATTTATTAGCAAATCTTGAATTATCCAGAAAAACTGACCATCTGTAAATTTAATTTTCTTAAATATATTCAAAAATGACTTACGATGTGCAAAAAAATCTTAGTACATTTTCTTTTTGATATCAATATCAATTTGATATCTTTTTCTTATGGACACTTATGATTTTCTTTTATTAATCGACAGCAAATTATTCTGAATATAACTGTAAAAGCAGCAGATTCCTATATTTTGTCCTTTAGAAATTACAGATATTTTAGCACAGCGATATCGATAAATTTTGTCATTTAATATTCACGTGTTTACACCTACATGTGTATCATTTTCAGTTTATGGTCATTTAGTTTTAGATTCACAAACGATTGATGGTCAGTTCTGGTAATGGGTCGCGAAAAAACGAACTGATTTATCAGTCGATTGTGTTACCCTCACAAAAATGTATCTACAAAGAACGGAGCACCGTGTTATTGTCGCTTTGTACGTGAAAAGATTACCTTGTAATCTTCCGACGATATATTCCAGATTATTTTCCATTGCTCTATGGTGCAAATTTAAATTTCGGTATAAAACTGATATCTTGCCCTTGCTATTTGCCATTTTACCACACGGAAATAACAGAACGAAGAAAAACAAATACAAGATAGTGCTCCTCCGCATAAAGTAAGACTCCGAGATCATTTAAATGATAGATTTGGCGATCAATGGATACGTAAAAGCAGTCATATTATCTCTTGGACACCTAGATCTCCGAATTTGAAACCCCTTAGATTTATCTTATGAGGTTTCATGAAAAAAGATTTCTTTAAAATAATTATGAAGATGTACACATCCTGAGAGGAAATATTCTGAAGTTTTGCAATCAATGAATCCGGAAATGCTAACAAATGGTATACTATTAAGTACTTGACTACATTTCTTGATATTAAGAAGAATATGTAATAAACTTTTTTGCATGGAGCCATTGTCTGAGAAAACAAAATTTATGGATTTTTGGAGGTTTTCTTTCGTATTTCTATTGGTTCTCCATATGGCAATAGTGGCCCTTTAGATATTTGTAACCCCGTATACTTCCTATTATGCTAGGTTCAAATTTCTTGACCTTCAAGTTTCAAATTTTCCAGGCATTCCTCAGAACAATTTAAAAAGTCCATAATTTTTCCAACCCAGCTATCTTCAGTATACAATCTCCCAGCCCCAGAAATTTTCCACGTGTTTTCATATTTGTATTAACACCGTCAACTTTTTCATTATGTGAAAACATATTTAAATGATCATATACAAATATTTATGAATATTATGCAATAAAAGTACTTTAAAATTTCCATTTCCTAGTAGACAGTAATTACATTTTTTAAAATCATCTCAAACTTTTCTAAATAACTTTCGAACGAAAAATTTAAAACATTTTTTATCTACGCGCCGGGAAAAAATCAACTTTTTTCTTTCCAGAGATGTACTACACATAGGGTGTTACTGGAAAAAATCTATTCAAACGTTATGAAATAGAGTTTCATGGCAATTTTTTTAAATTATTTTCTCAAATTTAAATGTGCTACCAAAATGATTGGATTCAGGAAGCACTTTTTATTTTTTCCGATTTAAAAAGAAAACATGGGATATCATTTAATGATGATTCTGTATATGCCTGAAATTTAGTTTTTTCACCTATAATATAATTATAAAAAGTTAAAATTTTAGATAAAACACGGGTTACATACATGTTTTTTGCATTTTAAACTCCAGGACAAACAGAGTTCTGATGAAGAAAGAGTCATTATAATTAGCCTAGTTTCTATGAGAATATAGTATGTCCTAAAATATTTTGTTCAAAGATACAGAGTATTAAACATTTTTGTAAAAAGAAAATTATTTAATTGCAGAGCATGACTATCTGACTATAGTTTTAAGTTTGATCTTTTGCAATAACATAGTACGGGTATAAGAATTATAAGCATTATAACATTTGTAACAGTATAATAATTGTATAATTATGTAACAAATTTATTTCATAAGAGTCGTAAATACACTTTGACTATATTTGATGCTGAAAATGTTATGTTGCTGATTGGAAATCAAAATCGAACCGATTTTCTTACTTTCTAGGTATTATATTTTCTTAAGATAATAAAATAAAGTTTTCTCTCGACCTGATAATTTTTTAATTATTTTGAAAAATGTAGAGAAAGTAATCATTTTGGATATGAAAAAAAACGTATTTTTCGTGACTACATTATTTGCCACCCCCCTTCAGATCTCTGTGGATATTTTTAAAAGAACGTGATTTCATAGAATTGTTGCCAACTGTATTCCTACACATTTTCTTGACAGTGAAATTTTGACGATTTCTGCTTTTAACTGAAGAATTCAAATACTGTCAGTCTGATGAGAAAAACTCGAGCATCTTGTTCATAAAATACATAGACTAATATCAAAAATAAAATCAGTCTCGAAGAATGTAACATTTCTATCCAGAAAAATGAAATTAGCCCCCTTTTTAACGTTTATGAAACCCCATAAATAAATGGTGATTCAAATATATTGAACAATGACTCTTGGTAATGGTAATGGTAGTAATAATGGTGGTGGAGGCTGAAGCCTGGCAAGTAGGCCGCACATAGAACCTTTTTACCAACTCCCAGCTGTTCCCTCAGCCATGTACTATTTTTGCCCTCGTCGAATCATTCCCATCCTCTAATGAAGGTAAGGATGTCACTCAGTGAGAAGGAGTTCATCTCCTTCCTTAGATGCGCCTCAGCATAGAAAATTCAATGCCTCAGGCGCCTAAACGCTTCACACTGCCACAGGAAGTGGTAATACGATTCTTCATCACTTCCCCATCCTGGAATGTATGGTCTCCCTCAATACCTTTCAACATAGGCTTAGGCCCGAGACAGGGTTCCTCTTCTCCAAGTCTAGCCAATGTAACAGTCTTTTCGTTGCCTGGAATCCAGGTATATCCCGGGATCCAAACACGTCTTACTTGTTTATGCCTGGCAAGCTCTTCTAGAGAGTCTCCGCACTTTTGAACAAGAGCTGATTTCGTCTTGGGGGAGCACACCGCTTTTAGAGCAGCTTGGCTCTTGTGGCAAATGTATACCACCTGTTCCTCCCCGTTTCTTACCTCATTCTTACCTTCCACCCCTAGGATGGCGTAAACCTCTGCCTGGAAGACCGTGATGTACGAACCTAGAGCAAAGCTCCCTGCACTCTTCTGTCTTCCGGATATATTCCCGCCCCGGAGGACCATCTGGTGGCCACACGAGAACCTGCTTGTGTAACACACTATAGAGTTCGGTGGAAAGTTAATTCTCCCTTCAATCCACTCCTCTCTGCTGGGAAGAGTGAGAGTATATTTCGTTTCCAACCTTAACTGATCTTTCGCTTCTCTCATCTTTAGGGCAGAGATGGGTATTTTCCTTTCGGTCAGTCCAGCAATTACTACGTGACCTTTAGCTGTACCTAAACATCGCCAGCTCTCATAAATTCGGCATTATCAGATAGGCCAAGGCTTCCCTCTTTATCCCCGAGGGAAGCATTGGCAAGCCTAGCAGAACCTCCAGAGCAGCTGTTGGTGTCGTGCTCATTGCGCCAGTGATCCCTAGGCAAGCAATAGGTCTCCGGACTTTTGTCAGTTTATTACCTCACCCCAAAACAGACAGACAGATCCGTAATAATGATCCTTACTATGCAGTACTGCATAAGATCTAATTTTAAATTGACATCTTCAACTAGTCCCGTTCAATAATCAGAACTGTTTTCTCTTTTACAAAAAGTGTTTAATATCCAGTATTTTAGAAATACAATGTTTTAAAAATATGTAGAAATCTTAGTACTATAACTAGGTAACTGTGGTTTTAGCAGTTTTGAACTACGCTCTACAACATGGTTTTCACCAGTCTTTGCCAAATAGTCTTTAGTTAATTCCGTTTTTATTTTTTTTATGCGTAATCTAGATAATAGATTGAGTTTTTTGGAAAATATCTTTGTTTTCCCCATAAATGACATTATTGATTGTGGACAAGTTTATTGCATCTATGCCTGTTAAATTTCGGTTAGAAGATCAGAAAATTAATTTCGTTCTTAAAAATTGCTTTTGGGTTGTTATTACTAAAATTCTACACTCATTTGATTAAAAAATAAAATGGAAATATTTGATCGAAATTGGACGAACTATCAGTAGCAGAATTATACTTTTTAGAGTGGCACCCTGTACTAAAAACATACCTACTTATTGTTAGCAGAGCGTTTATTAAATATGGAGCATTGTACAACAATTAAAATGAAACAAATAATATTAGTTAATACCTACTTAGTAAATTCGTGGTCATAATTTTATACTCTAAAAATCAAGACCTTACATTGTCAAAAAAAGTTGCTGCGTTAAAACTGCTAGAATTAAATCGTTATTTCGCCATTCGGTTTATAAACAAGATTTTTATATAGATATTTCGCATTATTAAGTAGGCTGTTAGTTTTGTTTACGTCAGTTTAATTTTTTTACAGTCTACCTAACTTTTATAAAGAATAATAAACCATATTTTAATTAGACTTGATCTAGATAAAACTTTTCGATTGTCATTCGATTATTTTGTACTCATAGTGAAACATACAAATTTTAATTCTTTGCACTGGTACATTCCACCACAAAGACCATTAATAAACTAACAGCGTGCTTTTTATAGCGTTATTATATTTATTGTTAATGCTGAATACTTTAACTCTATAGGTGTTTAATTAATAGGTTTTACAAGATGTTATCAAACCTCTAGCACGTTTAGACCTATTAATTTTGATTGTAAATTCAAACGTGGCTTATATTTAAATATGTTGTAATATTGTAGTTTTTATACTTGCGTGTACTTTGTAATGTTTATTTATGTGCAAGGGGGTTTTAATAAAAATGCTGTTGGCAGGGTTTTACTATTCGTATATATCATTAATACGAATAAAAAATTTAGCAATAAGAAATTTTTGCGAGGAGTAACGGTCGCTAAATTATTTGGATTTAAAATAATTGTTTATACTGCGAAAATAAAAACAATAGTTTTTTTAACGAGGATTCAGAAAATATTATGTATAATTAGTATGTAAGATGTGTCTTATATGGATGTATCAGATTACTTGATTAATATTTAATTACTAATAGTGTCGATGTAACGCATTGGAAAAATTTAATTATAAAAAACAATAATTATTTAAAAAATTTAAAGAAAGAAAGATTTTAAAGAAAAAAGTAAGTATTTTTTTGTTTGGGATTTCTAAATCAATGGGTCAAAAGTCAAGGTTGGAGAAATTAAATATATTTTTAAATTGTGAGGGTTATTCATTAAATGTTAAAAAATATGGAGGATGAATAAATTATAATATATAAATATATGATCGGGAGAAAAAGAGTAAATAAGTGAAGTTTAAATTCTTTAGGGTATAAAATTATTCTAAAGATAGTATTTTTTTTCCTTTCTTTAATTATTTTCAAATTATTTATTATATTATTTTTTTCCCTCAAAGGTTTTATTCTTAGATGTGTAAAAAAAATTAGAAGTGGCTTTAAAAATTACTAAATTTTTCAAAATAAATAAGTTCTAAAAATGCTTATTGATTGTAGTTATTTCTTATGTATAGTTATTTTTATGTTTTAAATTATTATAAAAAAAAATAATATTTTTAGGGACTTCAGTTTATTTTAAAATGCCATAATTCATAGGAATTTAATTGGCTTTGAAATATAGTTTTTTAAAATATCTTAAAAGTATATATATTTATTAGAATCAAAAAAAGGAAAATTATTGCTTCCGGGACGGTATTTGACTAAGTAATTCGGGCCTTAATTTTGCTTTTAGATCCTTTATACTGATGCGTGGAATTAGAAAATTATTTTTTGTGAAGTAACATTTTATTACAACGTTACGATATGTTTTTTAGTATTATTTTTATTTTTTAAATTATAGGCAAGTTCCCTAACGCTCTGCAACGATTTGTTTTTGGTGTGTATAGTTAACCCGTGAATTTATGCCGTATATTTTCCAAGGACCTTGTATACTTCACATCACATTTCACACCAAAAAAATTCCTATGCTGTTTTTGCGACCATTCCTTTGACTTTATCTGACTTTGTCCATTTCCGAGGTCCTCTCTGTGGTGTCTAATTCATAATGCCCAGAAAGACCCCAAAGCGAGAAACGAGTGTCCCTATACTTTCCTTTGTTTTCTTGTCTATATTAAATTTTTGTGCTAGTTTTATTCTAGGTAGGGAAAATTGGATATATAAAGTTTATTAGTAATAGTCGTTTTGTGACTGGCTATTTGGTCTATGACCTAAACGATGTTATTAATCTGAATGTTATTCTATGAATGAAAGTTAACTAATATGTTGGATATGATTTCTTAAAGAGAAGAGAGTTGGTGGAGGATTGAAGCAATACTACATATTATGTTAAACTATTAAGTTCAAAAAAATTCAATACACGGGAACGCACTCAAGTATCACCTAGTACACTATTCCGAACAAGCCTCTGACTTCGTCTGTGGAGTGTGGAGTTAGGTTACGCATCTTTGAGATAGATGGCGGTATTTCTGTTTTGAGACAAATTGTTTTAGTGTAAAATAATGAAAATACATTAGGTTTAGGAGTATTATTGTTGCAAAAATATCCAAATCTACATTTAATAAATTTAGTTGACAAAGTTTCTAAAGTCGCCATTTTGGAGTGCATGGATATAGTTAGTCGGAAAATAACCAGTCGATATTAAGTTAAATTTATTTAATAGATATTGGATTTTATTAAATAATCGTTTATTACGGATTTAATTAGCAACTAAACGTCCAGGAATACTGGATATGGTTCCACGTGGATTTATTCTTTTAGTCACAACCACGTGCTTAAATGTAATAGAAAAATAAAATACTTGTAAATTATTTTTTCTACAACCGAGCGAAAAGTGCAACTTTGCGCTCCCAAAAGAAAGCGCAAAGTTGCACTTTTCCGAGGAGCGAGCATTTTTTTACTTTGTTGCTCGCCAAGCGACAAAATAAACTATTAGCAAAGTAATAAAAAATTAGCTATTTTTATAGTAATCTATCGTTTTAGGAACCTTTCATTATACTAAAGATCGTAGAAATTTATATTTAGTAAATAATTTGCAGTATCTATAAATCACACTGGTGCCCAAATTATTGCGTTAAATAAAATACAAACTACCAACTTTAGTTACGGAAAACAGTTCAAAAATTAGTTGGTAGTAACTCATCTTTTATTTCTTAACAATTTTGTGCTACTAAAGTTGGTAGAAATAGCTATTTTTACCAATTCAATGAACTTATAAAGTTTTCGCATAGCACAGACGAATATTATGTTTTGGACATAGGAGGCCATGCTTGCCGCTGCTGTTAGCAAAAATAAACAAATAATTATTTGATGTGTCAAAACGTTCTTAAAACAGCTATTTGTGTCAAATAAATTTATTCTTATATTTATCAGATAATGAAAAGTTTTGAAAAGTATGATTTATGTGATACTTGTAAAGAATTGTGCCATGTTCAAATACGCCATTCCAGTTTAATATACTTAACTGCCCTAATGAAAACTGCGACCAAGACATGTCAAAGAATGGTTTGTTTAACAAGATTCAAAGAAGTCTACTACAAATGTCGACCAAATATAATTATTTTCCCAGAAGAAGACTAAATACAATCGTTTCAAAGTATTACACATATGTCATCAAATACATACATTTAATACCCTCTAATTCTTCGCCTTGCTTTTCACCACTAAAGAAGGAGGAAGTGTTAGAAGAATTCCAAGAATATTTAGATTTCTGTTGTACATAGATGTAAATCATAAGATGACAGTATTTAAATAAATAATTAATAGGTACTAAAGCAATTTTTTATTTTATTTTGCAGTAAATACCATTTTAACAAACATTTCTACAAAAGCATGTGTAGCGCAAATTGCTGATCACGTTTTGTAATCTGAACTGTCAAATTTGAGGTTATCAATAATTATTAATTTTTACCACACATTTTTATAAAAACAACGGTTGTAGAAAAATCCTGTGTGTAATTCGAGCGCAAAATGACATTGCCGCTCTCGCGAAAAAGCCGTGCTCTCCACTACGCGTCGCGCGTCAAACTTCTCGCTCAGAGCGACAATATGTCACTTTGCGCCCTTAATGCACAAATAGCTATTAGACATTTTTGGGGACATTCATAGTTTTGAACCCAGATAGTTTTTGGAATTTTTGGAGACAGCTTTTTGGGAAAAGCATACCTACAAAGCTGGAAACAGCTTAGTTACTTTGGATATTTTTGGAACCGACATTTTGGCAATACAATTTGGATTTGAATGGAATTGACTTAATAAATTGGAAAAGTAGACCTATCTAATGGTGAGGATATCATCCTATCACCAGGGACTTAGAATAATTGAGAGAAACTGGGTGACTATCACATAGTTTTCCAGCCAGATTAAGGCAGCAGGTGTTCATCTTTACCCCTTGATGGTGTAACAAAAGTTAAGTGTATTTTTGTGTTGTGCACCTTTGCATTTTGTAGTTGATTTCATTTAGTTAACGTACACAATTTTTTATTACAGCCTGTCTTGAATTTTCTTGTATATATTTTTTTATTTTAAATTACCATTTGTAACATACTGTATATTACCCTAAACTTGTCTAGTGATTTATTTTAATATTTAATAAATATGTGTATTTTATATTTATGCTTTATTGTTTCACACACGGAAAGATATGTAAGACCTGAAACCTTTCTTGTATAATTTACGGTCTTTTAGGTCGTCACAAACCATACAAGAACAAAGGCTTCAGATTTACTGAAGAATTTACAATTTCAGGACTAAGCAAAGAAGGATTTCTCCTAGCACCATCCGAAAAAATCTGGATGAAATAGGTATAATTTGTCACACACCTTTACAATTTTTTTTTTCAAATTCTACCTTGATAACGTTTTCTTCGAGGCCAACTCATATCGTTGTATTTCAGTTTTCCAATATTTTGCGCTAAAATTATTTTGAAAAAAAAGAGAAAAGAAGAACTGGTTGATTAGCAATTATATAACAGTCAAATGATTCATATGACATCAAAAATTTTTGCTCTAAATAAAGTTTAAGAAGCTGATAAATATATTAATTATTTCTTAGTACAACATTTTTAAATAATATTTTAATACCCATGTAAAACCGTTTTACGTGACTGAATATTTAAGTCACTGGTACCTGCGGTCATCCTGAAACTGAAAGTGGCGTCAACTGCATATAAATTGTTACGAAACTAAAAGTAGACTTTATGCTTCATTTATTATTATGAGTGGATATTCTAGACTCGTATTTTGCGTTTCAGTTCCTTAAATGTAATATAATATAATAAGATCGGTTATCTATCCAAGGAGTATTTCATAATAATCAGTCTCAGGTGTTTGAGTTTATATTCAGTTAATTATTTTGGTATACAGGGTGCTTTTGAGGATCTTTTTACGTTAGAACACTGTATATGGCTTTATGAAGATCTCAAATGTATATTTTAAAAAATATTTCGAGATGTATATTTCAAGATTATGCACCGAAATATTAACTCATTTAATTTTAATATAATTACGTTAACTTTTTCCTTTTTTTTCTTGGGAGTTGCTACCACATGAATAATTCTTCGTGATTTAAAAAATATAGTTAGTTACCCAGTATGTTACTGAAAAAATAAATCTTTACGTCAAAATGTCAGTAAGAGGGTATTTTTTTTGGCAATTAATATGAGACACAAAAATAATGGTGCATTTCCCTAACGTTTCGGATAACGAATCTGTTTCCTTTTTCAATTTATCGTTTTTTAGATTATGTCAAGTGTGAAACTTGACACATATATTATTTGTTTATGTAATATCCATAGATACTTAAAGAGAACTGTTGATACTTAAAAATTATACAATATTAATTTTGTTCAATTCTTCTATTAACATTGGTAACCATGTTGTACCAAAATCTGCAGTGCAATGGGATAAACATTATTAGGTAATACAATTCTCACAATGTTTACAAGAGGAAAAACCAGTTTTACCTACAATTTCATTAAAGTCTTGATAATCTTCTTTTTCATATTGAAAATTCATTCATCTATAATTTGATCAAAAAATATAGATAGGTGAGGATCTGTTTAACTTTTATTTTCTCTCGTGGCAAACATCTTGAAATTATTTCCATAAGAATTTTTTAGTCTTTACTGCATCTATAGGAGTTACTTTTTTAAAAGTTTTTTTATTTCTTCTGCGGAAGCAAACCCTGTCAAATTTAAAAACAAAGTGTCCTACCAATACCATTAACCGTTTTATAATAGAAGAAGTAAGTATATGATCGAAATTATTATTTGTAAGAAATTAATCTTCTAATAAATACAAGTAATGTAATCGCCAAGCGATTTTAAATTGGATATTAAATTTTTAATGAATAATATAAAGTCAAGGGTGCAGCCGTATCTAATACTATTATTTATTTATTTACTAGTAATAAGACCAATTCTATCAAATTAATAGTACGATGTGACAAAGTTTAATGCAAGAAATAATTTATAGTTAATTTTAAACTGTACGAGTGTTTTTTTTTCGAAGCGTTTATTTAATGCTTGAATAATTTTGAGTACTTATATTCAAATTGGCATCCATTGTAATTGATAGAAAAATTTATTTTATCGATATCTGTTGAATATGTATACAAATATTCTATTACTAGGGTGTTACTTAGCTTGATGTTGAAATCTTCATGGATTAATTTTTGGGTTAATGAAAACCAGTAATTCAAGGAGGGTCAAATTCTTAGACCAAGTTATTATGTATATCTTTATGAAAATTAATGTGCGCCTACAAGATATTTAAAACAATGGGGCGCATAGGTTCAGAAAGAATATGAGGAGTTTTGGACTGGTAAAGAAGTCAGCATTATCAGCTAATTATAAGGTAAATATTATGTTTTACCTCGTACCAAATTCAAAGAGTATCCAGTATGTCGATCTGCTAGCGACCCCAATAACATAAGAACACTCCCATACATATTGAATAAATGTGACATACGATTAGTTCCTCAACCAGCACATCAATTTTTATAGTGCTGTAAGCACGTTTAGGATATAATTAAATTCTTTGAGTGAGACTAAAATCTGTAAAACGTAGTTATACGAATTTTCTTAATGCTTTATTGCAAACATCGATGTAGGCTTGTAAAATATTATACTCCCACAATATCATGTAAGTTCAACTATACCAAAACTATCCGACAAATTCGCATCATACTGTGAACGTTCTTACAGCACTTATAAAGAATACACAGCCACACAAAAATTTTTTTCGGGTCTGGGGATCAGACCACGTTTACTATATGTTTTCGGGGCCGCTGAATCCGAATCCGGGGTCCGTTCAACCCCATCACGTCAAAGCTTTGCCTTAACCTTAAGAAACCCAATAATTTAGGCTTTTTAGTACTATTAAACGCATATAACCCTGTGACTCAAACATTAAACACAAAACCCAAGCTGTTAACCCCGAAAAACTCATTACCCCCACCACCCCATACCATATAACCTGCAGTCCAATAACCATGTAACAGAAATAATTGCACTCAACCTCTGATATCGTGACTTTTCGCTATCATTGTGTTCATCGCTGTCGGAATCATTTTCTTCAGCAAACTGTACGTCAATTCCCATGCCTCCAGTTACATGATCAAATTTAGTTTTAAACTCATTTCGTTTAACTAAAACTGGTGTATAATAATGCGCTCATACATACAATTTTGTTCTAATTTTTATTACTACAACTTTTTTGGCAAAGAATTTACTTCGAATTTAAAATATGTAGCGAAAAAATTCACATGACAATGAGGTGAATGTGAAACTATTTTCAATTGTTTTCTTGTAGTTCTAAACTCTACGTTAGCCAAGTCACCAACTAATGTAGAGAAGTTTGCATGATGACGACGACTCCGGGACCGCATTTTCATTTTACGGTCCGTGCATGTTCTTGCATCCAGGGCATCTCCACGCGGTGACGGCGGGCAACGGAGTTGTCCCATTATTGCCTAGTCCTAATACGGGTTTATGCCGTCATGGCAGGCACAGGTGGAAGACGACTTACGAGACAGGAGATCGATACCAGAATGGACGTAGGATGAGAACAGGGCCCGCAGGCGTCGTTATAACTTGGCTAATGTAGGGTTTAATACTACAGGAAAACAATTCGAAATGGTTTCGTAAACCCATGATTGTCATGTGAAACATGACATTTCTTGCGTCTACATATGTTCTAAATTCGAAGTAAATTCTTTGCGAAAAAAGTTGTAATAGTAAAAATTAGAACAAAATTTTATGTATGAGCGCTATATTGGTAACATCTCCAGTTTCAGTTGAACGAAATGAGTGTAAAACTAAATTTGATCATGTAACTGGAGGCATGGGAATTGACGTACAGTTTGCTGAAGAAAATGAATCTGACAGCGATGAACACGATGATAGCGAATAGTCGAGATATCGGAGGTTGAGTGTAATTATTTCTGTTACATGGTAATTGGGCTTCAGGGTATCGGATTATAGGGTTATGAGGTGGTTGGGATATGGGTTTTCGGGGTTAACAGCTTGGGTTTTGTGTTAAAAGTTTGAGTCACAGGTTATATGCGTTTAATAGTGCTGAAAAGCTTAAATAATTGGGTTTTTGAGGTTATAGCAAAGCCCTGACGTGATAGGG
>JANEYF010000918.1:0-81454 GCA_029963845.1 Rhamnusium bicolor
AGAGCAGACTTGAGTTATATAGAAAAGCGCAAGAAAAATTTGATCGAAAATCAGTACGTATCTTTGAAGGCAATGTTTTTGTATACATTGAAAATAAGAAACATAAAATCTCTAATGAAACAGAAATAAATAATTTACTGAATCAATAATATACAAATAATAATAATTTGATGTATCAGGTAATATTCACAAATAGATCTAACCGATATATGAGCAAAGAGCATCTTTTCAGTTATTAATTCATTTCTTTAGTCTTTAGATAAGTTTAAAATTATTGTTAGTTTGAGAATATTAATTAGGATAAAATATTTGTAAATTTAGTTATTTACTATAAAATATTTCAGTTTTTAGGTATAAATTAATTTAGTATTTACTTAAATAACAAATTACGGTCCTGTACTCTGTTTATCACATTTTGTATAGTTTTTATTTCTCGTTCATATATTTTTATATTTAACGTTTTTGTATGAACAATATAGAGTTTAATTCCGAGTTGGATAAAAACACTGATATAAAAAATTATGTAGTAAGTGATCATACCAATGAACTAATAAAAAATAAAATAAATTTAGATACAATAAATATTATTCATTTAAACATTAGGAGTATTAAAAAAAATTTTGATAATTTAATGATTTTTTAGAAAGTTTGGTAACAACATTTGAAATAATAGTCTTATCAGAAACCTGGAATATAACTAGCACAGAACATTTTAACATACGAGGTTATAATATTTACTCCCTCAGGGGGAAATCACAATCAAAACGACGGTGTGATTGTTTATGTAAAACAGCAATATTTACCAGACTTTACTACTATTAAATTTACCGAAAATACGTTTACAAACTTACTAGTCGAAATAAACAATGTCATTTTTAACATCACCGCAGTTTATAGATTGCCATCTACAATTACTGCCACATTCCTATTAGAATTAGATCAAATACTAAAAAAATAACAAAAAAGAAAAACACAGTTGACATACTTCTCGGAGATATTAATATCGATCTAATAAAAAAACAAGAAAAATATTACCAATGAATACTTAAATATAATGGTTGAAAATGGTTTTTATCCCTACATAAACAATCCCACAAGAGTTGTAAATGATACTAGTTCCTGTCTGGATCATTTTTTTATAAAATTACCACCCAATAAAACAAATACTATAAATATAGTTCCAATAATATTACTAAATAATATTACAGATCACTTTCCAATCATAGTAAAAATAGAATGCATTAAAAATGAAAATGAAATTAAGTTACAAAATAATCCAAAAAATAATAAAAATAAATAATCAATTACTTAAAGAATCGATAAAAAATGATACATGGCAGGAATTATATAATATAAATGATGTAAACATGGCATATGAATATTTCTCAAGCAGGTTTTTGCAACATTTGGAAATATCTACACGAACAATTGAGGTTAAATCTTCTGAAAAAAAAAATAAAACCTTGGATAACAATAGGCTTAGTAAAATCAATTCGAATAAGAGATAAATTAAAACTTGAGGTAAATCGAAAAAAAAATAATGTGGAACTTTTAGAAAGATATAAGAATTACAGAAACAAAATAAATAACTTAATAAAAAAGGTAAAAAAAGAATATTACTGCAATAAGATAATGGAAAATAAAAATAATATGAAAAAATTATGGGACACAATAAAAGATGGATTGAATGAGGGTAAAAACCATAATATAGTTGAAATTGAACATAATGACGAAAATGTAAAAGATGTAAACTTAATTTCAGACATTTTTAACAATTATTTTATAAATATTGGTAAAGACATGGCAAATAAAATTAACGTAAATAAGACATTAAAAAAATAGGGAAATATCTGTTAATAGTATATTTCTTAATCCCATTTCACAAGAGGAAATAATTAAAAACATAAATGAGTTAAAAAACACGGCAGCGCCAGGATATGATAAAATCTCTGCTAAAATACTTAAACTTATAAAAGGAGATGTAGCACTACCCTTAACTTATATTTTCAATTTAGGTCTACAGAATGGCATATTTCCAGATTCACTAAAACTGTCTGTTGTAACACCAGTTTTTAAAAAAGGGAAAAAATCTTTGACTAGCAATTACAGGCCTATATCTGTAATAAACAATATTGGTAAACTATTTGAAATGTGTTTAAAATCAAGGCTAATAGATCACTTAAATCGTAACAATATATTGTCAAGATATCAGTTTGGGTTTAGAGAAAACATGAGTACTGACGATGCGATGTATATGGTGACAAATACATTATACAATTCCATTGAAAACAACAAAAAAACAGATTGCGGTATTTTCGATTTAGCCAAGGCATTTGATACAGTGTCTCACAAACATCCTTATTGAAAAACTAAATGATTATGGTATACGAGGTGTAGCTAATAACATATTTTATAGTTACTTACAAAACAGAAAACAGTGTGTTAAAATCGGTGATCAACTCAGTACGTTTAAACAACAATTAGAATATGGTATACCTCAAGGAACCGTTCTAGGGCCAACATTATTTTTAATTTATATAAATGAACTTTTATTTCTAGATACGAAATGCAAAATTATATCGTATGCTGATGACACTGTTCTTCTAATGGAAGGTACTAGTTGGGAAGAAGTAAAAAAATTAACAATTGAAGAATTTTCGAAAGTTCAACAATGGCTTTCCGAAAATCTCTTAACAATCAATATGGAAAAAACAAAATTTATATGTTTTAGTATCTATGACAAATATCTTCCAAATATAAACAAAATCCATTTGCACAACTATAATAATTGTATTCTCAATAAACTTTCCGATAATTGCTCATGTACGCAAGAGATAATAGCTGTAACTAACATAAAATACCTTGGATTAACTATAGATCAGAACCTCAAATGGACAGAGCATATCAACAATTTAAACAAGAAACTTCGATTGTTAATTTTGAAATTTTATCATCTCAGAGACATATTACCGAATTATATATTAAAAACACTGTACCATGCCTTGGCTGAATCAATACTGTGCTATGGAATAATAATTTGGGGTAGTACATATTTAACAAATCTTGAGGTTTTAAGAATTACCCAAAAATATTTAATCAAAGTAATATTAACAAAAAATAAGCAATATTCTACAGATCTTCTTTTTTAATGAATTTGACGTGTTCAGCTTAGAGCTATTGTATGCCAAATCAGTTCTCATGTTTTTTTATAAACATAAATTGATTTTAAATAAGCAAATCTGTCACACCTATGACACTCGAGGTAAAGCTAATTTAAATACGAACATCCCTGTAAGTAGCAGAACACAAACACATAGGTTTATAAATTATTTTGCGCCTAAATTTTACAACTATTTACCCTATCAAATAAAACAAATAAACAACACAAATCTGTTTAAGAAAAAAGTAACTAAATTTATTAAATCAAATAAGACTGTTTTTTCAAATTTGTTATCAAATAAATAGGGTTAAAATTTTTTTAAATTTCTGTTAGGTAGGTACATATTATTTTTAAGAATCTAATTTGATATGATTGTACAGTTCCAGGAATCACCTTTATTTAATTATTATACATAATACATATATTTTAAGACTAATGATTATTGTGAATTACTAAACAAATTGAATATTGTAAATATTTGTTATACACACACAGATACTTTTTTATCTAGTTGTATTTATAAAGTATTATAAATGTTTATGAAACTATGCACCAATGTAAACGTGGTCAATAAATTTTGATTTGATTTGATTTGATTTGATGGGATATAAAAAAACACCGATTTCAAATTCCAATGAGAT
This sequence comes from Rhamnusium bicolor, assembly GCA_029963845.1. Lineage (NCBI taxonomy): Eukaryota > Metazoa > Arthropoda > Insecta > Coleoptera > Cerambycidae > Rhamnusium > Rhamnusium bicolor. Next base: position 3,802 of record JANEYF010000918.1, read on the forward strand.
CTAAAGAGACCAAGAAGAAAGTTCCATGAGATCTAATTCCCACGAGATCTAATTTTAACCAGTTTATTTCTCACCCTGTATATCTTCAGCTTTCCCAATAGACCAAATAAAAAGTCACACGAGATTTAAAAGCCCGAAATAAATATCCCACGAGATCTAATTCCCATGAGGTCTAATTGTGACCTCATCTGACACATAACGTCCAGAGCCGTACGCATATTATATAAATCAATTCATATTCGTTAACCCTCGCACTGAGTACCATCCTGATCTTCAATAGAAAATCGGAAGGAATCGAAGGGGCAGAAGTACATGGTCGAGAGGACAGCTGAAGGTTGGTAAAAAAAGGCCCGTTTACGGTCTACTTTCCACAATTACCATTACCCAACTATAACAAACTTACAATTAATGTCAAACAACAAATAAACATATTAGCGAATCAAATACCGGTTAGGTTGTGAAGAATAAATAAAAAATAATAAAAAAAAACCTAACATATTGAATACAATCTAAAATGACAATACCACATTAATTCTATCAATTCAAGAAATAAGAGGGATTGTTTGTTTATAAATTTAAACAAAAAAGAAAAAGCAAACGGAAAACTGGACATACACATAATTTCAAATCGTTTGAAATTTGACACCTAGTTACACTATACAGGGTGTAACTTAAGTATGTTAAAATATTTCAGTGTGGTATTCCTAAGCTAATTTTAAGAATGAAAATAGAAAGTAGAACGCCCTGTATAAAATTAAAAGCAATCACATCTTGAGAAAAGGCATTCAAATAATTGTATCTACAATTTTTTTGCTCTCTTAGTTAATTTCATATAGAATGAAACAAAAATCAAAAAAAAGATACAAAATAGAAAAAATTAAGAAAATAATGGAACAACAACTTAATTGAAATGGCCTCGGAGTTTTAGATCTCGTGGGAAGTAGATTTCGTGGGAATTAGATGTCATGGGAATTAGATGCCGTGGAAATTAGATGTCGTGGGAATTAGGTGTCGTGAAAATTAAATCTCAGGATTTTTTTATCGCTCTATATAAAACTCATTCGGAAACTCGAACAGATATTAGGGTGGCTATTAGAATTAGACCGTATGGGAATTAGATGTAGTCGGAATTAGATCTCATGGGACGTCCCTTAAAATTCTCGTGGCAATGTTGCTATGGTATGGTCACAGCAAATGTTAATAGTAGAGGTACGAAGATATCAGTAGCTAATGGGGAGCTCCGACATCATCCGCTGCCATTGTTGATGCCTGTTCTTGCCAGAATTTTACTAAGAGGGGTAACAAACAGCAATGATTTATTAGAGATTGCATTAACTAGGGGTACATTTTTTTAGGTTTTTATTTGTTTTGTTTGCTAAATGCCTAAAAAATGTTTTTCCAATAAATTATTTACCTATTACCTATGCCGAGATATTGGTAAACGAATAAATTACCGATAATCCCATTCATTTTAATTCTCAAATGCCGACGCCATAATCCTTGGAATTTTCATGTAAAGTACCATTTAAAATTGGAATATGCAGACAATGGCCGAGTCTATATTGGATGATGCTATTCAGCTGGTAAAATATGTATTTTATAGCCATTCCATATTGCAGTGTAGATTTCGTTTGACTGGATCAGATCTCTATTTCAGTAGAGAGATGACCGTTATTTGCACAAGAATCCCTCATTTCAAACATATAGGATGTTCAGCAGCCGCGGATATGCACATTGAAATATGTGTATATGAGTTCTGAAGGGATGCGTTCGGTGATACTCGAAGATGCTGATGGAGAATTTATAGACCTGCGAGTGTAAGAATCTGACGGGCTATGCGGGCTATTAGGACAATCTGTATTGTTTTATGTAACCGGCAACGTTCAGGGATGTTGTGCAATATTATTATTTAAGGTTGATGGACAGGTCTACCAGTGTTTAGGTAGAATGTATGTGTAGAATAAAAGTGAAGTTTCTTTTAGTTAGAGTGAAGCAACGAGTTGCCTAAAATTATATAATTAACAAACTATAGCAATATCTAACTAAATTGTAAAATTGGTATTTAATAATGTGGTGATTTTTACAATTTCTACTTGGATTGCTACGACTCAATTCCGGAATAATTTGAAAATTTATTCTTCGGCTCAGATGAGATAAGGGATTGACGATGTCCTAAATCTTGTTCGAACTCCACAATAAACTTAGGGCTTGTCTCTCCTTACCTAATATAAAATTTCGTATTTTCAAGGGTTACTGCGATGCTGCGGTTAGAAAAATATTTGTAATGTACCTACACTATTTTCTCAATATTTTAGTATTTTGAATTAGGCGATTGTTATGGAAAGATCAGTCGTTCGCGTCCTCGACACTATCCATATGTTGTAATGAGTCGTGGAATATTGTGCATTTGCCTCATGGCCATGACTCAGTGAACACAATTCTTTAGTTAAGAGCATGCCAGAGGTCCAAACCGACAACGTTCCAATGCAGAATATTTCTCGGGAGGTGTACGTAATTTTTTTCTAGATTATTTAGACATTAATCACCTAACTAACGGTGTAGGTTGGAGAATTCGTACTTTATGAAAAAAATATGTAGCATTTTTAATAATCGAATATAAAAGGATATCACTATGCCCACAATGGAATTACATAACGCGAGGTGGCTAGGACTATCAAATTTTCAATTACACAGACACAGTATCTAGGTGCAGCAAGCCTAAATCGCCAGATAAACCAATAGTCTTTAAGCCCACATTAATGATGTATTGTATTATAATAGTAAGTAAATGTACCTTGACTCTGGTTATACCTACAATTAAGAAGTGTTGCAGTACTGAGTGCAATTAGATTTCTTGAACTACATTTTATTAACAGAGTACATAATTTGGGTCATTTCTAATTAATGACTCTGATTTTTATTTTCTTAACAGAGGAAAAATTTGGCTAATTTCTAACTAATGAGCCTGATTTTTATTTTGGTTTAAAACAGCCCAAAAAATTTAACAGCTGTTTAAACTTTCATGTTAAACGGCTGGTGAAACCGTAACCCTAATAATAATTTCTACGTAAAAAGATGATTGATGAGTTCAATCGCCTTTAATAGCTACAAGCAAGCTGTAATATTATCAGGAATTTAGTTTTCGACTTAAGGTCGCCCAATTACGAATGGGCGATATTAAGTAGAGAATATGTGAAATGAAAATGCGTTATACTGGCGTATATATATTGTTCTTGGACCTACCTAGTTCCTACGCGAATCAGTGTTTAATTGTGACATTTTACGTATACATGTGGTAATCAAGTGTGTTATTACCGTTATTCATAATATTCCATTTTGTGATTGTATAAACGCTGACTCTAGCATGCAGCAATTTATATTATTTACGCATTTCTGTGAGATCATGTTTAAAGTTATCCAGTAATCATAAAATTGCTTGTGGCTTGGGGGCGAAAAAAATTAATCGAGATTTAAAAGCTCTCTTTGATTAAACAGTGTCAATCAATTTGTACTAGGCGAGGTATGTTGAGGGTTAAAATATAACTAAGTATTTAAAACTCATCCTGTATATTACCAAAATATAATAATTTTCTTAATAAAAAATATGTTATAAATATCACTCGGGAATATTAAGAAATAAAGAATTTCTTACTAATAAAACTAATATTGTATTTCCATGGTAAACTTAGCATCAGCTGCGTTTGATGGCCAATCGTTCTCCGAAAAAGGACATTAAGTGTTTTCTTCATGATACCAGAGAGATTATTTATGGTACTTTTAATCTAGCGTTACAGCTATTAAAATAAAATATCCTCTTGAGATAACCCACTTCACTTTTTAATTGTCTAAAGCATTTTTTTTTATATATTTATGTGCATAGCTATCCATTCCTTTTAATCGTGGGATTAAATAAGTGATAGTTAAAAAATATATGTATATCTAACATTTAATGTGAACTTACAACTACAAACTAATACTGTTACCAATCCTTGGCTTGCCATTCTAATGGCTGAGGTAGACAGAGTATTGTTAAAAAAAATGATCCACCAACTCTGGCGGTGTTTCGCAAGGATCAATCTTATTACCAACTCTGTCTTCCTCATATTAACAATTTATTCTCTGCAATATTTGACTCGAAATTTCGCAATCTTCTGTAACGGTCCATTTTTAGATATAATTAACTTGCGTTTTATTTAATGCTAATTGCATAATTTGGTTGGAGGTCAACCTTAAAAATTCTAGAACCGACAACTAAATTGTAAATCTTTGATAATATAAGCGACCACTGGATCTTTAGTGCACCAGCGCGAACACTGCTGTGTGTGGGGACAAGGGGGGAACGCTGGTACGAGGACAGTTAGATTTCGCGGGGACTCTCTGCCGAGCCACGGCCGAGTGCGGACCTATGTTTCCGCTGTATAGAGTACGTTATCTTATTTCTTATGAAGACTAGAGCTGGGCTTTGAGTGAGCGAGTGGTGTACGTTGCTGGCATTGTGTTCAAGATTTTGTCTGGTTGAGCTGTTATGGTAAAGGAGTTACGAAGTATGTGACATAGGAAAGCTATGTGAGAAGGTAGGATTCCTTCCAATTATTGTTAAAATAGGTACCTATTAATTAATAAACCACCAGCTTCCGTTCTGAGTGTGAGCTGTAAATTTGAAATTCAATTTGTATAAATGGGCTGATGTGCCTGTCCACCGAACTAGAGTGGGAAAAAGCCCCCTTGACTTTTTGAACTTGCGATTGAGCTGTGCGAGACATTTTAGTGAAGAATAACCGTTCTTTCCCCCTTTCAACGGCATTAGTGCGTTGTAACTTTCTTAGACTGGTATAAGTATTAAAAACGAAAAAGAAAGGAGGGTGGCGCCCTTCATAAAAAAACTTTTCAAGTGAACTATATGATTTCGGTGATTTTATTTTTAAGTTGTTGAAGGGTTTATTACTTGTTACCACGGCCCTAAATGAGCCTTTTTATTGTATGATAAATTATAAATATATGTATTTTTTTATCTCGGTGTTTCATTAAAGAATTACAGTAAAGTTAATTAGAACAGCGAGGGCAAAACCCCTCGTTATACTTCATGAATTTTTTTTTTTTTAGAAATCGAACATTATAAGTAAAACTGTTCCTCAAGGTATATACACCATATATAATTGTCAGGTTAAGTCGGAATCCTGGAGACAATATTCGCATTCGTTTGAGTCCATCCTGAGATAAATTTTCATTTGCAGTGTTTTGTTTAATAATTGCTTTATAATAAGTAGGTGTGGAGACATTCTAACCCGAGTTAAAAAAGCCATTAGCAGCATGTCGAAACGTTTTATTAAACACTACACCTCTTTATCAAAATTAATCTAGAGCGACAATAAATTATACGTCCTGTATATACTTCATATTTCATGTCAGAATATCATATGAAATTAAGGTAGAGATAAAAAACGATTGTATTTGAACAATGCAAAGATCCAAACAAAACATATACTTACGACCATTTTATTACCAACGAAGGTAGGCGGTGTAGGCGGATATATACATATAAAATTCAGATTAGAATCGATTGTTCGAAAGTTATTACGATGAAGGCCAAGGACCGGCATTTAATTTCACAAAATTGCTGTATTCCTGCCGATACACCAGCCCGTTGTGTTACCTACCCGACCATCCAATTTGATGTTCAAATCGCAGCCCTAGTTGAGATTTCCAAGTTTTTACTCGTTTTTACTGTCCCAATCTCCGGTGCGGATCTTGTTTACATTTTTACTGCGATCGTTCCATACAGAAGCCTTAGAAACTGAAATAAACATATTTTACATCTACGAGGATTATTTCGTTCTAAAAATCTCTCAAATTAAGATCATCATGTTTTAAACAAATGTATTTCGTTGTTTTAGAAACTGGAGTGGTTGATATAGGACAACGATATCTACCTTAAAATTAATGGCTCTTTATGTATTACTGGGTGTTAGAAGTTCAATGTCATACAGTATATTTACTGACACGTAAGAAATGTCTTGACAAAATACATATTACAGACCAGAAGTCAAATTTTCAGTGTCAATATGTAGAAAAAATCCCGATAAGAATTATTGAATTGAAATAATTGATTGAAATTTAGGATATCTTATATACATAATAAGCAGCACTTTTTGACATACAAGTGATTTTTTTTCCACTTCCGGTGTCGCCGGAAGTGACACTAACTTTCGATCTTTAAATAGAACACCTGTATATTATTGCATTTTTGAATTCTGCATAATTTTCTGAATCCAACGATACCAAATAAATGACATTTGAAACGACAACATTTTATATAATATAATTTTTAGTTTTCCATTTAAGTGTGCCATGACGGTTCCGATTTATTCTAAATGACCTGTCTAATGCTAGAAAAATCGAAATCCCGTCAAAAATACAAAATTACGTGATTTATGAGCAAATAAAGTTCACCAAAATGTTTTTTGGGGAAAAATTCAATTTTTTCAAATGGAACCGTATTGGTTATGCCGTGGTACCATTTATTAGTACTATTAATAAAGAATTTATTCAAATGTCGTATTGAAATGTGCGATAAACACAAATAAAATTACAGCTAAAAGAAAATAAGAAAATATAATTTTGTTCTAATTAAATGTTAAGAAGTAACTAACTAAGGTGGCTTTGAAAACAATGAAATATTTAGCTTGTCAAATATTTGTTATATAGTCCGTTGTATTGATTAGTGAGCCATAGCATACGGTCAGTTTTAATCACCCCCAGATGATGACAACTTGGTATATGTCGAGTTCATATATGGTGTGTTGATATTTTGTGAAAACTACGCCACTGTTAACCAACATTGAGTGATTTGAAAACAAGTAGCCGTCGTCAAGGTGTATAGAAATGATTTAAGTCAAACACGTTTAAGAAATTACACTGGAAAGCACGAAACGTGAAAATTCAGTTTATTCTCGTTCATTTGGAAAAAAGGCTCACATTCTCAAGAATTTTGTACAACTTTTCGAAGCTGAATTAATTGTATGAAAAAGTGAAATGTCAATGTCTTTTGCTTTAAAGCGTTCAATTTATTTGAAATTTTAACAATTTCAAGTTTGCAGTATTTGCCTCGCTATTCTCATTCCCAGGCCCTTCCTTAAATTCCTCCCATTGCTGCTTGATACAGAAGTGAGGGCGCTTATTTTGCGGCCCTAAGTCTGCATATATCTGTCTTAGACCAGATTGGTTTTGAATTTTATCGCAACCTTTACACAGGAACAAGTCGACTTTTGCACTGATCGAAACATTTCCTGTTAGCTTACAGATGGAATGGATAAAGAAAGGGATTTTATCATTTAGTATTTACCATAATTCGAAAACGCATCACCTGGAAATAGGGGCTGGAAACAATCGAGGTAAAATCTTCCTTGGATATTTTAAGGAAAACATATGATTATTGATATTCTACTTGTCTTTAGTTTCATTACTGAACATTAGCAATTATCAAATATGTTTTCACAATTTCTACCTGGAAAATGTTTAAATTACTAATAATTGAAGACCCTGGTGCAAAAAGGGGATAAGTGCATAATTCTGAGAAACTGATACTACTGCAGAAATAGGTTAAAAAAAGTTGCTCTTTTTCTCTGGTGCAAATATGGGATAAGTACGGTTAACAGAAACTGAGTTATAACAGAAAATTACTTATCCCTGTTATAGATTGCTGCAATAATGGGATAAGTTACGTGTAACTTATCCCGTCTTTGCACCACATATTTATTGTGTTTTGTATGTTGGTTAACTCCGTCCACTCTGTCCCACTACTGCACCCGGCCATAACGTTTATGCGATAAGGTGATGTGCGCGAGAGCGCGGGTCACGTAGTCAACTTTTGACAATCAGTTATATAGCTGTTGTGTGTGATTGGCAGTAAACAATATTTCTTCTGTTATTTAAAAAAGAAAGTAATGGGACATTATTATGAGTTCCAGCAGTGAAGACTGGGTTAAGTGAACCGTTCCAAAGCTCAGGTAGTGACTTTCAGCCATCAAATAATGAACGCACACCTAGCGCATCTGAAAATAATGCCGATAAAGAGCCCATTGTAAACAAACGTGGACGGAAGAAATCAAGAAACACGGAGAAATTGATTAGAAATGTGCAAAAAGCTAAAAGAGCTAAAGGTGAAAGTCATACTGTGACGTACTTCGCTGTTCTACACAAGAGCAGAAGTGTCACTTTGACGCCCAATACTACGGCGTCAATACGGAGATTGAAGCGGTGACAAGGTAACCAGCAATAATTAATCGGTCAAACAGACGGCGGACGGATACCAGGAGGGGAAGCAAGCGCCAATACAAGCACACTAAGACTTTACCAAACCTTTATCAAACCTTGCTACTTACTTCCGGATCCGGGGCTGCTTCCTCTCTGGAGCGGTCGGGGTGGCACGTCTGGTCGGTACGGGCGGCAGCAACGGACTCTTCTCGGATGCTAACAAGATTACTTACTATGCTGGTCGGCGTGGTTCTTCAGTCAGCAGCTAAACGGCAACTGACTTGTTCGAAAAATCCTCAAGCTACTAAACTCTGCCAAAGGCAGAAGTAAGATGAGCGCGGTAGTCATGCGCGGAATATTGCAACTACGTCACCTTTTTCGACTTAGAAAAATTCGCAATTACATTTGTATACCTATGTACCTCTATACTCACACCACAAGTTTACTTACGGTCCTAGTCGGCGTGGTGCTTCGGTTGGCGGTCAGACGGGAACTAACTTGTCTGCAAAATCCTCATGCTACTAAACACTGCCAAAAGCAGAAGTAGAATGAGACGCGGTAGTCATGCGCGGTATATTACAACTACGTCACCAGTTTACGGACTTCCGCAGTAAATTTAAATACCAATATCTTTATACTCACGAGCTTACTTACTGTCCAAGTCGGCGTGGTGCTTCGGTTGGCGGTCAGACGGGAACTATTTTGTCTCAAAAATCCTCATGCTACACTGCCAAAAGCAGAAGTAGGACGAGATGCGGTAGTCATGCGCGGTATATTACAACTACGTCACCTGTTTACTGACTTAGAATAATTCCGCATTAAGTTTAAAATACCTATGTCTTTATACTCACGAGATTACTTACTATCCAAGTCGGCGTGGTGCTTCGGTTGGCGGTCAGACGGGAACTAATTTGATTGTTTCCAGTCTCGGGCTCCTTCACGGTAGCGCGGGCACAAGGGTGCCGGGGGCACAATGCGCGCTTCGCGTTTCGCGATTCACGTACTGCCGGCCACTCGGCCTATGTGGAATGTTCATAAAAACATATCAATACTACCTATCTATAATTAACAATTAAACTGTTATTAATGATCAGCTGACAATACCACTTATTAAAAGCGCAGTCCTACAATGGTTGAAATATTTTTCGAAACAGACAAATAGCACCTAGTTACCTAACTTAAGTCTATAAAATAATCACTTCGTTACACTACATCTATTTCAACGGGTAAAGAAGTACCAGAAAGACAACAAGGTGATGATTGTAAATGTACCAAAAAATGCATACAAAAACTTTCAGACGCTGAAAAGAAAGAGACAATAACGGCCTTTAATAATGTTGCAGATCAAGAAAAACGAGACTTTTATTTATCAAGTTTGATAACAATTTTGCAGGTTACCCGACGCCGTAAAATTGACGGAAATCCAAAATTAATACGGAATCACAAATATAAGGTATTTTTTCTTGATGTTGATCTTGATCGTCATTTTTTTTTACTCATAATTTTCTTTTAGTTAATAAAGAGTGCCTTTGTATTAGAAGTTTGTAAAATGGCAGTATGTCTTCTTCATGGTATAGGGAAAAAAGTCTGGAGCGGATTGCAACCTATCTGTCTACAAACATTACACCTGTCCAGGACAAACGGGGCCGGCATTCACATAAGCCTAATTTAATTCTGAAGATCTAGGAAGGCAAGTGCATGATCACATCAGTAGCTTTCCAAAACGGATTTCCCATTATATCCGTAAAAAGAACGATAAATATTATCTGTCCAGCGACTTAAATCTTTCAATCATGTATGATTTATACCTAAAAAAAGTATGAACCTGACATACATAAATTAAAACAGGACCGTCTTCCATACAAACCAAAAATATCAAATGATTTTTATGGAAGATATTTTCGTAAACATTTTAATATTAGCTTTGCTACAGCACGCAAGGACACTTGCAAAAAGTATGACATATTAAACAACAAAATTCAAGGCGTCGACTCAGAAGAAAAAAAAAGGGCCTTTGAAATAACACTGACGTAGTTTTCCACGAAACACCAAAACACTATATACTGCACTCGACGCGCGTTTCGCCAACCAAGTTGGCATCATCTGGAGATGATCAAAACTTTGAAATACAAAAAAAATACATCTTCAGAAATCTGATGGCTTTATAAAGAACTAAAGGAAAAGACAAAAGAAGCAGAAGAAAATGATGAAATTGAAGTTTTATGTTTCGATTTCCAACAAAATATACGGCTTCCTAAAGTATCTCCCGGAGATGCCTTTTATTTACGTCAGTTATGGGTACATAATTTCTGCGCACACTGTGCAAATAATAAGACTGGATAATTTTTTTATGTATGATGAAATTATTGCCAAAAAAGGATGAAATGATGTGTTAAGTTTTTTACATTACTATTTTAATCGGCTATGATTAAACATGTTTTTATTAAAAATGTTTGACTTTTTGTTAAAATATGCATTGCTTTTTTAGCATAATATTGTTACGCCATTGGACTGTGTAGACTGGTTAGATGAGACTGGAATTGTACGCGAATGGCCGGGAATATTCTGGAATGCTCTAGACTGTGTGAATGGATGTATAAATCTACGAGTATAGGTGTTTGTGTGGATAGCAAACATGCAACAATATCATTATTTGTATGTAAAATGTTCTTGAAGTCATATACATATGTATTACTAATTTGGACTTACTTCATGACCACTTTAAATATTAACTAAAGAAAAAAAGATGTTTCTTGCCCCTCCTGAAAAAATTATATATTGTTACTTATCCCCTTCTTGAATCAGGGTCTTCAATTGAACTTGGCGTGTCTCATAACGCTCTCCTATTGGCCTGACGCCATTGGTTAGTATATCTCCGCGTGTTGACCGAGACGTTATCTAATTCGTGCATTAATTAAATACAGGTGGTTATTTCCTAAAATTATTTGGTTGTCTCAGGTTGCGATATCTATACAAAGAGAGAAACAACAGAAAAACAGAAATTTATAAAACATAGTGAATTTTATTTCATTTTACAATATTAATACGTAAACTAGTTTTATCGGAAAATGGATGATTGGTTCCTAAAGTTTTGTTTATAGACAGAATGACCAATTCACCAAATACTATTTAAACAAAATACTTCAATTCTACCTTATACAAAACACAAAGCGTTGCCTATAGGGAAAAAACCAAAACAGTCATATTTTATAAATTTTACATCAATTTTGTTTTTCTATTATTATTTTAATAATACATGAGCCTTGAGATAAACAATAGAAATTTTTTAAAATTTAGGTATAAATAGTTTTTATCTCGTCATATGTGCGCCAATTGCCTTATAAGAACGTTTTTTCAAAGAAATCCAGTTGAAATGGTTTAATTAATTAGAATAATGATCCATCTTATAAAAGGAGAATGAAACACGACACCAGAGGGTACAATTATGTTAAGAGAAAGACAGATGGTGTAGCCATTGTAGAAGTTGGTTTGCCTTTGGGGGTATAACTGAGTAAGTAATTATTATATAACTGGGTATATTTATCCCCAAAGTTAGCACCAAACCAAGTGCTGTATTTTCCGCCAAGAGCGTTAAGTAATCAAGACATTTATTTGTTTTTATTGGTGTTCGGTTTTCAGTTGTTTTCGCTGTTTTTCAATGCCAGTTGTAGTCTTTGAAGTTGAATAATAAATTGAACTTCTTTTAAAACAACCTCGAAAAATGCTAACGATAAACGATTAGAGAAAAATCAAATGGTCCGTACTACGTGGGCGATAAAATTGGTCCACTGTCAGTATGTAAAAAATGGGGCTCATGGCCAGCTGTTTGCGGTGGCGCCAATTGACTTTGATTATGCAATTTATTAAGAAGATATGGCTGTACTTAAAAAAAATAACACTAATATTTTTAAGTTGATAAAACATACGAAATAAACTAGTACATTTTCAACATCATAGTGGTAGTATTACCATACTTTTCAAAAAGGCGACTATAATGATATTTCAAATTATAGACCAATAAGTCTCCTTCGAATTTCTGAAATATTTGAAATAATAATAAATTAAAGATATTTACGAAAAAATTAAATAATTAATGAAACTAAACATGGTTAGAGGTTTAGACACAGCACTTTTTTCATTTATTAAAGATATACCTCATATGATTAACGATTATATATCAATCACACTATTTTATTGGAAAAATTATACAGATACGGTATTCGGGGTAACGCCCATAAGTGGTTCACGTCATATCTTCAGGGATGCGGCCAAACAGTGCCTATAATGTCGATTGACAACTCTAGTGTTTCAGGTAAATCTGAAATTACTCTTGGCGTTCTTCAAGGATCCCTTCTGGGTTCGCTATTGTTCATTTTACATGCCAATGACCATTACACAGCTTTTTCTGAAATCCCCATCTCTTTATGCCATAAGCTGATAACACAAAAGTCAAAACTCTGAGGACGAAGCGGGATTGGTAGATATAAAAAAAAAATCTAAGTGGATGCACAAAAATAAGATTACAGTCAATAATCAGAAAAGTGTACGAAATAAATATGTAACTAGTCAAAGCTCTTTGCGTCTATGCCTGCGGCTATAGGTGAGCATCTCTAGAAATTTTAGTAATGCATATGATTTTCGTCTGAAACCGAGACTAGCTGAGCATTCCTAGTTTCGACCGACTCCGACTAACTAAATAGTGCACAATTTATTTCAAATTAAATTGACATACAAACTTGCTAATTAATTAAAGTAATATATTAGAGTGCTGTTTATATGTTAAGTAAATGGATGAATGCATTGCAACAGTTTGTGTAGGTTTTCGTGGAAATTAATATTATCTACTACAATTTCATCATATCAAATTACAAGAGTTTTAATTTCTAAGTGTCAAGAAAGCTTAAATGATACTTTAAAAACCAACCTAACCTTAAACAGCCACTCTTCTTGTTTATACACCACCAAGCGTTGAATGATACGGAAATATTTTCGAATATAAAAGTAAAACTAACTAGATACCAAAATATTATTACGTCTTTCTAAAGCAGGATAAAACATCTTAAGTCGAATTCATCTGTTCTAAGGCCACTCACAATAAAATAATTAATGTTTTTACACTAATTAAGTGTATTATTTTAAGAGGAAGATTACGAAACAACTATCAGTCTTGCCTATTACAAAGGCCCTTGCTCCGTAAGACAAGGGGAGGCAAATAATGAATTTTACTTTACGGCACCAGCGCCGAGAGCGTATCCTGATTTGGATTATGTCGCATAAATGATCGCAGAGGGAAAACCCTACGGACTAAGTGCTAAGATATTAGCCTGGATTCTGGGACATTTGGCGTTTCCTCAAAGCACGGCCACGTGACTAAGATGCAAAACACCGATCTTATAAAACCGGTGAGGCTAATCGATAAAACAGAGGGATGATTGAAGGGGCGACATCAGGAAATTATCCGTTGGACTTAAGTGAAACTGATACGCTAATAAAACTCGACTTAGGAGTTGCGAACTGCTGTTTCTCAAATGAAAACTTGAAATGGGAAATATGAGGATATGCGTTCAGAAATACAGTGTGGGACATGAGAAAGTTTTATTGTCGTAATTGTAACTTTTCATTAACGTGATATTTCATTTTAAAAATTTACAAATAATAATAAACAGGTACTAAAAATAATATCTAAATAAGGTAACAAATCGTAATCCTCTCATTTTATTTAATTGAAGATTAAATAAAATGGCCACACACACACACTTCGAGAAGATTTATAAATTTGTATTATACAAAGAGAAGTGATTAAGCTTTGCGATTGTCCATTAGTAAAAGATTTTTACCAAATGGATGGAAACTCTTTTTGAGATCGTCGCGTATACCATTCGCAGACCGGTTTCTGGTTATTACTTTCATCAGTGTGAAGTAGGTATACGCAACGTCAACAGAGAGGATTACGACTCTGGCACCTTATTTAGGTATTATCTGTAGTATTTATTACTATTTGTACAGTAATTTTACCGGCTCTGTTGGAATATTGGTATTCTAATTTTTATTAAGTATACCGTAATTTAAAAAAAATTCACGTCAAATTTTTGCTTTGGACGAATTGTAAAAAAACATTACATTTGGTGGAAAAACCACTTTTTAAACATCGGCTTGTCCCTGAAATGTGTCCCCTTTTGTGTAGTCGTATGAAAATTGTTGAATTTTTTCTGTGGTAAAGATTTTCCAAAATGGCGCTCTGCATCAATTGGGCACGTGACCAACCTCCATATTAATATCATTCGCAAACACAAAATAAAAGAAACATTAACACAACTTTTCTTTTTTAAACATAATGCCCTCGATAGTGCCTGAAATTAATCGATCAATTTTCCGAAAATTATTTTAATCGTGTCCAAATCCCCCACACAAACTAATTTTAATGCGCGGACTATTCGGCGCTGGTTTTCATAAAATGGATTATATCAACAATATCCTTTACAAATTTGATCAAGCTGCGTGGTTTGTAAAGACGCATGTTTGAGAAAGGGGCTAAAGCGGAATCCTATCAGCAAGAATCTTCTTTCTGCTCTAAGCCACGTGGAAAATTTAATTTCCTATTGGCCTCTAACGCTAGTGTAATTTTATTCAGTGTAACTAGCGGATTACCTACCTCGCTGCACGATATACGGAAATAAAAACATGAAAGTGTGATCGCGTAAAATTAAATCTATGTTAGATAATGCACCTGGAAAATCTTGCTAAAATCGAAAATTATGTTTTGATTCAAAGCAGAGTACATATAAATTTCCAATGAAATTTAGTCTCAGCTCCCATGGCACAAGAAGGTACTCCATCGAACACCTGAAATTTAAAAGGTGAAAATGGTTGGAAAACATATTACGCCTACCAGACTAATAAAAATTTTTTAATTGCTATTCTTAATGAATTTTTGATATTAGCTAAAAAAAAGTAATTTACTTTTCAAAACACCTGCCTGAAATTTACACAATTTTTGGTACATAATATATCATTTTTTAAAAAATCTGTCTGGCTGACAATTTTTGTTAATTAATATCTGACAAACCTTTTGTTATAAATTATATTTTTCATGAAAGTACACTTCATACAGAGCTGTGCATTGTTTGTATTTACAAATACTCATAAGTCATTAAAAACTGGAAAGTAAAGAATATTTGATTACTTTTTACAACTATTTATACTTGTAAATAGTTTGAAATATTTTTTTATTTTTTATCTTTACTTTTACAGAAGGATTTAAATACTTTTCAGGCAGTATTTAAATACTTTCAGAAATATTTGATTATCCTCTAATTATTTAAATCTCAGAAATATTTAAATTAAATACCGTCAGCCGTAACTTCTCTGACTGTTCGATGTTAGCTGGGTATATAATTTTTTTTTTCATATTAAAATTGAAAGCAAAAATCAAAATTTCTTTTGTTCCTGGTCTAACTCTACGGATATAAGTAAAGGACCAATACTCAACTAAAATTAATTAACTATGGAAGTTTTAAAATAGTGTTGTAGAGTTTATGACTTAAAATTTTGAAAAAATTCTTCGGAAATTTTTGAAAGTTATGACCGCGCAATCTGTCCAAATCAACAAAACACCACAAAAAGTATTTAAATACTTTCATATTTCAGTTTTACCAAAATATTTAAATATTCTGAAAGTATTTAAATACCCAGTTTAAACTGTTTGATTACTTTTGTTATTTATTATTTAAATACTTTTGTCTTTTGAAAAATATTTAATATTTAAATCCTCTCAAATTTTCGAAAGTATTTATTATTTAATATTTAAATACTTTTTCAAAGTATTTGATCAGCTCTGGCTTCAAAACCCCCTTGGTTTTTGTTTTAAAATGATGTTTGAGATCTGCCCTCTCTGTTGAAACGTCGGGCTGTAAATTCTTGTTAATTAACATCTGACAGATTTTTTTTATAAATTATCATTTTTAATAAAGTACACTTTATAACACCTTTTTGTTTTTTTTTTAATTGCTTCTCTTTAACTCGCAATGTAGTCACAATGTACAAATTTACAACACTACACCCAATAATTTCAAAGATCTTTCTGTAAATCAGTTCAGGAAAAAATTAAGTCACATCTTCTATCAAATTAGAAATATGATTGTTATATATTGTTATAACTTTCTTTATATATGTTGTTTACCTTCACTTTTTTTTCTTGTGACAGACAGTATGAAATTTAGTTTTTTTTTTTTTAGGTGTATACTTAGTTCACTTATTTTCAATATTTTCAAAACTAGACCAATCTTCTGTGTAGTCTAGTACATGTTTCTAGCTTATAGGTTTTTTAGGAGCATTCATGGAATGATCATTGGAAATTGTACTGCTTGTGGAATGAGTTGTTGGATCATTCTCGCTATTCAAGAACGAATTTTGTGTTGACAAGTTTTCTGTTAAATTTAATTTATCATTTAAGGATCGCTCGTTGTCATTGACTTCAAGGGCGGCTTCCATTAGGTTCTTTTCATATTTTTTTAGCAGAACTGGGTCAGAAAACTCTCTGGAAAACTTTGTTGATTCCACTGGATAGATGCCAGTTGTTTCGAATCCAGATATAATGTTTTTCTTTGTCATTCCGTCAGCACAAACAGTACCAATCATTTCAGCAAATTTTTCCCTAGATAGACGATTATTGGCTAGGCCTATTTGTGTCTTTTCATGTTCAAGTAATAATTTGTCCCATAGCCTTTTTAATGGGCCAAATACACATTTATCTAGGGGTTGAATACGATCGGTCAGATGACTTAGAAAACGCATCAATTCAATTTTACTTATACGTGCAGCTTCTATTATTCTGACGCTAAAGTGGCTGCTGTGGCCATCCAATAATAGCATAGTTTGATCAGGCAGCATCATCTTGGTTCTAAGATACTGAATGTGTGGTATAAATAATTTAATAAACCACTGATAAAAATGGGGTTCCTCCATCCAGCCATTTTTTGAGGCCCCATACAGTGTTCCTTGAAAACATTTTTCTGAAGTCCATCTGGCCTGGACAGCGGCACCTTTGTAAATTATAAATGGGGGAAGAAAAGTTCCATCAGCAGCAATACATGCAAGAACTGTCGTAGATTCTCTTCCGGAGCCTCCTGACATTCGGGACAAACATTTTCCTTTTCCCCAATAGCTCTTACCCTCGTTGGGTCAATATTAAAACCCGACTCACCAGCATTAAAGATGAAACATCGTAGACTTGGGTTTAAGATTTTTTTTCAAGAACTAATTGTTGTAGCTTCTCGTAAAAATTGTAGACTACAAATGGATCCCGAGCATATTGTCGAGCTTTTTGAAGAAGTTCTGGCTTTTCCGTGGATAAATTTCCATGCCTCTTCATGAATCCTAAATACCAGTCTAAACCAGGAACATCGTCTTTGAACGGAGTTGTTAAATTTTTAGATTTAACGAATTCAGATACTAATCTGCACAACTCTTCACGATCACAAGGGTAACCCATTCTTAAATTTTATAAGACTGTTTACAATTACCTCTAGTTTACAATTACCCCACCTGACCCTACACTCGATTACTGGTTCTAAAATGCTTGGTTTTATCATGTGTAATCGTGTAGCTAATAATCTGCTTAACAAACGTCTTTGTTTTGTTTTCTTTTAAATTTATTTCTCTAATTGTAGGTAATTAGTACTGATTTTATCGTGGTTTAGATATTTTTTTCTGACGTGGTTTACGAAATTCCGCAAAGTGACACGAGGTCTCCGAAAACCTGCAAAATTTATGTAATTTCGTAATTTCTGTTTATTTTTGTTGTTTGATAACCAAATATTTATCTTTCAGATTTATGGATTCCTCTCTTCTAGGCATATAATATTGTTTATAAGTTAGGTAAACTGAGAACGAGAAGTAAATTATTTAAATAAATCGTTGCCATAAAGTTTAATTGGGCATTTGAGTGTATAAATGAATGTGAAACAGAGCAGCCTCGCATCATAAATTTTGTCATTACACCGTCAATTTAAACTGTAACATTAAATAAATAAATTCAAATTGATTTTACGATATACGTTTTTTTTTGTTTCGTTTAATCGGAAACTCTATTAAAATTGACATTACATTCGATATTAAATAACTAACTAGGCACAATGACAAATAATTTATTCGTTTAAATATTCAATGCCGGCCAAATTGATTTGTTAAACAACATCATGTGATTATAATTTAAATTATTAAAAAAAAAAAAGAAAGTTCTGTCCTAGAGATCAGACCCAACTTCTTCCATGTATTTTGACACACTGACACCGAATTTGGCAAGACAAATTTTTTTTGACGCGTCAATTATTCTCAATGACCCCCAAACCCTCTATAGTACCCCAAGGGGGAAATTTCTTGAAAAAATTCTATACGGGGTTTTTTGGGTCGCTAATCACGAATTTGAAGTCAAAAATGAATTTTGACATAATGACAGCTGTCAACAAGCTGTCAAATTTCATGAAAAATGTAATGTCAATATTTGGAGCATATTATTAATTTTTTGGGCTGCTGATCACGAAGCAGAAGTCAAAAATGATTTTTGACATAGTGACAGCTGTCAATAAGGTGTAAAATTTTTTGAAAAATATAAGAAGTCAATATATCAAAGTTCATTTTTGACTTGAATCATGACCAGCAGCCCAAAAACTGAATAATATGCTCCATGTTTTACATTACATTTTTCATGAAATTTGACAGCTTGTTGACAGCTGTTATGTCAAAATTTATTTTTGACCTCAGATTCGTGATCGGTAAAGCTGCAAATAGTTTCTGTGTATCATAGTCGTAGAGTACAGATGTACTTACTGTCGCCGGCATTCACCTTGACCGTGAAACTCTTTCTACAGTCTAGTCCATTATTAGCTTTCGAGTTGTGTACACGTTAAGTCACTTGGGCGTATTGCATATTGTTTTTTTGTTTTTATTTTATTTGTTGTACTGTATTGTTGATATTAATTTAATAATAAAGCATGGCAGATGTACGCAGGGGTAGAAAACGGCCATTTGCTGACAAAGTGAATAAATTCATAGGTGAATTCCCGGATTTATTCTATGATGGTGTTAAATTATTTTGTGAAGTGTGCGAAAAAGATTTGATGTGCTGGGATAAGCGTGATTGTGGACTTCACGTAAATAGTGTACACCATAAATATTTAAAAAATGGCGTGCCTTCGACAACACATTTTATGTTTGATTTACTATTAATGCTGATTGCCTGTGATGTCCCGCTGCACATACTCGATAAACAACCATTTCGAGAGTTCTGGAATAAATACAATACCCAGGTGAAGTTAACAAGTCGGACAACGTTATGTAACTATCTATCAACTGTATACATAGACATGGTAAATAAGATGAAATGTGAATCAAAAATACACGGCTGTGGTTATCTGATGATGAGACAACAGATTGGAAAAAAAAATTCTATTTTAAATATGATTGTACAAGTACTGGACCCTCTTAAACCGACAGTTCCACTGTTACTACCAAGCAAAAGACTAAGTCAGTGTACTAGCGAAACAATTACCAGAGTGGTGCTGGAGACGTTAGAAAAATTTGAACTGTCAAAAAGTCAAGTGTTGATGTTTGTGACTGATGGCGCCGTGACAATGCGTTCGGTAGGCCGTTCCTTGCAAGAACAAGATTGTACGTTTATACATGTTACGTGTAAAGTGCATGCTTTACATCTTGTGGCAGAAACTATTCGAAAAGGTTTTCCAGAGGTGGATGCATTAATAGCAAGTACAAAAAAAGTGTTTCTTAAATCTCCTAAACGTCTCCGTGCATTTCATAGCAAGTGTCCCGGTATTCCTGAACCACCACAGCCGATTCTTACACGTTGGGGCACATGGTTGCAGGCAGCTTTTTATTATGCTGAATATTTCCAACAAATAAAAGCTGTGATACTACAATTCAATCCAGATGAGGCTGCAGCTATTAAGGAAAGCCAGACAAAATTTCCGTTGAAACAGCTTTAAAAAATATTGTGAAGAACTATAAACCATTACATGAAAGCATAAAAAAAATTAGAAAACAGTGCGTTGTCGTTAGCGGAGTCACTGCAAATAGTGGACGAAGTAAATCTACTGCTACACGCTATAGGTGACGCAACAAATGAGCGCGTTAAAGAAAAGTTCGCAAGTGTGTTAAATGAAGACACCGGTTTTACCAAATTAAGACAAATATGTATTGTGATGGTTCAGATCCGTTAAGTGCGTTCAAGACTATTTTACGTATGCGTGTATTACATCAATAGATGTGGAACGGTCGTTTTTAAAATATAAGAATATATTTTCACCAAAGCGAACATCACTCATGGAGACAACCATAGAAACATACCTGATGCTGCAAAATGGCTACACATCTTCTCCAGTTTGTGATAAGCAAGCTAGTTGATCAAGCTAGTTAAGAGGGTAAGTTTTACATACATTGTTATAAATTGTAACAGTTTATTGTTTCTCGTATTAGTTAATATCGCGTACGCCACTGTGTGATCAGTGACCCAAAAATCCCTTATAGAAAATTTTCAAAAAATGTCCCTCTTAGGGGATTATAGAAGGTTATAGGGGGTCGCAGAGAAAAATCGACGCGTCAAAAAAATTTTTTTGGCCAAATTCGGTTTCAGCGCATCAAACTACATGGGAAAAGTTGGGTCTCATCTCTAAGACAAAACATTTTTTTGTAGGCCTGTGTTATCTGCCTTTTTACATATTTCCTTTGGATTAGACACACAAATAAACTGAATTTTTTGTATACCTACCTGTAGCTATTTAGAAATGCAGGAACCGTCTGTTCGTTATATCCCACAGGAGCAGTTTCTAATTCGCCAACGATTTAGGTTCATTGATTCGTACTAATAATTTTATATTGGCACTGCAAGGGATCACGATTGGCTGGCACTTACTTGCGATATTAATATTTCCCTTTCATAGGCAATTACTTTTCGATTAGGTTTTTTTATTTTTGCAATTAGAATTATATCGGTACAATGTAGGATGAATTTAAATTTTGCCTATGAATAATATTAAATTTATGTTGATTGAAATATTAATATTGCTGCCTTTGGATTTGAAATCTAAACGTACACACAATAGCAACAAAGGATGGTTTTCTATATTTGTTGGGACATAAACAGGAATTTCTATATTTGTTGGTACAGAAATATTGATTTCACTACGAACTTTTGTAACAAAAAAGTGTATTTTCCATGAATTGTGTAGGCGTTGACACGGGGGTGTCGAAATTTACATTAAAAATTAAATTAAATTCTTGTAGAAAAAAATCAAACAGATGAAGGCAAAGCATATTTGAAATATGTTCCGTAGTATTATTAGGTATAACGTCGATAAAGATTTTTGATAAAATATTTTTAAAAAAAGTCGTAATTCTATCACATGTTGAAAAAAAAATAGTAGCTCTACATTTAAGGGGATGAGGTATGGACATCCGTTTAATTTCCGATATTCGATCAGTGAAGTTAAGCAGCACTGATCGAGTCCGGCAATTGAATGGATGAACGATAGCTCGTCTCAGTCGATAGGCTGTCAACAGACAATCCCGGGAAGGCCGCTAGCCTGATGCAGGCGGAGAGGCGAGCCCGGGTGGAGGGTCGAACAGGCCTACCCAGGAGATTTGCCACTCTGCTAGCGGTGCAGGCGGGCAGGCCCAGGCGTCGGGTTAGTTGACAGTCAAGGACCGTGGTTCGGAGTCCACGCTAAACTGTAGGTCCCTAGGTAAAAAGGGCCCATTGTGGCCTACTTGCCTAGTAAAATAAGTAGCTACTACTACTACTACTACTAGCTCTACATTTGATTCGGGTTTACATCTTCAAAACTGTTTCGATTAAAAATTACTAAAATAAATGTTTGTTCTGGAAAATGCCTGGTATAGAACCTCTTGGCGTAAAATTTTTCGATGAAAAAAAATATTTCAATATTTTTCAATTTGTCCAATTGGCATCAAACTTTCATCCCAGATTCCGTTCTTCATGTGTACCAACTGGGGGCCAGAGGGGGCGGTGACTCTTGACTTGGAGCGTATGCGTGGCAGAATAGTTCTGGCATATAATATACTCAGGAACTCGGATTCCTTACTGCGCTTCGAAAACATCACGAAAATTGCAGGAGTGGGCGTAGGATTATTCAAGTCAACAATAAGGGCCACAGAAGAACACAATCTCATATTCGACACAAGACAATGACTTCGGAAAGGTGCTGATGTAGATAGAATCAGCCAAAACCAGAGCAGCTGAACAGGGAAATCCGTGTCAGAAACACGTCAACAAACCTCAGTAGTGTATTCTATAAGAATATAAAAACACTGGGTTCATCGACAAGACTGACATTTAGTCGAATTTTGGTCGGAGAATGAGGGATTTATTGAGGCCTGTCAAGATGATATTATCAACTCCTTGGTCTACCGTAACCACGTGTGCAGTATATAGGTTGCTGATATTCAGGCCCACAAGGTACCCTTACATTATAACAGGGCTGTTAAGAGTTATAGCCAATCAGAAACAAAAATTTTCAAAATTTTGGGAGTACGTCATTGATTACACTAGTTATTTACATTTACTGGTGACTGATTGTTTTGACGCTGGCCGTTGCTAACGATCTGAGACCCCTTGCGGTAGCAATAAAGCAGGATTAACAGTGCGTTAATCAGTTAATGTTTCAAACTCGCACACTAGTAAACTAGCAAATTCGCATCTCTCTGAAGACTAACTGTTTTGAGCCAGCGATTCGAAACTCATTGCGATTGCAATAAAGCTAGCATTAACAGTCTGTCATTAAGATTGATGTGTTGAACTCAAACGATATGAACTAACATTGCTCTGACGATCACTGTTCTGACTCCCGCTCATCGCTAACGATTTGAGACCCCTTGCGGTCGCAAATAAGCTGGGACTAACAGTGTGTCACTCAGAGTATGTATCGACCTCAGTAAGGTCATAAACTCCGCCCCTAAAGGCACAGCCGTTCACGTCCTGTAATCGCGTATATCGGGCATTGCTGAGCAGACCAGCTCTAAAACCAAATTTAAATAATTTTGATTTAGAGTAAATTTGGCTTATATTTTTTCTTTCCGCTAGTAACATTTTTATATTTCCGCAATTATTTAACTTACATCGACACAGTCGCCTTTTAGAAACGCGTTTATTTCTACTTGGGTGTACGGCAATAGGTTTTATTTAAAACAAACATATATTCCTTCATTTTTAACAATTATTTTTATATTGGTATATGCCGTAACTTTGCTAATTGTTAAATTTATTTTGAAAAAATATTTTTTTGTAAAATTGCTAGTGCCTTATTTTTATTTTTGGTTTAGTTTTTCAGGATTTCTAGATTTTCCGTCTCCGCACAGTTATCTGCTGATAGGAAAAAGTGCTGTTCCTGCACTCAAAAGAGGAATTTGCGCCAAAAAGAAAAAACTCGTCACAACTGGGAGGGATAAAGCCTACGCTGCTCTCGAAACTGAGTACTATACCGACCTGGCAATGATCAACCGAGCGACTGGCAGGAAAATGAGTTTTCTTCGCTTAAATAGGGCAAATGATGTTGGAATCTACAGCGCTAACCTCGTGGGCTATAGGAAGTGGCTGCTGATGTGATTCCCACGTGCAGCAGCGGCATTGGAGGACTGACAGACGTCGGGAAACCAAGAAATTATGTAAAAAAATTAAGGAGTCTGCCCCACAGTATCTCCATTCACATTGATTCACCTCTCATTTCTATTATTCATCTTGCAACTAAGATTCAAAATTGGCACCACATCTTCAGCGACGTGTTCTGTTGTTCGTTGGCCAGCTTTTGTTTCAACAAATGAAGTTGGGCACCGGTTTTTTTCATAATTTACGAGATCTCTAAGATTTTTGTGGCATTTGTTTAAATTCCCAAGAACAATGATTCGAGTATTTAATAAAACACTCTGTGTCCCGTCTTTTTGCTAGTCCCCTACTTAACTTCGAATAGTAAATATACCCTCATCACTCGTCCTTGATCCACATACAAAACTACGATGCCGCCATTAATCCAAATATAAATCAAAGTAAAACCGGAGCAGTTATTTTGCATTCAAATATAACAAAGGATTACATAATAGGGAGAAATCCCTTTCACTGTAATATTTTAACTAATCATTTTGAAATTAAGAGAAGTAGATTTTACAGAGCGGCGAAAAATGTATTTATTTCTAAATGGAGGTTTTAATATGGAGCGGTTTGTTGAAGCGGTGCAGGATTAGATGATTTTTTAATCATGTTAGGGCATTTTATTAGGAATAATCCGTGTTCTGCCATTACTACTGAGATTGGCTTTTGCCAATAATAATATATAAGTAGGGGATAGTTCGAGTAGTTTTTCCTGCTCAGTCTATAGACAATTCTCGAGATAACTGGATGTAAAATTGCCCTTTTGAAAATACAAAATATTAGTTCCGTTGACTTATATTTGACTGCGTATTAAATATTAAATCTTAAAAAATCACGTTATTTTTATTATTAGAAAAAAGTATATTATTAAATACACTCAACCGCAAAATTAAGCGGACACTATGTTTTTCAGGAAAATTTCAATTTGAATCAAATTAAGTTTAACTGAATCTTCAAGAATAAATATTACATTACAAAATAAACGAAAATTTCACTTTAATAACATAAAAAATATATTTTTTGCAAATTAAAAAAAAAATTAGAGAACTGCGAAAAAACATGCCTCAATATCGAGTATTTCCTCTTCGAGCTTGAATGACGGCTCGCATTGTTTATGGCATGCTTTGTATCAAAGCAGCAACCTCATCCTGGGGTATCTGCTTCCATTCATTCAGCAGCGCCTGTTCCAGCTGAAGTACTGTGTGGAATTCGCCATAGTTCCGCCCAATCCTTTTGCCAATGTGCCCCATATATGCTCTATCGGGTTTAGATCAGGACCCCTGGGTGGCCACTCTAGTACCTGAATACCAACATCGTGAAGATAATGAAGAGTTATCCGGACTATGTGCGGTCACTGCATTTGGTGAAAATGTTCCCCTACAAATGGCGCAAAAGGTACCATATGCTCTTCTAAACACTCCCTGATGTTGAGGTTACATCCCCGAAATGTTACAAGGGCATTACGAGCTTCCAAAGAAATGCTCCCCCATATCATCACACCTCCAACACCAAACTCTACTCTAGGAGAAATGCAACACTGGGCATATCGTTCTCCACGCATTGTCTATATACTCTTTGGGCGACGATCAGGTGAATACCTTGTGAAACGGGACTGATCCGTGAAGAGAACGCATTGCCATTCGTCCATATCCCAATCGGCATGAGTTCGCGCAAATTCCAAGCGCTGCCTGCGATGACCTGCGTCCAAAAGAGGCCAGTAGCTGGTGCATGATGTGTTAAATTTTGTTCCCTCAACCTCCTCCATATAGTATCGGATGAAACCAAGGTACCATGAACATCTACCAACCTTCTAGTCAAAGCTGTATCAGAAGTGTCCGTTCTCGCAGAACTTGGAGTCGAAGAAATCGGTCTTCAACTTTATGTGTTGCTCGTGGTCTCCCTTATCCAGGTCTTCGTGAGTAAGAACCAGTTTCCCGGAACCTTTGTATTGCATCAAATACAGTTTTCGAGGGATGCCAAGCACGTTGGCGATATATGTATGGGATGCTGCGTTTATCATTATGTAAAACAGCAGCTTGAGCGGCTTCTACGAAATATCAACAGCAAAACTGTTCTCTTTTCTTCGGAAAACCCCAGAAACACCCAAGAAACAGCAATCGAAACAAACTAAAGAGCTTTATAAAACAAGTAAAACGCTATCGATTGAAAGATATCTAAAAAATAGTTAAGAAAAAATTATTCTCGTGATATCTGAAAGTCCAAAAAACTATTTGGTCTGTCTTAAATTTTGTGTATCGTCATAATTCGTTGAGATTCGTCCAGAAATGCAATAAAAATTTTCAAATTTTTTTCACTTTGAGGCGTGAGGATGTAATTATCATCGTGCGTGTACAAATATTACAAACAAATATTTTTAGTGCTCTTATTGGTCACACCAGATAATCTAAATTACACACAACATTACTTTTAACCAGCCAGACCTGCACTAATCAATAGAACAGACAAATAAACAGCCAGTAAACTAGATAGACGGAAGTTTCTCATACTGATTTGAATTCGAGCCAACTAAGACCATGAATGACTCTCATCGGTTTATCCGCTATAAGTGCGGCCTCCACAGTTAGATTTCGATGGGATCTGATTGTACCGACATCATGAATAATACGTCTTTGATTAGCCGATGCCTTTATTTCTGATGAGGATCCCCTTGATTGAGAACCAATGACAAGATCTGCAATATAAAAAACACGATTGGCTTTTGCATAAATTGTAGAAAGCATGTCATGAGACGAAAGTGCACTTGAGGGACGAACGCCGAGCGGTGGGAAAGAGAAATACAAAGTTACATTTTACAGATAACTCTGCAAATAACTCTTGCATACAAATACTTCAATCAGTCACCATAGTTTTTGTTTAACTGGCAATTAGGTATTTTTTCTCACGCTATGAGAAAAAATTAAAATTATCCATTTTCAATTTATCCAAAATCGAATAGACTACATATTCACTCGATGCGGTGAATGGATGTCAATAATATGTGGGTGTATTTTACTAATTGAGTATAACATGGGCTATAAATAACGACTACAGTTGTTTGAGAGTTATCGTTGAATAGAAATATTTTACATGAGGATCTAGTCTAACTAGGACTGTTTTAACAAAACTAATTTGAAATAGTTAGTTACTATCAATTGCGTCTAGCAAAAACCATGGCTAAAAACAGGCCTAACAATTGCAAATTTCAAGTAAACAAAGTGATATTGATAACATTAATTAAATGTATTGAAAATTACTTCATCCTAGTAAGTTACGTTAGTTGATGCATTCGAAAGCAGTTACTTAATTTTGAACAACTAACAACCTTTATCACATCATCGCAATATATCTTTTATTAACCTAATAAAACAAATGGTTTTGTTCTCGGTTTTGTTGCAATTCCGAAACTGGAAATGAATTAAAATTTTTATTAGGTTTCTCTAATCCTTCATATTTCACAGACAAGTAGGATCTTGTATCTTTCTTTAGTTTTACCTCAAGTTTTACACGAAATTGGTGAGGCATGGCATGTACAGTGTCGTCTAATTTAAATGGATTTGTATCGAAAGTGTATAACCCGTTCACTTCATACCTTTCACTTTGTGGAAGAACAAATTCGTAGTAGGTATCCGGATGTCTACAAATTAATAGCAAATACAAAGACGCTTTTTGTAAAATGTCCAAAACGTATTAAAGAATTTCACAAAGCCTGTCCAAGAATTACTGAACCACCACAACCGGTATTAACACGATGTGGACATAGTTGCAGGCAGCTTTTTCTTATAATAAATATTCCCCGAAGTCAAATCTGTCGTTTCCAAATTCGATCCCAGAGAGTTCAAATCCATCAGAGAAAGTCAGCAACAGTTTGAAAATCCACAAGTTGAGGCAGATTTACACTCTATACATGAGAACTATAGTATATTAGCAGATACTACAGAACAATTACAAGATAACGATTTATCCTTAACTGAACCGTAAACATGGTTTTACAAAATTTAACGGACAGTCCTGGTATTCTAGCTGCCACGAAATTTAATGACATTTTAAAGAAAAATCCTGATTTATCACACTGTTTACTAACAAATACTTTTCCTGATCTGTGGAAACAAGCTTATTAATTCCTAAAGTCTCAGATCCTTTGTTACCTAAAGATTTACGTCCTGTCTGTATACTACCAACTTTACCAAAAATTTTAGAAAGAATCATGTATTTTCAATTAATGGTACATCTACAAAATGTCAGTATACTACCTGTTCGTCAATCTGGTTTTAGGCGAGATCACAGTTGCACAACTGCCTTGTTGAAAGTCTCAGATGATATCTTAGAGGCATCTAATGATAACAAAATTACAGCCTTAGTATATACTGTTAAATTTTATTAAAGCTTTTGATACCCTTCAACATCGTTTACTAATCGCTATTCTTCACTTTTTTGGTTTGGGTAAAAATGCAGTAAATCTAATTGAAATCTACTTGGATAATATAAGTCAAATGGTAAAAATAGACAATAATTGTTCAGCTGTGTGCTCGCTTGGAATAGGCGTCCCCCAAGGATCAATTTTAGGGCCTCTGCTATTTAGTATTAACACCAGTAATGTTGGCAACAACCTCATACATTGTAATTAACACATGTATGCAGACGACACAGCTGTACCTATCATTTGGTAGGAACAAGTCTGTAGAAACAGCCGAGAAATTTAATTCAGATCTTAGAATATTAAAAAGGTTTCAGAAGAACATTTTCTGTTTTTAAATTCTGTTAAATCAAAATTAGTTTTGTTTGGAAATAAACTAACTATTGCTGGAATCGTGGATCATTTCATTATAAAAGTAAATGACACCAATATACCGATTGTAAATACTTCCTCTAATTTGGGTTTAAATATTGATAACACATTTGGATACACCACACAAGTTACAAAATACATACAAAAATCTTATTTGGCATTAAATCTACCTTATCCGCACGACTGTTTATAGAAAATAAAAACATTAAGTATACGAATCCCTTGTATTGTCAAATTTTTCCTAATGTGCGCCCGTTTATTATCCTTGTATCGATGTTTTGACTAAAAAAAAAGGACACAAAGATATCAAGCAAATGACTGTAAAAAACTCTTTAAAAATTAAATGGCAATGTACCTATATATTAATCAATAACTAGCAATGAATTGAAATTCAATTGTTTCTGCCTGCTTGAGCACAACCTAGTGGTTTTCCTTTGGAGTTTTAAATTCCAACTTATTTTTTAATTTATTTTGATATATTGATCTGTCGATATATTTGATCTGTTGATTGGATGTATTTATTTATTGTACTTTTGGAAAGAAAATAAATGTAATATTATTATTATTATTTTGTGCAACTACACTACATTAAATAGTCCGTAAGTGACGGAAATTATGAATATGACCTCCGGCAGTATTTTGCGTATGCGTATCTCTGAATGTAGAACGTTCGATTTCAAAATACAGTGCACCATTCACAGCAAAACGAAGGCATTTAAATGAGAGTACTATATTAATGATGCAGGTGTTTGCTTGGGCCTATACTGAACCATTGATTTGGACGAAATAAAAAGTAAATGCAGTTAATTATTTCTAACTCCTCTACTTATTTTACATCCTCAATGACACTGGAATTAATCCCATTGCGCCAACTCTAGTTATCTGCAATAAAGAAATTAAAATAAGTTGTTTTCGGCATATAATCTTTAAATTTATCAAATCTGTGAAGTTATGATAGCTATGCTATTTATATATTTCTCTTCCCCATCCATTTCTCCCATTAATTTGGGAGAGTTTGAAACCAATTCAACTAGATCTCATTGTATAATCTATCTCCTCGAAACTACCAAGTCAACAAGGGTTTGGAATCCTCTCCACAGACAATGAAGGTGAGGAGTTGTTTACTTTTATCTTCCACTATGTTAATCTGGAAGTCAAACAGGTTTAGTTGTTCTTGTTGAAGAGCTCGCTGCACACTGTGGAGAGTGTGGCGTGGAAATGTGTCGACGTTGCCATGTTGGACATAAATAATTACTTTGCAAGATTATTTTTGTAGAAATATTACGTGGAAGGTAGCACGGGTAATTTGAGACATTTGATTAAAATTTTGTTTGTAAATGTGTACTTAACATGTTTGCAATTCATAAAATCTTGGCCACTATTTAGACCTTAAATAATGTCAAAAGGGCAATAAACTTGTGGCTTCGTGGTCCATTGGTAAGGACACTTGCCTCTCAACCCTGAGTCCCGGGTTCAATCCCGATCGCTGGGATTTTTTTAAAGTAGAAATTAGTCTTAGGTAATCGGATTTAGGTGTGTTCCCGGGTTCGATCCCAGCCGCTGGGATTTTTTCTAAAGTAGAAATTAATCCTAGCGTAATCGGATATTGGGTGTGCGTCTGTCGTCTCTAAATATTAGCCACTTCTTGCACAAAGTGTTGTATTATCTGTAGTGTTTAATACATTTAGGTAATTAAACAATACATGTAGGAAAATCTTGAAGGGATTTTTTTTGTCATCTCCATTGTACAGCATCTTAACAAAAATATGCCACTAATTTATTATGTAAGGTTTTCGTCAACCACACAGTATTACAATTGGTCATTACGAACTTAATAATTTTACTTATCTCCTCAGCGCTGACTCTGAATTAAAGTACTTAGCATACGAGAGATAACGACAACCTCCTTATTCAATGAGCATTTAAAATATATTAATAATTGGTCACTTCTGTCAGGCGCGTGACCCAGAGATCAATTAAACATAGGAACACATGTTAGCTTGCTCGTATGAGAGCACACATTAACGCACGAACACGTCATTAACGCGGTTGCCAAATAACACTTGTTAAAGAGAAAATAGTACGCGTTAATTACGTCATTTTTTGGTAATTATTATACAGGTGGTCTGGAGAGTTACAACGCATATTTCAGGTTACTGAGATATACATTAGGCAGTTTCTTAAACGGTGCAATACTACAAAACCGCCTAAACATTATAGAACAGAATCTAATCGCAATAATATAATCGTCGACATACTAATGATCTTGAAAGTGGCGGTAGTTGCTCCATTTGATAAAATACTTTCCCAGTTGATTTAATGTTCTCTCGCTGTACCAACTCTGATGTTCCCCAAGGATCTGTCTTTAGCCTACTTTGGGCTTTCTTCATATTAAAGATTTATTCTCTGTAGCATCTAAACCTTCCCCCATATACGGCATCCCTATGGATCTGTTGATCCGCATTCTTCTTTTACTCTATGTATTTCTGGAAAATACTCAAAATGATTCGAGTAGTTGAGACTAAACCCATTAATCTTTAGTGATACAAGATTCAGAAAAAATGGTCTAAGTTAGTAAGAATATTATACTAAGATACCTGGCATTGGAATGTACATAGTTTTGCTCTAGCCAACAAACATATCCCAAAATTTATCCACACTTTTTATGAAAAAATATGTAAAGTAATTTTCGGAAATTCTTGTGCCTATTAGGTATTAAAAAAGTTTCCAACCTAATATAATTATCAGAGTTTAAACAGATTACTTATTTTCCGTGGTAGACGACAGTTAGTTCATGCTAACGAATAGTCGGAGATTTATAAAATTGAGTAAAGTATGTTGGACAAACACGACGATCAAACCAAACTAGAATTAAAGATCATTA
This sequence comes from Rhamnusium bicolor, assembly GCA_029963845.1. Taxonomy (NCBI): domain Eukaryota; kingdom Metazoa; phylum Arthropoda; class Insecta; order Coleoptera; family Cerambycidae; genus Rhamnusium; species Rhamnusium bicolor. Next base: position 35,398 of record JANEYF010000918.1, read on the forward strand.
TGTCACATATAGAATATTTATAAGTATTTCTTAAATCTATTGAGATGTTTTACCAATTTAGTAAGAATTACTAATAATTACATACATTCTAGATGTGTCAATATGACGTTTTTCAACTGCCAGGTATCAGGTAAGTTTAGGGTTTGTGCCGATATTAAGCATAAACATCTATAAACATGATCGAATATAAGACATGACGGTTGGACTTTAGGAAATACACTGAAAAAAATATTAGTATCGAGAAAACTGGGTATTTTAAGGAATATACAAGATATGCATTGCCCCACTATATTATGTGGGCTCGTTTATTTCTATTTGAATTACAGTTGTTACCTCAGACGTAATTCAAATAGTTAATCCACCCATCATTCATCAACAATCACCTTCCTTGAAGCACTGTATAAGTGGTTATAAGTTTAGTATTAACATCGAACTATGTGTTTGCATGAGCTTTAGTCTCTGGTTTAGTACGAGCAGTTCAAGGAGCTCATTGAAACCTTACAACACTATATTCTCCTCGATGTTCTCTTATTATTATATTACCTTCCAGTTACATTCCTGAAGACCAGCATAACATACGAGATACTATACACGGTTCAGTGCGATGAGCTGGGATAATACAATTATTTCAATTATCTTCCAAAATGAATACTAAAATGATGAAAATTTGCAAGCGTAAAACTTTCTACATATGTTTATTACTTTAAGCGGGAATTTTTGGAGGAATAACCTTGAGAATAACGACACACGAGTTTCGAGGTTTTTAATTTGTTTAGAACTATGCAGACGGTTAACTTTTAATTATAACACAGGCACACAAAAAAAAAATATTAAATTCTGTACTTTAAATTAAAACCATGTTTCCTTATGTATTTTGATGTGCTGAAACCGAATCTGGCCATGAAAATTATGGTTATTGCGTCAATTTTTAGCTACGGGACATTTTTAGCTACAGATACCGTAAATTCATCTTTTTTTTAAACAGAAGAATTACAATTCTGTTAGACTTTTTTGCCTAAATCATCGTAATTTACGTTTCCATGGGTACTAAACATGATTTTGACATCAAAATAGGCTTTCTGGCAGCTGCCAACTGTCAAACTGCAAATTGTAAAATTCCGAAATTTATAAGAAAAGCTTCTTCCATGTGAAAAAATATAACACTACCTACGTTTTCGAGAGTGCTAAATATGACTTTAACATCAAAATGGCCTTTTTTGGCAGCTGTCAACTGTCAAACAGCAAATTGCAAAATTCCAAAATTTGTAAGAAAAGCTTCTTCTATGTGTAAAACTATATCACTACTGACGTTTTCGTGTGTGCTAAATATGATTTTGACATCAAAATTGTCTTTTTTGGCAGCTACCAACTATCAAACAGCCAATTCTTACATTCGAATTTTTAGATAGTCTGAGTGGCTTGCAAAAGTACTTTCATTAAAATCTTTTTCGAAATCAGTAAATATGATTTGGTTATCGTAATTATATATCTGTAGATTTCAATAGTACTATGACAATAACCGTCAGTCATGTCAGCACCCTCAAAAACGTAGGTAGTGATAAAGTTTTACAAATAATTTTTTTTTTTTGAAATTTTCGAATTTAGCAATTGGCTGCAACTTGCAGTTTGACAGTTGGCAGCTGTCAAAAAGGGCTATTTTGATGTCAAAATCATGTTTAGTACCCATGAAAACGTAGATTACGATGATTTAGGCAAAAAAAATTGTCTAACAAAATTGTAATTTTTTTTGTTTTAAAAAAAGATGATTTTTACGCTGTCTGTAACTAAAAATGTCCCGTAAAAAATTGACGCAATTACCGTAATTCTTATGATCAAATTCGGTTTCAGCACATCAAAATACATAAGGAAACATGGTTTTGATTTAAAGTACAGAATTTTTTTTCTTTTGTGTGTCTGTGCAATTAACGTCGGCCTATCTCCGCTACAGTTGTCAATCACCAACGCTGGAGGTAACCGCATTGGTGTTTGTCTCGGTCCTTGTGTAACCACTGAGGGGGTAGGAATCTTTAACGTGCTTACATCGCAAACACAATTTTTGCGTTTGTCATTTTTGATAGTACGTCCGGACATCGTATTAAATGTGACAACACATCTTAAAGCTACCAAATAAATCACTGAGGTATGGAAACATATAATATAGTGAAGTTTCACTTTAAAAATAAAGAGGTCGGGAAGCCAGGTTGTTTGAACTACAAAGAATTTTTAACGACATATTCATATTAGGAATGCATTTAAAAAATTGTTTATATGTGGCTATTTAGGAGGGTATTTAAAACGTTCTAATAACATAACATTTCATCATCTCTTACAACAAATTTATAAAATAACATCTGCTTCCGAAAACCTGCTTTAGGAGCTCAAGGTAACCGGCAATGGTCTTTTAAAAATATAGAAACAGTATTGAATACGAGATTCAGTATTTATCTGGGTTTTTATTTGTGTATACAAACTTGAAGATAGTAGCAATATTGATATTCATTTAAATACTGTATAATACCGTATAAATATAAATCAAGTGTTAATTTTATACTTTTAATTAGGCACTTAAATCTTTTTAGGTTGAAAATGGGCAATGTTGAAGACGGCTAACCTTCACATTAACTTAAAATTGTGTAGAGTTAACGCTGTATTAGTTCGAACGTTAACTCTAAATAAAATATTACGCTCGATATTCCCGATTATCTGCGAGCAAAATCCTCGGACAGGTCGACCTTTTTTTTAAACGCGCATCTTTTCTGGCTTGTCATTTTTTTACCCACCCCCTTTCCCCAATGACGTCATTGTCAACCCCCACTTTTTAAGGATTTTGATTCTCCTTGAAATTTTGCATACAGCAATATGCGGTTGTGTGATGTGATCAAAATATCGAGATAGCTAAGGAATGTTTATCAATTTATTTAAAACAAATGCTTAACAAGTTGACAGATCGCCAGGTAAATAATACACCATTTAAAAAACATTAAACTAACAAATCAGGTGTTTAATTTGAGTCCCATTTCTTTCGTGGTACTTGCCTTCTGCCAAGAAGTTGAGGTCGATGGATGAATTCTTGTCTAACGTTTTGAAGCATCTCCGGGATAATCGCGAGGATAATCTGTAGGATTTCATTTCGGATTCTTTCTTTTAAGGCTTACATGGAATTTGGTCTGTTAAAGAATACCTTGTTCTTCAAATAACCCGTAAGGGGAGTATATGATACCTAATCCTATATTATAGTACTCCTACATATTCATTGTTTGACGAAATCAAAAGATTCAACCTCTTTATTTTTTATTTTTAAATATAGGTAATGGAAAATAATCGCTGGAAATTGCTAAATAATCGTTTATTTATACAAAAAACATATGCAAAACTATGGCTTCTGTTTGGCTAAATTTTTTGATGAGAGAAATAATCCAAGATCCCACTGGTTTCCTATATATAAAATTTAATTTCATGAACTACCTACGCAATGCTGTTTATTCGTTTCTTTACTTTGAGGTACCTATAGAAATGAGTTTTTCACATATAATTCCATCTTAGAACGAGTCGAATTCGAAGGATATGACCGTAAATGTAATAAAATACCTTATTCAAATGGAACGTTAACATTATATCACTGTGCCGGCTTTGCCATTTGGCGATATTAACGATGCACTCATGTTGCATCTAATATCTAGTTACACCTGAGAATTTCCGGGGCAGTTCCTTTATGTATACCGGGTTGCCACGAGGGTGGCCCCCTATATTTTGGTTGTTTCTGAATTTAAAAATTTGGTTTTTGGTACACATAAATTAGACAATAATGGGCTACTTTTAGACTAACAGGAATGAAAATATCATTTCCGGTTGAATCTGAAGTGACATCAACTTTCTTTTCTTAAATGGAATGACTATATTTTTTTGGTGGTTTCTCATTAAGCATAAATTTCTAAGTGCAACAGTTTTTCCAGATTTTAAAAATTCCAAAAAATAAGTGAGATACGAACAATTTTTTTAATTTTTTCATAATGGCCGCGTCAGATGAATGTGATGTAAGAAAATTACTAAGTAGGCTATGGAAATTATTAGTAAGGTTGTAGACTTGTCTGTAAAGAAGAAAATAGTTGTTTGAATTACTGATAGGTACCAGTATTTTTAGGTTTTTTTTTTTTCAAAAAACAGAATTTAATTTTCATTTTCATTTCCGTAGGGTCCTATGGAAATTTTTTTAATGGAACTGTGCTATTTTTTTTATTAATCAGAAATAATGATTCATAAACTATAATTTTTTCGCCATTAATCATTTCTTAACGACATCCTTCGTAATAATAGACGTATTTTTAAAAGGTAAACACAAATTAAACAAGAAATAATTTTAATAAAACGTTACAGCCATGAATAAATAACAAACTATTTAAAACCTAAATTATAATAAACCATTATTTTCTTCTTGTAACCGGCAGTGAAAAATACCTGTGTGTGTAGTTTACTGTCAAGTACATCCCCCATACCTCCAGTTCTCTTTGAGTGAGTGTTCATAATAAATCGACTTTATCAACTTTGAATACGGAAATCGTTAAAAAAAAATTCAAGGTAAGATATCGTTTAATATATGCATACAAGTCTCTGACACATGACTACCTAAAGCCAACCCTGGTTTTACGTCATATCCGATTGTTAAATCCTACCTCTGGTGTGAACGGACTTTTTTAAAATCAACGGCTTCGAGATGTCGAATTTATTTCAAACTTCTCTTTTCACACTGTATATCTTAAACAAAATTATTATTTCATACCTATTTTGTTTTCATCTATTACTGAACGCAATATCGATAAGAATTTCATAAGACCAATCCCATCAATATATCTTGTCCTATAGATAAAATTTCAGAATGATGGAAATTCCGTGGAAGCTATTGAAAACAATTGAAATATATATTCTTCATATCGAGCAGGTGAATATAAATATCAGATGACGCAACATTATTATTCTACATATACACATAATAACAGCATATGCCGAAGCAAGTTCCAAATGCAATTTTCTCGAAGATTTTATATTACTGGTGCAGAGTCGAATTGGCGGAGTAATAAAGACATTTAACTTATTTCAATATCCTGTAAATCAGTATTTGGTACACACATACATACACAGATATTAGATCTATTATGAAACTTCATCGTCTACCAGAGCTAAAATTATTATTAAAATCGTGCAAAATACTAAATTGAATTCTCGAGAAGTTCTATTTAAACATTTCTGAAGAGTTGGAACGTTGGAACTAAAGTTATAATCATCTCCAGAAGATGCTTGACATGGTTGACGAAACGCACTTCCGAGTATACTGGGAAGCATTTTGGTTTATTTTAGTGTTATTCAATTTGCTAAATTATTAGCCACTTTTTCAACCTGATAAAGTGTATCTTTTAATTTTAAGTATGTATAGTCTAAATCATTTAAGATTTCCTTTCGCTTCCGCCACCCATCTACCTCATATGGTACTTTTAATTGACTGAATGCTAAATGCTGTTTTTAGCACAGAAATGTCAAATAACATCTACACAGCTTTCCTAAAATAGTAACAATATACTAGAATATAAAAAACGGTTGAGGTTGGCGTAAACACGTTTTCTCCTTTTTTATTAAAATTTCCATCTAGCGGCTTTCGATTTCAAGCTAGTGACTTTATTCTGACTTTGATTCGCGCCGGCCTAATAGTGCCGGTAATAAATCATTCGCGAAACTAAAATTTCCGCCATTGATTCAAACCGACCTACCGCTGCAAAATTTGCAGCGGTTCAGCAATTTAAAAGTAATTGCTGAACAATGAAACTTGGAGGGGCGGTGACGTATAGCAACGTAGTTATGAATTTAAGGTTGACATTTCGATGTAGATTTACAGTGGCGTGTGGAGGACGATTCTACGATTCTTATGCAATAGGGGATGATATTTTCAATTCTTATTTCTTTCAACGATAATTTTGAACGTAAAATGCTAAATATATCGGTTCGCATAGTGATAGAAGATTGATTTTACCCCTACAACCGACCGCCCCCATCGGACTTGTCCGGGCAAATCGAATAAAACAGGTTTCAACCCCCAATATGCAATAGAGGATGACATATTCAATTTTTACTTCTTTCAACGCTAATTTTCAACATAAAATGCTAAATATCTCGGTTCATGTGGGAGTGAGAGGGTCGATTTTTCCCTAGAACCCCAACGTCCCGTAACATTTTTACTGGCAAATTAAATAAAAAGAAGATCGAACCCCTTATTTGCAATATGGGTTGAAATAATCAATTTCTTGTACTTTCATCACTCATTTTCAATACAAAATGCTAAATATCTCAGCTCCTATGGGAGATATGGGGGGGACGCGTTGCTAACAAAACTTTTACTATATTGTCTCTAATTCCACACGTACGAAGTTGCGGGTAAATAGCTAGTTACAATTTACGCATCGTAGCTTGGCCCCTTGGATTTAAATGCGTAATGGATTTGGCATCTACTGTCTCTACCGCATACGGGCCACTTCTTTCTAACTTGTGCGCAATTCGGAGGCCACTCTACGATGCGTGACCTGTACTTATAAGTAGATTTAGGTCGAAGATAGGAAAAAATAATACATTGCAATATTTGCGCAAATATTTAGCCGAGCTCATCCAAACTTTTAATACTTATCGGGTTATTGTTTTAAATGTTTTCTTTACTCGCGGAAGTAGCTCCAAGAAAATCTTGGGATTTTTTTGTTGAGTAAAGAGAGACGAGGCCCTACAGTTTATTGTGGAATCCGAACCACATCTAGGACATCAAAAGTTCTCTCCTATCTTAATCCAAAACAAATTACAAATAACATTACTTGCTCCGGGATAGATTCGACCATCGACATTCAGTACCGGGTAAATAGCTATAAGCGCTTTACCCACTCGGCTACCATCCAAAGTTTTAATATTTATCGGGTGTTTCACAATATTACATAAATTGTAAATTATAACTTATACGTCTCGTTATATACAGTTGCTCATTTACGGCGCCCACGCCCATCAAGAAATCAGCTTTAATTACAATTTTGATATTTTTTTATATCCTTCATCCCCATCTGTTCGGATATTTGTTGAAAATGGAAATTTGTGTCTTAAATCTTATGAGGAACACATATTTGGAATAAAATGCACAATTACAATATGCCCTCCGGCTGGATAAGCTGGAAATCGATAATAATGTAAGTATAATTTAATTACTTAATAACTAACCAATCCGTAATTGTTCTATAAGGTTTTGTTCAAATTTAACTGGTCCTTTATCAAGTCTATCCAAAAGTTTGTAAGGAATTACCAGCTAATTAGTTTTCCATTGATGAGGGTTAAATCAATAAAATTTATGACCTAAGCGAAAGGACGGAAATAAAAGGAGCTGGCGTAAAAGTAATGTTTTTGAAGGGTGGATTTAATATTGTTCAGAAACCCATGAATCAGGATGAGGGGTTGTAATATATTTTTATCGAAAATCATGATTTAAAAGGGCAGATATGAAAAAAATCTTAAAAATTGTTTGTTTGTAATAAAACCATAAAAAATGTTTCTTTCACAATATTAGGAATTAATATGCTAGGTAGGTAGGTAGGTAGGAAAAGTTCTTAAAATTCGAATACGTTTGGAAATATAAACTAACAGAACAATATGCACGGGGCAAATTTAATATTCATAATTTCCATTAAGTAAATAACTCGATTAATTAAACATAACCTAGTTATAATCCGCTTTGTTTTAATTATTCACGATTAAATGAATCGGTTTTCCATTACAGAACATTGCATACCTAATCCCGAACACAATCCTACGACGTACTTTCATTACAAGATTAATGATACTGCATAACTGGAATAAATTTAAATTTAATAAAAACAAATCCCTACCTTGATTATCTATGGTGAAGATGCCAATCCCGTCGCCGCCTCGGATCGAATACTCGACGTTGCTGTCGCCTCCGGGAGGATCCATATCTGTGGCGTTCACTTGCATCACGAAACTACCCACCGGTTTATTTTCCTTTACTTCGCCCGTCAATACGAAATCACTGAACTGCGGGGCGTGCATATTCTCGTTTACATCAACCACGTTTATTGTTACCGTAGCCTCCGATGACATAGACGGATTTCCCTTGTCACTCGCAAACACTATTAAACTGTGCACTTGCCGCTCTTCAAAATCCAGAGGCTTCGTGGTGCGGATTGTTCCCGATAAACGATCTATTTTAAATGTCCCGTCACTATCGCTGTCCTCTAGAGAATAGAGGACTTCACCCTCAGGCCCTAAGTCTGGATCAGACGCCGTAACCACAGCCACTACTGTTCCTCTCGGTATATCTTCCCGTATCTTAACAGTATAGTTGGGCAGACTAAACTTAGGAGCGTTGTCATTGATATCGTCTATTGAAATTCTGACCAACGCTTCAGAATACAAAGGGGGATTATCGGGACCCTTGCCGCCACCGTCGGTTGCTCTAATTCGCAGCTCATACAAATCCTGTCGTTCCCGATCCAGGATATTGGACACCGTAAGCACCCCTGTTGTTTTATCGACGTGAAAGTCCCTTGTATCTGTGACCAGCGAATAAGTTACTTTGGCGTTGTCGCCCTCGTCGGCATCTGTTGCATTTGCTCTAAATATTGCAGTGCCGTTTAAGGCATTTTCGGTCACTCTAAAACTGGCCAATGCTTTTTCAAATTTCGGTGCGTTGTCGTTAACATCCAGAACTGTAATAGGAAGGACCCTGGAGGACGATTTCTGCGGCTTTCCCAAATCGTAGACTGTCACATTTAAAAAATACTCGTACTCGCGCTCTCTGTCCAAATATCCGATAACTTTAAGTTCCCCAGTTTCCATGTCCAAACAAAATTGCGAATGTATATCCCCGCCTGAAATTCCGTAAATAAGCTTGCCATTATATCCCAGATCTCTGTCTCTAGCTTTCAATACAACCAGAGTCGTGCCGAGAGCCACCGACTCGTTCACTTTGATTTCAACCGGGAAGTCAATGAATTCCGGGGAGTGCACGTTCTGTCCGTACCGCGTAGGCATCATTGGAAATTCTTCTTGAGCGAGTGGCTTGTTGTTATCCTCTGCATCCGCCAAAACCTCCGTGAGTCGCCTGGCAACGCCTGTATCTTTGCAATCGAATGCGCCCGTATCATCGCTGAGTAGTTTACCGCTAGCCACTGTGTTTCGTTTTGCGTTAACAAGTTTAAAACGCACCCTAGCGATATCTGCGAAATGTGTGTTATCAGTGGCTGTTACGTTGAGTTCCCTTTCGCTTACTCTGATGTCATTCAAGTCGCAGCTGACAGTTATTGTTCCTGACGTGGCGTCTATGCTAAAACAGCCGTCTTCATTTCCAGACACAATTCGGTAGCTAATGATGTTCCCGGCATCGAAATCGATGGCAGACAATGTTATTATTTCTGTGCCTATAGGAACGTACCGGGGGACGTGGCCCACGCAATCCACTTTCTCGAATTGCGGCCTATTATCGTTTATATCTTTAACTTTAACGGTTAACTGCATTTCTGTTTGGCGGCGATAGGGTAAGCCCCAGTCCGAGGCCCTCACTCTCAGGATGTATTCCCGTCTCATACTTTCATAATCCAAGAGCTGATTTGTCTTTATGATCCCAGAGAAATGGTCGATTTCGAACGGGACTTTATTAAGATTAACTATTAGATATGAAATGTAGGCGTTCTCACCGCGGTCCCTGTCTTTGGCATGTACGGTTGTTACGGATGTACCCGCCGGCATATTTTCGTCGATCCATACTGTCACCTCGGATTTTTCAAATATAGGATCATTATCATTGGCATCTTCTACGTAGATCTTAACTTTAGCTGATGATTGTTTACGAGTTCCAGCATTACCCTGATCAATAGCCGACACTGTAAGGCTGTAGAACTGTTTATTTTCGGCGTCTAAAAGGACAGCGGTGTACAGCATCCCCGTTTCAGGATTGATGCTGAACTCGCCGCCTTCATTCCCGCCGACGATTTCTAAAAATACTTGAGCGTTTTTACCCTCATCGGCGTCTGTCACTTTCAGTCTTATCAAGGGAGTATTCACAGGTGCTGTTTCTTTTACTTTTACATCATAAATTTCTTTATTAAATACAGGTGCATTGTCATTTAGATCCGTCAACTTAACGGACACAGACTTATAACTCTCTCTAGGCGGTATACCCCGGTCAGACGCTCGTAGCTGTAGCACATACCCTTGCGGAGTGGTTTCTCTATCTAACAATTTTAAAACTTCTATGTTGTACTCACCCTTTTGTCTTGTCGGGCGGATTCGAAAGTGACCATCTGGGTCTCCGTCTACAATATCTAGGCTAGCTATTTCCCCATGTATACCACTATCTCTATCCGAAACGTTTACTATGGCGTAGATATCGGCATTGGAATTTTCAACTATTTGGGGGTGGTTACGGATTCGTATTTCTGGGGCAAAAAAATTCACTTTCTTTACTCTGATTCTTACCTTAGCTTTGCTGAACATTCCTCCGTGCTTGGTAAGTGCTCCCCTGTCCTGGGCCAGTACGGTTAGCTCGTGATATGTGCCCTCATTGTATCTTAAAGGCCTGCTTAGAGATATGATGCCGGACATGGGGTGGATTGCAAACTTGTCTGTCTCCTCGATGAAGCTGTAGTAGATTTCACCATTTTTACCAAGGTCTGCGTCCTCCGCTATAACTTTTAAGATGCTCTGGTGAACGGGCGTGTCTTCAAAGACAGTAGCGTTATACTCGGTCGGATAAAATAGTGGAGTGAGATCATTAGTGTCCAGGACTGTGACCACGACAGTAGTGTCCGACGTGTACTGCACTTTTTGCTTGCCCTCTTTAATGGACGCGGTGGCACGCACTTGCAGTATGTACTTGTCTTTACGTTCACGATTTAGCACGTCGTTATTACCGGTTTTAATTCTAATAAATAAAAAGCAAAAGTCGCCCACTATCCTATGTTCCGCTTTAAAAAATTTGTCTTTATCGCCCTCCACTATCCTATATCGTATGTCGGAAAAGGTGTTCGGTGGCAGACGGATGCCCATGAGCTCGGAACCTGGTGTTTGGGTGGCGTATGTTTTCGCCACGCTGTTCTCCGGGATGCTGACATTGTAGAGCTGCTTCGAGAAATGGAAGGCTACGTCTGCTGAGTTGGACGCCCCGGCTTCCGAGTCCACCTGGGCAAACGCAATCACCAGGAGGCAACAAGCGAGAGCGCATCTGCACATCATTTCAGCTCATGACGATTGGATCTGGAAATAAAAAGAATATTTCATACAGAGCTCAACAAGTATATTTTCTGCGACATACGTGTAGTTTAATGTTTAAATAACTTCATAAACAGGCACCTAATTACATTGAAAAAGCTGAGGTCATCAATCAATCAATATAATTAGTATGTTGTTTATAAAAACTTGCAACATATAACTGTATAAAACTGTAACAAAAGGGTTTAAAATGTAGAACAGTTACATCAGTTGATAGAAGATTTTTAAAACTGATATACTCATGTTTAAAGTTTGTGAAGTAACAAATAAAAGCCGAGGCAAGTTTGGATGGAATCAAGTTGTCAATTGTCGCAGCCTTTATAATTGTGATGGAAGACGGGAAAAAGTATTTAAATATTTTAGCACCTAGTACGATGAATAACCGATGATGTTTCCTGAAGATAAACACAAAAGTAGTTCATAATAAAGCTGGCAAGATATAAAACGATTTTATTTCACTTTACTTGATACGAGCTGCGAATAATAACAAAAGAAATGTCTTTTTCAGTTAGCTTTATACATAAAACATAAATTCAAATATCTCATTTAAAGACCATTGAAAGTTTGAGGGTTGTTTTACATTTTAAACCGGATTTAATTTCGGCCGTCCAAAAGTTATTCAGATATAATTATCCACTGAAGGTATATAATTTGTCTTCCTATTATGTACAAAACGAAAATTCAAGGACACATTTTGAATTATTTCTTTGGAATGCTTAATTGCTTCGAGTTATTATTTATTGTTGGTATTTAATTACTTTTAATTGGGTAGGTCCGAAGATATGGCTTAGAATTGGTAGGAATTTATAATTTGTGCCGAAACAATATATCAATTAGTATCAAAAAAATTTTTTTTACCGTTACCTCATGTATTGGTAACCTTGCTACATATAACAAGTAAAAACCATAATCGGATGTTATTGACTGGATCACTTATTTGCCCTGCATTCGACTCAGACACACAATTTTGACAATTTACTTAAACCAAAAAGTTTATTCGATCCTATTTTTAGTTAAACAAAAAAAAATAGTAAGAAATGATAAACACAACCCTTATTTACAAATGTTAGTACAATACAACGAGTTAGACAACTTAACATTCCATTAAATAACGTAAGCAGTGTTGAACTCATATAACACGCATTACAAAATAATAACAATCAAAAAAATGCTAACACCATGATAGCACGTTATGTTAAATGAAAACAATACGAAAAATAATCCTTCCTTGCTTCCAATATGATTATCCGTTTGTGTTTTACTTCTCAATCGATTGAAATTATTCTGCCCGAAGCACGGTATACCTACTAAAAAAAATCCCACTTCTGATAAACAAACCATGATAGCAATAGTTAGTGTGTTATCTAATAAGTCAGATGGAACAATAAAATCTCCAAAGAATAATATTAAATACAATCTAGATATATCAAGGGATTCTTAAACTGTGAGACGTTGTTGAGGAGACTTGTTACTTTCCACGACCTACATAATGCATGGGGTTAAAATGGTGGCATTGGACTCGTCCATTGGAAGGTTAAAAGACTAGGGGAATATTTTTGCATACAAACTATATTTACACAATAGGATAAGGCTCTCAGGCGACCAAGGTGGATAACGGCATGAAATTCTAACACGACACACGACTTGATTGTTGAAGTAAAAGGAATATGGTAAACGCAGGCCAAGGAAGAGGCTGAAATACCTGACAGGTGAGCTTAAAACAAATAAAATAATAGATAGTTACGAAATAATGTATTAACCAAAAAAAGTTAATTATATACATACGCATCACCGTGATAAAATGGAATTTGACCTTTCGACTGTAAATATTACATTGTGCCGACGACATTGTACAAAATTTATTCATGTTTATTCGTATTTTAGGTATGCATTTTAACAATGTAAGTATAAATAATAGCTGAGCAACAAAAAAAGTATTGACCATGACTAATGCTTTTGATGATTTACCCAACCTTGAATTTTTTTTATAACAGGATTAACGAGAGCTATGTGGCAAAATTCTAAAATTAAATAAAAAAAGTAATTTTTTGTATTTTTACTAGAAAATATATGATTATGATTTAAATATAGTACATGTTTAAATCAAGTCCAGCAACATATGTTGTATTATTTTTCTTACTGATGCAAAATACTGAGTTGCATAAAAAATTACATGTATTTATACTGGAATAATGATGAATATTAACATATGATACTAGGGTAATGTAAAATATATAATTATAGTTTACTTAAAACCAGACTAAAATAGGTAATTGTTTTCAATAATGTGTTGATGCACGAGGAGTTCTTATAAATGCCATCTTTCTAGTCATGCTCGAAGTAAGATAATCTAATAATCTTGGGATAACTCATCCCAGGTTATATGAACCTTATGTCGGAATTCCAGTCTATTTTTGGTTCTATTAGTGCTAAATCGGGAGATTTGGCTGGCCACGGAAGAACCCTGACATTTGCGTTCCAGATATCTAAAAATTGCTGCTGTACGTGGTCGCACATTATGTTGCTCAAAATTCCAATTTTTCAACCCTTTCCATGATTGGAACTACGATTGACTCAAGTATTTGGTCATATTCTTTGGCCTTGATAGTGCTATGAATACTAGGGGAAGCCTACCTCCATACCAAATTACAACCGAGATACAACCCATACTATAAGCTCTGGAGTTTGTGCATTACGGCGTTCTGAAGCAAACTCCACATTCCTTCTGTCACCTCTTTGGTTCTTTACCGTTCTCATATTATCTGCCATTATGCCACCCATAAATCAACGTGGGATTCGTCACTGAAAACAATACTATTTCACTCTCTACCACTGGGTCCGTTACACCACTCCAAGCATCATGGCTTGGTGAGGGGTAGGTATGGAGTTGAATACCATGCGGAACGATAAGAACGGATTCTAAATAAAATTATCAGTCAGTCAGCAGAAAGAAAAAGTGACGAAGGGTTGTAAAAGGAAAATCTGGAAAGTTAGATCGTTGCTAGTCAAATCGTTGCCTAAAAAATCAAATACTGCCACCAATTAATGAATCGACATTACTGGTAGATCTACCCTGTATCGTAACTTCAACTAAACTAAATTACCCTTCACTATGATATTGCAAGCATCATTGACTTTGTTTCGAAATACAACGAATATTGATGTTTTTTTGTTATTTTGAACGTATACAGATACGAGGTTAAAAATTGATGTTTATTGAGGTGTCGAAAGGGCTGAATACGTAATAAAACTGTACATAGAATATAGTGTGCAAACTAACTGTCGGTCATATTTCAAATATGACAGTTGTTTATCGAGCACTCGGCGTAGCAAACGCGTTGATAAACAACAAGTTAAAACCTTCGTTCAACCACAAATTCCCACAATGGATTTGCTATCAGGTTTTTTGTTGTTTCTATAGGGTGCCTTACTTGAAAAAAACACATCTAAACGGAACAATCAATACCTATTGAAAAATATTAACCAATTCATCGGGTCCCTTCACCGCCACTGTTATTATAACAGATAGTAGCTAATTATGAGACCCTTCTGAAACACTGGGAACCATTAAATGCATTGTTTGTTGTATGTACCTTACACGGTATTGTAGATGTAGCCTCGGGCAGATATAAGCAGTCATCCGAGCTAAATTCAAGTTTGATAAGGTACACTTCATTAAATACACTGCGACGCTCAACATCAACTTAGTGAACTTTGAAATTTAATCTCACAAAATCGATAAATCGCGAGTAAGGGTTTAATTTTAAGAGAAAGAAAATAATGTCATACTAGTTTGGAAAATAATCTTATTTACTGAATATACCCGAGACCCGACATAATATTCTTTCAAAGTTACAAAGAGAAAAAACATCATTTCAATCCCTTAAGTATAGGAAAGCTGTTATCCACCTGAATAGGCCCCATGCAAACAATATAATTTTGGCATTTTTGGAATATCTACTTAACCCATTGTATCCCAAGCATCGAAAAATTCAAAAAACGAACATTTTTGTTTGTAAATATTTATTTTGTTACACTTAAGAATACATTCCTTGTGTCAAAAAAAAAATAAAAAAAATAACGTATATAAAAAAAATACTGATGCGTAAACGAACCACTGGGAGGAAACATGAAATATTATTTTGAGGCACATAAGATATAACTAACAATTTTAACGAAAATATATCATAGAAAGTTTCAATCTTACATAAAATAACTAAGCGTAAATTATTTTCTACATAGAACTTTACTTAATAAAAAAAACATTATAATATTTCATTGCGCGTGGACGCACCGCTGGTAACAACCGGTTTCATTTTTGGTGATACTGTACAAAGCATGAAGTATGTAAATGTACATTACATTTATTGCAAATGTAAATTGTGTGGCTATGACAAATTCTACACCTCCTTCGTGCTTTATTGGCATGAGAAAATCATGAGGTGACCTGTATTATCATAACGCAGTTCATCTATAGCAGGAGCAAGATTCCTTTCAATTATTGTTTTATCAGTTTTTAAAAGTCGCAAGGCTACGTAAGATTTAAAATCTACCTGGTAAATTTTTTTTCATTGACATTATAAATTTTCCATGCGTTGACGACTAAGCTATCCAATGAATTACAAAATAAAGGCCACCACCATTTTTTCCCAAATACTTGGCATCTATAATTAGCAATTCCGTTGTCGTGTAAATCTACCCCACCCATATATTTATTGTATTGGGCAATTACATAAGGTTGGGGTATCTGTACATCTCTTCGTTCTTTTCTATTATAGCGTTTAACATGTTGAACAGGAGCTACACTATAAACATTACTTGCCACCGTTACAACCGAATTATCGTGCCAACGGACAATAGAAACTTTTGATTCAGAATCATATGCTGAAATATGGGACTCGTGGTCTTTTTTACCAAATGATTTACAATTTTCGATTGGGCACTTATTTGTCCTATTTTCGCGGATAGTACCGGTGGCAAAATAACCATTATTTTTTAAATGGACGAAGAGTTTGAATGACGAAAAAAGTTGTCGAAAAAAATTTGGTGATTCACTGGCTTATCCACAACAGAAAGTAGACTCATGACAACGTCACCGCTAAGACCAAGGCTAGAATGAGTTGTATCTATAAAATATAAAAATACGTAAATACGAGTAATACAAAATTCATCATTATTCTCCAAATCCGTAACGATCTCCTCCAGAGCCGCTTCTAATTTCCTTTGAGTCAAATACCTCGAAAACGGCATATTTTACTGATTTCAATTAAATATCACATGTACTGCACAAGAAACAAACAAATACTAAACCACACTAATCGGCGATTGTTTACGCTACATAGGCTGACTTGTCGAGACTGGCAATAGCTTGGTTTTATTTCATAGATAAAACCAGTGGTCCGTTCACGCACCAGTAATTATTTAATAAAAATAAACCATAATCAATAATATATTTTAAATGTATTTTTTCTACCATGTAATCTGCATATTATAGACCTACCAAAAATGACAATACTTTCCAAAAATAAAATATTTTACTGCTTTAGATTCACTTCAACCTTTGACACAAAATTATGCAGCGTTTTTCTTGATTTTTGAGGTGTCATAAAATTTTTTGTTTTAAAATAAAAATCAACAGTTCGTAAGGTACTAAGTTCTCTAATACTGATAATAATAAAATTTATAAATGGATATGCAAAAATATTTACTGAATTTAACAAAAAAAAATCATAAAATATGTGGTGCGTTAGTGCACCACTGGGATAAAATGGGTTAAGAGGGCTAATCGAACCAGTGTTTGTAAGGTGGAGGATCAGTAGTTGAAAGTGTACTAGAAGGTACATGTATATCTATTTTAATTAATTTTCACTTTATGTAGGGAAAATTTATACTGTAAATATAAGTGAAATTTGAACGTGATTAGCTCCTGAATTATGATCAATCGGTAAAATTCGAGGTAAAATTCATACATGTCTTCTAGAATGAATCTTCATAATTATGCTCAGCAAGTTTCAAACTTTTATTCCGTACTATTTGGTTAAAATGAATGAAGTATCTCTGTCACTACAAATGGAGCAACGAAGTGTTACCTCTATCGGGAATCGCACCTCAAAGAAGTCGGTGAATAAAACGTCCAGTGAAGGTATAGTCAAGAGCAAAATTATTCAGCGGCGCATGTATAAAAACTTTCTAGAGAGTGACACAGCTATCCGAAGCTTTTTTCCGACTAGGCCCCTTAATACAAAAAACAGTGTATAAAGGATTTTTTTTTATTTTGTCTTTTACAAAACTTATTCAACATTGAAGTTTGAATTAATCCATTACGCGTTCAACCACCGCCTGCCGCGCAGCTCGATACGGTGACGTCACAGAATAGGAACTAGAACATAGTGCAAGTGCACACAAGGCAAGCAAAACACGTTAAATGTAAGTGGTGGTTATATTTTGTGTTGCGATTGTTATGAAATTTGAAGTGAAGTAATTATATATATATAATGACTCCTCAAAATCATCATATTACTGGTATGCTGCCGATGTGTAAAAATACTTCAATAAAATCACCAGAAAAAACTTTTATCCAAGTTCCAAAAAACGAAAAATGTAGGAAATTGTGGTTAAAGATGATTAGACGGGTTCCAAAGAAGTTTTTAAAAAAAAGTTCCGTTTTTGTATGCGAGGATCATTTTGATGTGAGTAATTAAAAAAAAATAATATAAAAAATAAATATGCGAAGGCAATAAAAAAAATAATATATTACTGATAAAAGTCATATTAGAGGTAACAAGAGTGATGCTGGAAGATTTCTTTCGAATGATGTAGATTTTCGATGTAAGTTTCATTATTGTTAAGTTTTGAGACAAAAAAAACTAAAGAAGATATTTTCCATCGTGGAATTTTGTGTGACCCTACTGGAATGTGTACTGGGGTACTGAAAATCATCGGACACAAAATTGTCAATTATTCCTTTTGGGTGAGACTCATTTATAGCTAATATGAATCTTTAAATAGATTTCAATCGCAAATTCAAAGAATTTTTTACTTCAAAATGATAAAGAGACGTCCAAAAATAATTTTTCTAAAAGTACTTTTATACAGATTGTATTTAAAATTCTCACACATATCTAACAAAGTTATATCTATTTTTTTTTATAAAAAAAACATTCATATGGATTTCAGGATATTAATTCCTGGGGTAATTAATTAAGTCATTTAATTTGCATACAGGGTCAAAAAGAAAACCACATGAAAAATGGCGTTATGAATTGGGTTTAAATAATTTGTATTAACTACAGTTTTGCCCACAGTCAATAGATTATTTTAGTTTTTATACAGAGTGGTTGAAATAAATATTTGGGCATATTTTTATTTTATAATCGAAAACATTCTCTATTTTTGTTTGTAGCCATTAATTTTTGTGCTTATTGTGATTTTGACTATTGTAAATTATTTATTTTATTTTTGCAAGGTTTTTATTAATAAAATATCGAGTAAACCGATTATAAGGATGACCATTTTTACCGAGTAGCCTGGGTACAGCACTTGGAGCTCGTTCCGGAGATCGCGGTATTTGGTCCGTTTCTCCTCCTCCTTCAAGGTGATGTTTTTCTCCGCAGGTGCCAAGAACTCGATGACATACATCACGTTGAGTTGATGGTCGAGGAGGACTATGTCAGGCTAGTTGGCTTGGATTAGCCTGGTAGTCGGGAACGAGTAGTTCCAGTAAATCCGGCATTTCTCGTTCTCGACAATGGACTCAATATCTCCGGGGACGTAAGGCAGCACTGGTGTCTGGTCTACCCCGTACGAGTGCCTTAGATGGTAGTATAGCACTCGTAACGCCGCGTTATGTCGGTGGATGTAGGCCGAAATCGCGTATATGGGGCATGCAGATAGTAAGTGCATGCGCGATTCCGGCGCCTGATGGCAGGTTCTGCAGTTGATATCAGAAACCTCTACACGCCACACGCGGCTACGGTAGACCAAGGTGTTGTTAACACCATCTTGGCAGGCTATAATAAATCCCTCGGTCTCTGACTTAAGCCCGGCTGACCTTAGAAAGACGAATGTCAGCCTGGTCGATAAACCCAGCGTTTCTTGTTCTTAAAAGACACATGCTGGGGTTTATCGACGTGCTGCCGAAACAGATTTTCCTGTTCGGCAGCTCTAATTCGAGCTTTCAGACAATTTGGCTAAAGTTTGGTGACTGACTAACATCAGCACCTCGCCTTCCTCCTCGCCTGATGTCAAATGCGAGACCGAGTTCATCTGCGGCTCTTTTTGCTGCCTTGAACAATCCTGCTCCCACTCCTACAGTGTCGTGATGTTTTACGAACCGCAAGAGGGGATCTGAGCTCCTGAGGATGTTACATGCCATATGCTGTACTACTCTGTCATGCGTACACTCCAGGCTCAAGAGTCCTCGCCCCTCCCCCCCCCGTTGACGGACGATCTAGGATGAATGCTTCTGTGAATATTGATCATCTTACGGGTATCTTTGTCTAATTGGCGCAGCTCATCTACCGTCCACTTTACTACTCCGAAGGAGTAGAGCAGAACCGGAACGGCAAGCATATTAGTTGCAGAGACCTTGTTCTTTCCCGAAAGTTCGGAAGACCAAATCTTTTGGAGACGGTGTTGGTACTTGCCGCGGAGAGAATCCTTTATTTGTGTTACATCCTGGATGCGCCTTTGTTGCATACCCAGATATGTATAGGTCTCTCCGACATCCAGATGTCTTAGGATGCTTCCGTCTGCGAGCTGCGCATCTTCAGGGAATTCCCCGCATCGTCCTCTCTTGAGGTGGACGACTGCACATTTGTCCAACCCGAACTCCATAGCAATTGCCCGCGTATATTCTTCGACCACCCTAAGAGCGTTTTGTAGTTCGCGCTCTCCGGAGGCATAAAGTTTAAGGTCATCCATATAAAATAGATGGGTGACCTTATGCCTCCGGTCGCTGGGTGGTCCACATTGATATCCATGGGTTTGGCGGAGCCCAGCAGACAATGATACCAGTGAGATGCAGAAGCGGAGAGGACTCAGGGAGTCACCCTGGAAAATTCCTCTCCTTCGCTGTGCACCTGATGTTATGGTGAAAGGAGTCTTCCAGAGTGGCAGCACTGTTCTATGCATCTCACTAGTGGTGCTGGTACCGCAGGACATTCGAGCAAGTGCAACAATAGCTCGTGCGATGTTGTATCAAATGCCTTGCGGTAATCAATCCAGGCCATCGATAGATTCCGCTTGTATTGCACAGAATCCTGTGTAATACAGCGGTCTATCAGCAGGCTGTCCTTGCAACCTGCCATGCCCTTCTTGGCATGACATTTTGTCAAATAAGTATAAATTCCTCTAAACTGTGAATTTCAATGTCAAGAGTAATCTGACAAATTGAAACTAGTTAAAGTACATTTTTAATATAAACGTCAATTTAGCCTAGAATCATGGTAACAAATTTATTATTAAACTTACTTTCTAGAATTTCACATTTCTGGCCGACTAATGACGCATCTACCCTAGTTCTTGACTATTCTAGTCAGTCAGAGATTGCACGGCAGAGTGTAATAGAGGTCGATGATTGTATCTGATTGTTTTCGATGTTTGAACCAAACTTGATTAAGTTAGTAGAATTGTTTGAATTTGAATAGGTACACATTGTACATGGTTCTGAATGTGAAACTTTCAACGCCGCATATAAAGATGTTACATTCTAATTAAGTTTTTCTTTCTATTTATTAAACACAAAATGCAAGCATGATGCTTTTTGGTTTAAAGATATGTATTTTAATCTTGACTGTAACTCGATTCTTCAATCGGTATTTTTGATTCCCTTAATTAACGAAAATAAAAAATATAAAAAACTATGTTCTCTCCGTGACACCCTGTTCACGGAGAGAACAAGGATGGAATAGCCTCAACGTTTGGTGTGGGATGTTAAATAATACAATACTTGGACTTGTAGAGGGGAGGTTGAACGGTGAAAATTACCTAAATTATTTAAGTAATGAAATAGAGGATCTATTAGATAACCAAATATCACTTGCACGAAGGTTTGAGGTAGTGTGGCAACAGAATGGGGCACCTCCTCATAATGCTAATTTGGTACGCCAATTTTTAAATTAACATTATACAGTGTGGATAGGCAATGGTAATTCAATTTCATGGCAGACTCGTAGTCCAGACCTTAATCCTCTGGATTATTTTTATGGGGAACAATAAAAATTAATATACATATAAAGGGGAAATTGAGGATATTGATGTTCTAAGACGAAGAATCATTGAGGAAGTTAATAGAATAAATATTAATCTATATTTTCTGCAACAGGTTCAGTCGAATTTCTTAAAACCTTGTCAAATATGTATACAAAATAACTGAGCGGGTATTGAAAATCATTTCTAAGCCTAACTGTAAATATATTTTTGTACTTTTTAAATTAAATGATGTTGATTTTTTTGTTAATTATTGTTATGTATTTAAATAAGTATTCAAAAATGTTTTCTTTTTTAATAAAATACATGTTTGATCTTAGGGAGATATTTAAGTATTTGATATTCATTACTAAGATTGTTTTGAAAACTGAAAATCAACAATTAAGTCAGAATGCAAAACCACCTCGTGATATCAAATATTTCTCTTGTTTGTCCTCGAATATCTCGGCAGATTTTGATCTAAACTCAAAAGAGTTATGCATTTTTGAAATCGGCTCAGAGCACTACAAAACCATTAAAAAAATATATAGGGTGTTCCATTTTGTAACGAAATTGCAAGCCATTGTTGTGTTCCGCGAAAAACTGTTTCTGCCTGTCTAGTCTAGATGGCGCCACTGATTTGTACTGGAACAATTGGTTTGGTAGATTTTTGCACTTATAAAAAATGCCAAAATATCTAATTGTCTTTATTGCTCATACTGTACTCCCAAATGTTTGTCTCTTTCCAAACTATAATCGAATTTAGGTAACAGAACACTACGGTGCTACTTCCTTCTTACTAGGGTAGCGTTCTGAAGACAACATCTCTAGTTCAGCGGTCTGGTAAAATTTATATGTTTTCTGGTATTATCTTGTGATTTTATGCTCATCATTATTTAAAAAGTTGCTAAATTGATTTAACGTACCTTTGAGGTAATTTTCATAATATTGTACCGTATTTATCTTAATTTACGCCTTGGGCGAATTTGCTTTTCCGTGATCAGTTCATCTTGGTTGTTCTTTGGAACAGCCATCATTAATATTGATTAGTATCAATTTATCGTGCCTTGTTGGCAATTTATCTAATATCCCTCTGATATTATAATAATTTCGTGTGCTAATTTAAACTAACTTTCGGTTATTGTAAATTTTAGATTTACCCGGCAACGGATGTCGCCATTTTGTATCGTAGTTAGTTGCTTTCTGTCTTTGTCTGTTGATGTTTTAGGTCACTTGGCTACGTTGGTAGCTCTGTGAAAAGTGGTGACTGGTGACATTTGAAGATTGGTACTCCTTTTTGGGTTGGACCTATTTGTTTATAACCTTTGTGAGAATTACCTAATGTGGTGCATTTGTCTTGTGGTGGATCATTTTATACTAGTGCATATATTTACCAACCAGATTTCAGTAACGTAAGGTTTTTCTAAATTTAAAATATCGAGTGCTTACTTGACGTTTACTTAGTATTTAGTCAGGAACGCTGCTCTAGTGGAGCCTTGCCTAGTTCTCTGGCTAAGATACCTGTCTAGTTATCTGGCAATTGATTAACTTTTGATTATCTGCAGTAAACATAGTCAAGCTACATATCTTTATTTAACTTTATCTGGAATTCATTATTACCTCTCTACGAGGAACTAATAAATAATTTAATTTAACGTTACCTTTAATTTGAAAATTATCACATTGTTTTATATTTAGCAAATATTTATTTACGTTATCTTTCTAGTTGTCCGTCTGTATACAGACATTCTAAATTCTATTTGCTTGAAGATTACCTTCTTTCAGTAACAAATATCTTAAAATATAGTGAATAACTATTTCATTTTGTTTATTATCATAGCTACACCTAGTTTATTTGTTGGACTAATAATTTTTCTATTTAACGTAACTTTTATTGATACTTAAGTTAGTTGAAATCTTTAACTTCCTAAAATATTGTGGGATACCGATCCTAGTTTGTTCAGTTTGCAATTTACTCGGTAAATTTGTGTTAACTCTCATATTTTGTTTACGTAGCTGGACAATTCAAACGTCACAGCTTTTTACTTTGTTTTGCCTATAATACTGACCTCATAAAACTCCACTTTTTATGT
The DNA here is from genome assembly GCA_029963845.1 of Rhamnusium bicolor. Lineage (NCBI taxonomy): Eukaryota > Metazoa > Arthropoda > Insecta > Coleoptera > Cerambycidae > Rhamnusium > Rhamnusium bicolor. Next base: position 58,980 of record JANEYF010000918.1, read on the forward strand.
AAATACCTGGACCAAGAGAAGAGGATCACTGATGGATCGAACTGATCATTATATATTGGGCGGAGCAGGAAAACGATATTTTATACAACTGGCATTTCTTCTCAAGGGTAACTGCAGTACTGACAGTGGTGATTCAAACTGACATCGAACACATTAAGAGCTTAGCCGTTGGTGGATTCTTTGCTGGACTAACCCATTTGAAGTTACGTAAGATCTTCGTCCCCAGTGAACGTTTATATTTGGTCAGAAAAATTTTTGTAAGAGATCAGTCACCTTTTTTTGTTTATTTCTTGGTCTTCAACCAAAACTAGAGTTTTTTTTTACTAAAAGAGGCCATCTTAGCCTATGTAAATGTTTGTACATATAGGTACCAATATTTATTATACTTTTTATTAAATAATATCTTTTTATTCTACTTCCTTCCCAACCGAATTCAAGTATTAACGGTATCTTTACCTTTTAAAGTAAACTTTTCATTATTTGGTACTTGCAAAAATCCTGGCGCCCAGCCTAGATTTTGGTGAGAACTCAAATCAATCTAAGCCCTTATTCACGACCTGCTAACTGAGCTACCGGTCAATAAGTACAATCCATAGCTAATTGTGTTATGCCAGCAATTGGACGGGGGGTGTAGCAATTAAAAAAAAACATTTTTTCTTTCACCACCCTGTATGTATTAGCATTAGGAAATTTTCAATATTATTTTTGAAAAATTCGGCCACATTTTAAAATTTTAAAAAAATCTTCATAAATAAGGATATAACGATGGGGGAGCAAAATTAAAGTTGACACTCTGTACATACTTGACTACTTCAACATCTGAAATTTAAAATTTATTATGTACTATAGGTATAGGATATATTATTTTTTAATAATACTGGCCGAAAATTTTCTGACATTTATATAGACGAAGAAGGCGAGTGTCATCAATCACTCTATAGATCGTAAACATTTGATGCTTTAAAGGCGAAGTAGGTATATGTAAAACATCTTAAAAGCAATAAAATGTCACAAATTGGATAATGGAACTCTATATGTTCTACATTTCGGTAATATTTTTTTATATAGAGATATCTACTTTATGTAGTCCTTCATACGTTTTGGGGAACACTGCCGGCAGCTGTTTGGATGTTGCCCCTACACTTAAAGGCCTTGAGAATGAAAATGGAAACATCGCAAATTGTATTTGTTTTACATACGAGTATACACCTACATCACCGTCAACACGGGGATACAGAGCATTATCCAAATGCAGATCGAAAGCATTAGAAACGCCTATATAGAAATGTATAAAAAAAATACGTCACGCCAATTTAAATGTTGATTAACACTTACAAGAATACTTATTTAGGTATTTTTCAAGTGTTAAATAATACGCAACTTTTTTCCAAGTAGGTAGTTGATAAGTGGCATAATTAAATTCGAGGTTACATCGGGTATCTTTAAAGCCAGTTTCACGAACGATGTTTTACTTAACATTAATACATCTGCCGTTCAATGTTAGTCAAAAAAATGTTTAGAAATAATTAATTTACTATTAATCTCAACAAAATCAGAGAAGTAACCTAATCTGTACATATGTTGAAGGGATTGTGTTACAGAAAGCCTTACGAAGATATTATTTAAACATTATTAATGATCCATTAAGTCAGGGATGTCAGTTTTTATAAAAACATGTAGTATACTTTTTGTTTAAACCAAAGTTTAATCGTAATGATATGATATCTCGGTTGATACAATAATTTTGAAAAAAAAATGTCTACAGTTTGTTACAGGCGAGGTTACAGTTTTGAAATCCCAAGCAGATAAAATAATCTAAAATGGATAAATCGGGCGAGCGAGAAGGCCATAGGAAAGGTCCATTATTGGCGATCCATTGATCGTAAAAAGTTTCTTGTAAAAAATTATTTATCAAATACGCGTTATGTGGAGGGAGCACCGTTGTGCTGATAAAAAATGATTCTATGTTCGGCGAGAGTTAAATTTTCTAAATAATTATTCAAATCTTGTAAAATATTTACTAGATATCTTTCACCTAAAAAAAAAGACAAAAAGAAAAAAATTAACTATACATATTAGCAGAAGAAGGAATCTTTATAACTTCGTAATTTCTAGTTAAAATTCTAATGCCACCACTCTATCGTTTCTTATGGCACAGTAAACATTAAACTGCTAACTTTCTTGGAAATTTCGCTCCCTGAACACATGAGGATTCGAGTCACTCCCGAATGGTGTCGATTAAAAGTCCATTTTTGGTAAATTTAGCTTCACAGACCATGTATTTCCCTAATAAGAATCGTCGCCTACAGACCTTATTAGAATAAATATACAAACATTTTCTATTCTTAGGAAATCTGTTTCTTTTAATCGTTGAACCATTTGGAACAAAAACGGGTGAAATTTATGTTTAATTAAGATTCTGTGAACTGAATCCTTGCATAGTCTCGATTTCAGAGCAGCTTGTCTTAATGACATCATTGGAAATGCATGAAAATATCCCAGAATTGCTATTTCTACGTTTTCGTCATCAACAATAGGCTTCCGCTTTTGAATTCTTGCCTTGACAGAGCAATAGTTTTTAAAATAATCCAGTATGCGTTTTACAGTATTTGGTGACGGTTTCCGTTTTTGTGAATATCGAGTAGCAAATGTGCTACAAGTTCTTGATATTGCTTTATCACATTTTCCATAAATAATAAACAAATTCAAAAAGTCTTCGTGGGTGTAATTTAAACGCGGTGGCATTTTTTGGCATAAGAGAATGACTGACATTACTGATTGTTTCTAATCATGGCTAATTTGATAAAATTTAGTTACTAAAAATTTTTGAATTTCTAAGAAAACCGCAAATATTTCAAGAAGATATTTAAACATTATTAATGATCCATTAAGTCAGGGATGTCAGTTTTTATAAAAACATGTAGTATACCTTTTACTTAAACCAAAGTTTAATCGTAATGATATGATCTCAGTTGGCATAATAATTTTGAAGAAAAAATGTCTACAGTTTATTACAGGCGAGGTTACAGTTTTGAAATCTCAAGCAGTACTTAGTCGTCTTTACGTAGTAGCTACCAACAGTGGAACTTTTAAAGTTTCCGCAACTAATGACCGTTACGTAATGGGAACGATCCTTCTACCAAGCATTCACCGAAGTGGGAAATAGTTATTACGTAATGTCAATATGGCGTCATTATTCAATAATAGTTTACGAAAATGTAACAAAAGCGACGAATGATGTCATTTTACTGGTAGCTTTAAACTGGCCCCTACTACGCTACTACGAAAAGATTATTGCAAAGTTTCCACATACATTACGCCTCTCACTTTTAAGTTGGTAGAGCTGGCTGATCCGATCTATACTCCATTTATTTCATATGAGCTTCTTTTACCTGGGCTCGCAGAGCGACCCTTTGTCTACCTTCAGTCGTGCATAGTTCTCTATTATAGGCGAACAGTGCAATATATAAATTCAAAAAACGTATTTATATATTACTATGCGCCTTTGCTAGAATTTTTTTGTGCTTATATAAAATGATTGGAGTATACGTAAAAATAATGTTATTGTGTGGGATTGGCAACACGTTAATGACTGACTAAACATCAACAGGTGACAGGTGGAAGTGTTATTATAGCGAAAATCAAATAAATGATTAACTCAAGGTTTACCTTGAATACCAACAAAAATCAATGTGGCGAAAATCTCGATTGTGATTCTTTGGTAAGGCTGTGCAGTCGGCATTACTATTAATTCCCACTTTAAAGTTGAAAATGCTATAAAGTAATGCAGAGTGGTATCCGCGACGTTGCACATACTGCAGCAGTTACTTACAAGTGTAATAACTATGCAGTACTTGAATTCAGGGGAATTTACGTAATTGTTACTACACGGGAATACCACAAGGTGAATTTTACACTATAATCACAAATTTTGTGATAGTTAAGTAATGCTTACTACAGGGTGTCCCAAAATTAATTCCGCCGGGGTTAGACTCTATGACCAAAAATAAGTCGAAAATCGCTTATGTCAAAATTTCGAAAAAGTTACTCCTTACCAAATTATGGCCATCTTAAAGATCGCAATGAAGGTATTTTTGCAAATCAATTTTTGAAATAGGTATCCAGGTAAAGAGAGTTTATTAATTTAAATCAAGTGACATCTACACATAATAAAATTAAAATACTTAAATTTACAAAAGCAAATGGTCGAAATGTTCGCCATTTTGTTCTATGCATGCATGCAATCGGCGAAGGAAATTGTTTTCAACACGACCTATTGTTTCTTTTGTAATTTGAGTTAATGTTCCATAAATCCGAACAATAACGTTATCTTCAATATTCGGTAGGACTTTGTATACCGCATTTTTCAAGTAATCCACAAAGTCAAAAGTCTATTGGGTTGAGATTCGGGGACCTAGGTGGCCAAGAAGTAGGTCCTCCGCGACCGATCCGTTTATTGGGAAATCGCCGATTTACTATCTCTCGAACATTTCGAGAATAATGAGCGGGCGCTCCATCATGTTGATACACAATACTGTGACGTTACAATAAAGGAATATCTTCCAAAAAGGTAGGTAACATGTTTTCGCAAAAATTTACATAATTCTCTGCGTTTAATATCCTAGGCAGAAAATGTGGTCCTATTATGTCATTGCACAACAGACCAATCCACACATTTACACTCCAGCGCACTTGCTTATGTGGTTCTCTAATTTGATGTGGATTTTCTTAATTTCAGATATGCAAGTTGTGCTGGTTAAATACCCCTTGCTGATTAAAATGACACTCATCACTCCACAATACTTGCTTAAAAAGGTCTTCATTTGTATCTAAGCAATTTAAAAACCATCTGGAGAATTGTAAGCGCAACTCACTATCCCCAGGATGCAATTTTTGAACCCGATGTAAGTGATAAGGATGCAGATTTTCTCTTTGCATGAATCTGTGAATAGTACTACGACGATGGTGACGATTGGCTTCCAAGATCCTGGTACTTACAGACGGATCTTCTTCAATGTCGTGGATTAATTGCTCTTCCTGTTGCCATGTTAGCTTTCTAGGACGACCAGCATGAATCATGTTAGGAGCCAAACATCCAGTTTCAAATAGACGAACTTCAACAGCACTTATTGTTTTATGATCTGGGTGTCGTCTAGTAGGAAAACGGTGGCGGTACAGACGCTCTGCGGCACGAGCATTATTATTACAAACTCTAAGTAGTTTAATCATATCTAAATATTCTTGATTGTACGTCAGTTTAAATTTGAAATATTTTATTGACATTGACACACAAAATGTCGTATTCTGTCTTCGTCAAGGGTGACTTGATTATAAACTATCTTTACCTGGATATCTATTTAAAAAATTGATTTGTAAAAATACCTTCATTACGATCTTTAAGATGGCCATAATTTCGTAAGGAGTAACCCCGACGGCTGGGGAACTAATTTTGGGACACCCTGTATCTTAAAGTTCCGATGTCAGTTCCCGTCACTTTGGTGCTAGTTGAGATGTGTAAAAACTAGTATTATAAAATTTTAGTAGGTGTATTGTATAACGATTTTTAGACAGAAATGAATTTACGATTTATTTTACATCACCGAATTTCCGATACCAATCCATCAACAGATTAGCACGACCACTGGAAAATTTTCGAAAATTAAACTCCATGGAGTGGCATATATTTCATTTCATTTGCTCATCAACACAAAATGCAAATATAAATCTAGCAAGCTGGCCCGCATTATAGAAATTTGAGGCAGTTCTTCCCAATATTGAGTTAAAGCTTGTAACTCCTCAATATTACTAAACTCATTTCGGCCACGGTCCTGCAGTCTTTGAAGAAAATATGGCCATGTAAAATAATCTAATGGATTTATTTCAGGACCGCAGGGCGTCCATCTTTCTGATCTATGAAACTGACATTGGCGTTTCTCAGGTACGCCAAAGTCGTTTGCGCTGTATGTTCAAGTGCATCATTCTGAAAAAATATCATGATTTACAGCATTTTTAACTGACTTATAAAAAGTATCCTAGTTGGTTAGAACCGAGTTTAAAACATAGAGTACCCACGCTGGGTGGTAGAAGCAATGATTATTCACTGAACTTTAAATTTTTTTACAAAAATTGAACACTATTATATCGTCAGCGTTCTTTGCTATCTTATTTTCCGAAACACGTCGCCGAACTGATAAGTAGCCAGGAAGGTAGATTAGAAACAAGTAAAACTACAAGACAGGTGTCAAACATTGTTTCGAAAAGGAAAAGTGTATTTTTATACCATGGCCGCTATTCAGTCGTGAGTTGAATCCATTGGATTATTTTTTATGCCACATTTTCTTCAAAAAATGCACGGCAATGGCTTATATGAATTTAATGTTATTGAGGATTTGTCAAAGTGTAACAAAACGTACAGTTCTTTTCGGCACATCCGAGTAGTATAGAGGCAATATCCGTGAAATTAAGAGATCAATTATAACACAGACCTGGTTCTCTATGTAAAATAGTGTTTTCTGGAGCAAATCGGGGATAGACCGATACAGTTCCTGCCTTCCGGTAAAACAGACGATTGCATTAGATCGGTTTTGTTCAGTTCTTGAACGTAACGGGGTTAAAACGATCAATATCTAACCTTTCGAATATCATTTACTGTTTATGAATTGTATTTTAATATTCTGCAATAATTTCTATTGCCACCTTAATAACAATTCATTTACCTAGTCATATAAATTTCATTATAAATTAATTGCCCAACCAGTAGCAGGCTGTGATGTTTAATTAAAGCTGTTGATAATTGTTTTGTAATGTCGCTTTTTAGTGAAAATACCATGGGTAATTAATAATTTTGCACGGACAATATCAATGATTTATCATTAGTAATAACACTAATAACTAAAGCTGCAAATCGTTTCTGCGTATCATGGTCGTAGAGTACAGATGTACTTACTGTCGCCGGCATTCACCTTGACCGCGAAACTCTTTCTCCAGTCCAGTCTATTATTAGCTTTCGAGTTGTGTACACGTTAAGTCTCTTGGGCGTATTGCATACTGTTCTTGTGTTTTCATTTTATTTGTTGTACTGTATTGTTGATATTAATTTAATAATAAAGCATGGCAGACGTACGCAGGGGTAGAAAACGGCCATTTGCTGACAAAGTGAATAAATTCATAGGTGAATTCCCGGGCTTAATCTATGATGGTGCTAAAATAATTTGTAAAGTGTGCGAGAAAGATTTGATGTGCTGGGATTAAGCGTGATTGAGGACTTCACGTAAATAGTGTACACCATAAAAATAAAAAAATGGCGTGCCTTCGACAACACAGTTTGTTTGATTTACTATTAATGCTGATTGCATGTGATGTTCCGCTGCACATACTCAATAAACAACCATTTCGAGAGCTCTGGAATAAATACAATGCCCAGGTGATGTTACCAAGTCGCACAAAGTTATGTAACTATCTACCAACTGTACACGTAGATATAGTAAATAAGATGAAATGTGAATTAAAAAATACACGGCTGTGGCTATCTGTTGATGAGACAACAGATTGTAAGAAAAATATATTTTAAATGTTATAGTACGAGTACTGGACCCTCTTAAACCAACAGTTCCACTGTTACTAGCTAGCAAAAGACTAAGTCAGTGTACTAGCGAAACAATTACCAGGGTGGTGCTGGAGACGTTAGAAAAATCTGAACTGTCAAAAAATCAAGTGTTGATGTTTGTGACTGATGGCGCCGTGACAATACGTTCGGTAGGCCGTTTTTTGCAAGAACAAGGTTGTACGTTTATACATGTTACGTGTAAAGTGCATGCTTTACATCTTGTGGCAGAAACTATTCGAAAAGGTTTTCCAGAGGTGAATGCATTAATAGCAAGTACAAAAAAAGTGTTTCTTAAATCTCCTAAACATCTCCGTGCATTGCATAGCAAGTATCCCGATATTCCTGAACCACCACAGCCGATTCTTACACATTGGGGAACATGGTTGCAGGCAGCTTTTTATGATGCTGAATATTTCCAACAAATAAAAGTTGTGATACTACAATTCAATCCAGATGAGGCTGCAGCTATTAAGGAAAGCCAGACAAAAGTCGAAGATATTTCCGTTGAAACAGCCTTTAAAAAATATTGCGAAGAACTATAAACCATTACATGAAAGCATAAAAAAATTAGAAAACAGTGCGTTGTCGTTAGCGGAGTCACTGCAAATAGTGGACGAAGTAAATCTACTGCTACACGCTATAGGTGACGCAACAAATGAGCGCGTTAAAGAAAAGTTCGCAAATGTGTTAAATAAAGACACCGGTTTTACCAAATTAAGGCAAATATGTGATGGTGCAGCCCCAGATCCGTTAAGTGCGTTCAAACACTATTTTACGTATACGTGTATTACATCAGTAGATGTCGAACAGTCGTTTTCAAAATATAAGAATATATTTTCACCAAAGCGAACATCACTCATGAAGACAATCATAGAAACATACCTGATGCTGCAAAATGGCTACACATCTTCTCCAGTTTGTGATAAGCAAGCTAGTTCATCAAGCTAGTTAAGAGGGTAAGTTTTACATACATTGTTATAAATTGTAATAGTTTATTGTTTCTCGTATTAGTTAATTTCGCGTACGCCACTGTCCCATGGAACATTTTTGACAGCCCTGCTAATAACTAATAACTAATGCTTTACATAAATACTATGTGTGCTCTACACTGTTAAATGGCACGAAATGGATGTTTTTAATATTCCGGGGTATTCTGGGATACAAGCAAAAACCGGTTTCTGGTAATCTACACGATTCTACTTCTTTCAATGTCACATAATTGTTGAAAATGCGTATGTCTTTGAACTCGAGTCATTGTCAATGATGTATGCAAGACAAATAGATTGAAAATAGAGGATAAAACTAAAGCAACTGTAAAAACGATTTGCAATTTTTTCAAAGTATTTTTTATAACAAACAAAACTCCTCCCATTTTTAATCACTAAATAAATTCAAAGACTTTTTATTTGTAACTTTTTTATCAGTCACAAAAATATAATTTACTAAATTGTCACTTTCTTTATAACAGGTAACAATAGTAAGATTTATCTAGTCTTCAATTGGCCGAAAGTTCCAAGACTCACGGTCGTTTGCTGTAATAATGTTTTGTAAACAAATCTCAAACAAAGCAGTTATAGAAAGTCAATATAGGTACCCATTAATAAAAGCGACTAATTTAATTTTAACAAAGAAGACTAATTACCAGAACGTTAATCGGAAATGACACAGGATATACTTAATAATTACATACTTAAATAAAAAAAACGTAAACGCTACTGTCGCGTCCTTTAGATGAAGCTAATTTGAGATATCTACTCAGACATCTACCTATTTGAAAATAATTAAAAAACTTCGAGACCTCGTTGGAGACTATTTTAAGATCATATTTAAAAATACATTCATCAAGCTAAGACTAAGATAAAGTAATTAGTAACTGACAATATTAGACAAAAATTAGCATAAAAAAATTTTTCAGTTTGGTTTGTTTTTTATCTACACTTCACAATTTTTTTTAATACAGTTTGGACTCTAGCAATTCAAATTCCGGCCAACTTTTATCAAAATAATCTTTCTTTTGGAAAGACATATCGCATTTTATCTCCAGCAGCTTGAAATTGTGGGCGAGGTATGTAGCTGTTCTAGAATGTCCTCCAACTTTATGGTTGGCACGTCACTTTCTCTCAACGTACAAGTGATTGTCTCGTTATTTACCGAACTGAGGTACACAACTTCAATATCCTCCTTGGAGTTTTTCTTCTAACGCACAGATATATCTGTAATGGAAAAATGCTTCTTTCTCCCAAAATTTTGCTCACACGAAGTCTCCCATGTGAATGTCATCGTACTTTAAAGAACTGAAATTTGGTATGATTTATTAAACCTTGTTCTATTTTTTCTTCTGAAGTCGAGAGTCTGTAGCCATTTTCAAACCACAAACCACAAAGCTTTATACCATTAGGGATGGAAAATGTTTTTGCAGCTGTAGCTACTAGCATTTTTTTTGTCACAGACATCGTTTACAAGACCCAGTCTTTAACACGTCGGTTTTGTGAAAAATGTTTTAATTAAGTAATTGCGATTTATTCTACCCATTACAACGTTGCCAAACTTACCAAACTTTCGAAATTTTAATGAAAATATTCAGTCAGATTTTCTTGATTTTTAAAACAGAGTTAGCAGGCGTCAACCACTGGAGCAGTGTCAATGACTGGTGAATTTACCCCTCGGTTTACCTTATAACGATACTGTGTTCACAAAGATTTACGCTTTGCAATTTATAATTGTAAGCATATCGGTAAATTTCGTGACTTAAAATATGATGGTACATCGACTTTAGGTATATTCTTTTATGAAATATAAGGATGATGTCGACACATATTTTTCACAGGAAAAGACATTTAAAATCTGTAGAACATCTACGAAAAAAAGTTGTACATGGGAATTCATACCCATATGCCACATATCTATGTAATTTTGTGTTTACCCCATGAAGGAGACGTTTTTCAGAAGAAAACATAGAAAGTGTGTTACTCAAGCAAATGTTCGCAAACTCAGCAATTATTCTCGATACGTGACATGTAAAAAATTAGCAATTTGTAGGTAATATGTAGTTATTTTAGTTAAAATATGTATTATTATCGGGAATGTACCGGGTGATCCAAATAAGCCTCCCACCCCCATTTTCTCGGTTATTTGGAAAGATACGAAAAAAATGAAAAATGCTTTTTAGAGGGTTTTTAAAAAGGAATCCAGACCATTAACGGAAAAACAACTGAACATCAAATAAAAAAGATGGAGGCCTAAGTTATTTTTTTTAAATGAAGAAGTACCCAAATATTTTTCCATATTTGAATAGGACACGTCTTATTCTGATTTCAAATATATATACTTTTTATATAGTATCTTCAGTAAATATTCCGATAATCGATTTTTTTCAATATAAAATACGTTACTTAACAGATATCAAGAAATACTATCTAGGTGGCTGCGATAGTAAAACAAAAGTGTTAGTTTGATAGTTTGACTATTATAACTATTAGCTTTTTGCCTAATTTACCTATATTTAATTTCTTTTTTATTATCCTCATGAAACTATGCTCAATTATTATTTAAATTATTATATTGAAAAAAAATAAATAAATAAATAAATAAAAACCGCTTATGCTGGCCAGCCAGCTAAAAAAACTACAAATATAGAAAATAACTAAAGAACACTATTGAAGTGGTAGATAATTAATTAAAAATAATATTATCCATTAAAATAAGAGTGGTAAATGAAAATATTTAAATTCTTTAACGGCTACAGAAATGTAGTAAATTAACAATAATTTATTGCTAGTTAATTAATAATAAAATATCACAAAACATTCTCTATGTGCCCTCCATTGTGTTCTATACACAGAACGTATCGTTTTCTTAAGTTTCCCATTACATTTGCCATAACAGCGTTGTTATTATTCAAATTTCGTATTTCTGTTCTAATTTTTTCCTTTATTTCTTCCAAGTTGTTGCTTCTTTCTTTATAAACAATATTTTTTAAATGGCCCCAAAGAAACGTGTCAAATGGAGTTAGGTCCGGACTACGAGGTGGCCAAGCAATAGTTCCTCGTTTTCCTATCCATTCTTAATATGTTGTGTTTAAGTAATTTGTAACATCATTAATATTATGTGGGGGTGCCCCGTCCTGCTGCCAAATAACATCGAATTGCAATTGCATTTCTTCTAATAAATTATTTACATCATTTCTTAACATATCTAAATACAATGGTCCTCTAAGGGAGCCTTCGTGAAAAATAGGCCCTATAATTTATTTATTTATTATTCCACACCAAACATTTATGGATTTCCTTCCTTGGAATTGAATCTCTTCAGAAATATGAGGATTTTCGGAAGACCAAAAATGTGAAGTTCTTCTGTTGAAGATACCAGATGTATTGAATGATGCCTCATCGGTCCATCATATTTTATTAAATATATTATTATCAATGTCATACCTGTTGATCATATTTCTACAAAATTGTTGCCGCTTTTCATTATCTTGAGGGAATAATTTTTGAACAGGCAATATACTATAATCCTTAAGTTTATATTTTTTAAAAGTTATCTGTATGGTTCCATAAGAAAAATTCAAATACCTCATTGCGCCTCTTATTGAATTTCTTGGATTCTCTTGAAAATATAGTAAAATACTGAATTCTCTATCTTCGTTGACTACTCCTCGTTTCTTTTTATTTTGAATTGCTCCTGTATGTTTTAATAAATTATCTGCCAACTTAATAGTTTTCCTGTCAGGCAATTTCCTATTCGGATATATTTGTCCATATTCTCGCTGGGCCGCACAAGCGTTTTTATTATTTTTAAAATATAAGTTTACCATATCGTATTTTTCTCCTAAAGTATAATGATTATTCATATTGGTTATTTTTGGCCAACAAAGCAACGTTCAAAAGTAATAGTTGTTGGCAAACTGTTGAATTATTAAATGAGCAAAACTGTCAAAATATTAATTATTGTTTTGTTATCACGGCCACCTAGAAAATATTTCTAGATATCTGTTAAGCAACGTATTTTCGATTATCGGAATATTTACTGAAGATACTATATAAAAAGTATATATATTTGAAATCAGAATAAGACGCCCTATTCAAATATGGAAAAATATTTGGGTACTTCCATTTAAAAAAATATCTTAGGCTTCCATCTTTTTTATTTGATGTTCAGTTGTTTTTCTGTTAATGTGTCTGGATTCCTTTTTAAAAACCCTACAAAAAGCATTTTTCATTTTTTCGTATCTTTCCAAATAACCGAGAAAATGGGGGTGGGAGGCTTATTTGGATCACCTCGGACGGTATTATAAGCGGCTGCCGTTAGGAAACTCTACCCATATCTGAAATGGATTCTCTGTACTAATTTGGTATTTTAGAACGGTCTCGGACAGAGATGGCTCAGCTATGTATTCAATAGAGTTGTATACGTTGTATATGCATAATCGATGTCTAACATAACTCATGTTGAAACAAGGACGCCTATGATAATGAGACATATTACAAAAGCAAAGCGATACATGCAGTGTATAGTGTTCTTGTAGCTGTGTGATATATTTGATCGTTTTGAGAGAATCGTGAGACACTCATCTGTGATGACATGTAAGCGGAACAGCTCTTCTTGCAGTTCTGGCAATAAGTTATTGTCGATTGCTTAGGTATGCAAATCAACCACGCCGATTGTGGGCTTTCAATTTACGGTTACCTACATCAATTTTGTAATGAGAGAGAATAGGACAAAATGGATTTGAAAGGAATGACATTTCATCATTGTTATCAATATTTATAGTATGTTCCTTGTGCTCATTAATAATGCAAAACTTGAAATCGACATAATTGGTACGGATTTAATCGGAGATAACAATAAGATTGTTAATTTAGTTATTTTTGAATTTATTTTGAACAGGTAATACTTGAAATACAAGCTGGGGCATAGGTAAGTACAGCAGGGTCCGATGTAGCGTGGCAAATTAGGTGTAAGAAAAAAATATTAGGAACTTCATTTTATTGCGGAACGTAAACCATTGTTGGCATATGCTTAACTCGTATTTAACACAAAACAGGTAGCACGAGTAACAATGAGAGGGATAAAGATTATTATTATATAGTAGTTCGATGGTCCAAGTCCAGTTAGAATATTATATTTCCCTATACTTTCTAGGTAGGTATTCTATATTTTAGAGCACTGTATGTAGTTTCTAAATTTCTATGGTGTATGATCTGACACTGACAGATATTCTGAGTGGCTTGTGGCCGCATACATATCTAGTATTTCGCTGTAGATTCACACTAGCGCGTGGGAGACGATTCTTAAATCATAAATGTTATACCATAATCATGTTGAAATGATAAAATGTTAAATCTGTAGGAAATAGGGTTGATTTTCCACCTAAAACCACACTACACCACAGAATTTTTTCCCGGCGAATAGAATAAAACAAGTTCTAACCCCTAATATGCAATAGAGGATGAGATATTCAATTTTTCCTTCGTTCAACCCTAATTATCAACACAAAAAATGCTGAATATTTTCAACTCCAAAATTTCCCTTCACCAATGAACTGCGCCTATTTAAACGCAACTCTCGACGCAACTATAAAAATTTTGGGAATGGCCGCCCTCCACGAGAAACAAACCGTTGTTCGATTTTTTTAAATATCTACCTATCTACATTTTCTTCTAGGAATGTTCTTATTCCTTGCTTTTTATATGGTTCTATAGAATGAAATATTTAAAAAATATTTCAGCCGACATCAAACCAAGCTGAAGCGGCACCGATCTCTTTGATCTTTCGACGTCTGTCAGATCAATTTATTCGTCAATTTATATCAACTAGAGTTACATGAAATTTAGTCTAGACTTTCTTCATGGACCATAGTTTCGTAGAAAATATATCAGCCATAATGAATGCCACATACAAACTAAAAATAGGTACCTAAAACATTTTAGTTGCATGCTATATTCATCCTTTATAGGTGCACGAGATTATACATATCTAATGTCTCAAAGGAAACGGAAATAGTGAGTAAATATAGATCAGGAATACGAAGAAAAAAAAATAAACAACTACATATCAATATATACACATTGAAAATTCAACAAAATACAACAAAACTGAGAATTTAAAAGATACCTTGACTGGAGATAAATTTATCGAGGTTCGCATCGAGGAAATTATCGCTGAATGGAAATGGTCAAATATATCATATAAACACAGAGGTTAAAGATAAGAGTATTTGTCTCAAAACAAATTCTAGACATCGGACAATTTCCGTATGTGCAGGGCCGGCACATGCGGCAAGAGACAATAATAATCATATGTACGGAACAATTGAAATACCTCGTAAAATATATAGCGCGAGTGTTTTTTAAAATTTCATAAAACTTCCTGTACTGTGTTCAAGGTATTAGTATAGAATGAAACCGAGACTGATATTATCAGAATGTATTCTGCATGGACAGAATTCAGGTTGGAACAATACATCACTCGCATCACACTATATAGGGAAAATAAGAGTTCTACATCGATTGATGTCAGCAGTGCAAATTTAAGATGATTCCTCCAGGACAAATCTCGATGCGCGCATAAAATTTTAAAACCAACACTTTCGGTTAACACAGAGTGTAATTTATCTTTAACAGCAACACCACGGCAGTTCGACAAGCTGCTCAATGAGTTCTCCACATTACGGATAATATTTACAGATTCCTCTACAGGTATCGTAAAACAATCAGTTGACTGCAGGATATTGGTGACGTATTTCGTCGGCTACACCATGCATACGAGGCATAGACCAGACAAGTTACATGAATCATATTAGGCTATGTGGATCGTAAAAGCCTGGTAGCTTTACATATACATGCCGATGCGTCTGATAAGAGCAGTAAAACATTTTTACTTTTAACACAAGTATTTACAACTATTTCATCAACTGTTCGCGCATTCGATTGCAACACCTGCTTACTACATATTAACATTGGAGGTATACTTTGAATAGCACTTAAAATACACATAATAGCAATAGGTAAATGATTTTGTCTCCTAAAATCCATGACTTCGTCAACATAAATCTACACGCACTAATTTCTCGCGTCGTCCCTGATATTGTCTATAACATTGTTATTCACTACAGCAAGATACCTTTTGGTCATACAAATTTGAGGGTAATGGCCATGTGGGCATATACTTCTCACAAAAGTTTTTTATTTCATGGCGCTCTAACAGTTCCCACGATAAATATAGCGAACAAAACAATATACACACATCGTTAAAAAACGTACTATACGCAGATTGTCCTGATATGTTTCCTATTTTATTACTATGATGAATTTTTGGTTCATGATGGCATTTGGATCGTTATTATGGGGAAATATGAATTTTCTGTTACACTGCAGATCCATCGACCCGAAAGTTATCAAACCGAGAACCAAACAATTGTCTGCAGTTCAACAGCCGACAAACAGTTGCGTTAAAACAGCCAATCAAATAACACCAAACATGTAGCAAAATTTTAAACAAACACCTAATAATTAATAGTTTTTCTGATGATGGTGTAATAAACCGCAATAAAATTATATTATATTTGACCGAAATCGCCAAAAAACTATATCAGTGATATTATTTGATAACAACGGTCAAGAAAAGAAAACATAGACAAACAACCGAACACCCGACAGAGTTGTGACTATTTATTTTTATCCTCACGCCGTCTAGACACTGCGACGTTTGCTGGTAAACTGAATAGTGACTAAACCCAGTCTAGATATCGCTGTGCATGCTTATCTATAGGGGCTCAGACAGACAGCTTGAGAAGCCGATTCCGGACTCGCTGAAATTGTCCGGTGTATACTTTTATTAAGTATAGTGCTACCAGAAAACTGAGCTATACATATAATTTGCTTGTTGGCATTGAAAGACAACTACAATGTAACAGGCACATCGGGCTATTTATTTACTTCCTTTCGGTATGCCGCTATCGCCAAAATAATTAAATTGGATCAGTAAATTAATTTGACGTTTCGGAAAACCTAGAAATAAGCATTGTTTTAGTTATAGAATCTACAGGTAAATTTATTTATACCTAACGGATACTGCGAGGATCGAGGCGAGGATTTTGATCTTATTTTACGATACATGGCAGTTGGAAATTGTCTACTTCTAAAGTTACATCTGAAAACTTCATTGAATCTGTTTTATAAATATTGTTAAGTAAACCGATGCCACTGGTGATCAAGTTTCGATTTTAAATATATGGGTGGGATCCGTGACCGTGGTATTTCTGCACCGTTTAACATCGGTATCTAGGAAGCCGTAATTCGAATTGAAAATGTAATCCCAATCTAAAATTACTACTTGGGAAAACTACAAAATGTAAACGGTCTACTTGAAACTTGATCCCGACAGACTAACGTCTTTTTACTTAGGTTTTTTTTTATATATAAAAAATGTTTGGAATTTTTCATACAGGGTGGTCGAATATATTTTGACTCCTTATGGATCTGGAAGGAGAAATAGAAAAAAGCTATCGAGGTGCGGTTTTCGCCGATTAATTTTGACCCCAATTTTGACTGATTGCAAGTTTTTCTTTTACGGCATTTACATTTAAGTATTTGTGACCACCGGATATCTAAACCGGAAACAAAATTGCCGATTTCAGGTATAGGGCAACTTTGTTACTTCAAATGGACCTGTGTATTTTTCCAAAATCGTAAAGCTTACTCTTTTCCATGTTCAAAAATGTAGTACATGTTACAGATATTTTTAAAAATAAGGGATTTATGAACCTCAAATTAAGTTGCTGCATTTCAGTAAAAACCGAGTATATATTGTTACGCCACTGGACTGTGTAGACTGGTTAGATGAGACTGGAATTGTACGAGAACGTCCGGGAACATTCTGGATGTTCTAGACCGTATGAATGGATGTATAAATAAGACGCACGGTGGGTCGAGACTCAGTCTTAAGTTGAACGTGAACGAGTAAAGAAGAAATACGAAAGAGACTTATAAGTATTCAATTGTGAATATAATGAAGACAGTAATTTATCTATTATTGTTAATTGTTAATTAGTAAATAAAGTAGTGAGTAAGTGTTACCCGGACTTTCAATCAGCAAACACGTAACAATATTATTTAACTTTAAGTTTATTTGATTAATAAAAAACATTTTTCACTGTTAAAGCGAAATAATTCATAAAACCGGACGAAAGTAATAGGTTTTATCTAATCCCGTTATGAAATGTCGTTTTAAATGCATTTTTGACGTCACCAAACGTCACATTTTTCAGAACTGTCAGTCCCATTACATAACTGAGTGACGTAATGAATTTTTACGTAACTGATTATTAAACCCATCATTTAAAGAAGGAACTTTAAAACTAAGAAGCAAATAACACTTTATTGATAAACTAGAACTCAAAACATAGTTATTCTTTTGATTTGTTTGCATACACATTAACAACAAAATTACTACAAACACAGTTACTAAAATTTATTCGTGAACCTGACGGATTATTTATTCTTTTTCCTTAGCAGCTATTTTAGAATATCCTCATTATACACCGAACCTGATTGATTTACTTCTCTTGAAACCGCTACCTCAAAATGTTCTCCTAGTATATTATTTGCAATTCTTTTCTTGTTGGCCAAAGAATTTTCGACGTGGCCTTCTGCTACGGTATTGGATTTCCAGCCCCCATGCTGCTTAATTTTTAATATGTTAGCTCCTGAATCTGCGAGCAAAGATGCGGATGACCGCCGGAAACAATGTCCAGTATAACTGTCGGCATTTGGTAAACCAAGATGTTTTGCAATTAATTTTGGTAAACAAATATATTTATACCTATAGGTTGTACTCCACATTTGTTATTATTGTATTTAACAAAAAAAAACGGTCATGCTTTGTATTTTGTAGACGCAGATTGACATATTTTCGAACAATTTCTACTAAATTTTCTCTGTATCCAGAAATATTGCTATTTGTGACCACAAATTCCCGTATCACATTTGTTTGTGTTTGGAATAGTAATTTTTAAAAAAATTCTTTATCCGCAACATCTCTGATACGCATGTCACACAATTCCGCTTTTCTACAAGCACCGGCAACTCCTATAATCATTGCTACCTAAAATAATCAAGAAATTGAAAACTATAAAGTTTCAAATAGTGACAGTAAATCAAACCTTTGCAAATAAAAACTTCCCGTCATCAGCATTTCTAATAAAATTTTCAAAGTTCTCTCTTGTCAAAATGATAGATTTATTAGCGTGATAACCTGTAGATTTTCTCTTCAAAAATGCTGTTAATATGGTATATTTTTTGACGTCAATGTTTCTTTTGACATTTAATTCTGCCTTTAACATTGAGTAGGTAGTCCATATTGTAGATGCTTTATAGTTTTTCATCGTTTCGAAGTACGCTAAGAGAACCTTTTCACAAACATTTTTTACTCCTTTTTGTTGACACCAATTTTCCAATTTCTTATATGCTTCTTAATACCTGCCTTTTAATTTACCAGGTATTATTGAATGTACTGCTAAATTAGCCGATTCTTCTATATTATATGTAATATCCATATCTGAATCAACCATTTTCGATTAAATTTGCTTCAAAAAATTCAGCAGATTGACAATTGAGGTGTGTTTATACAAATGTCAATCTATAGTAACGCTCAGGTAAAGCGATAAACAAAATTTATTTGTACGACTGCAAGCGTAGCTATGTTTGGAACCGCAAAATAGTATTCAAAATAAGTTGCCATTTTTTTCCTATTTTAAAGCGGGATTAGATAAAATTTTGTACTTAACACGTTATGAAAAGCAATTTTACTTGACTCATGTAATTTGCAAAACTCACTCGCTCGTTTTGGCAAATATTACATTCGTCAAATAAAATTAGTCTTTTAATAACTGGTTACGTAAATAACTATTCAACAGTATGTGTCAATTTAATTTCATGGGCAACAATAAATAATTTAAAGCAAAAGTATATTAATTATGAATTACAAATTCAACTGTGAGATTTAGTGCCACGCGGTAGAACTTGAAATTCGTTATGTTATTTTAGGCAGTCTTGCTGTAACGATAACATTAAAAACGTGTTTATTATAAATCCTAATAAAATAAATAATCAAAACAGTCATTTTTAATTTTTTAATTTACTGAAAAACCTTACACAACTCTTAACTACCATCAGCAAATAACTATATTTTTATTACTAGTGATCTGGCATGTCATTTAAAAATAAAATAATCAATAGCGGCCCAAGAACGGTACCTTGCATCACCCCGTATCTACTTTCTACTCTATTTCATGTCATCAAAATTTTCCTCGAATTTTTTTCAGAAATTATATTTTAATAATTACTACCACTACTTATGTTCTACCTACCAGATAATATTATTCGAGGGGTACACCGCTGAGGAAATTTGGTGTACACTTCGGTGTAAGTAAACAAACAGCAGTTATGTTTAAAGTTACGGGCTGTTGCACAGACAGCTTGATTACACATTTTTATTTTAGTAAGCAAGATTTTTCAGCATTCGTCGACTCGACCAGCATAATTACCCTCGTAGGTACGGTTGTTTTATGTTTCATACACCTAATGTTATGACTGTGGCGATTATGACAAGGCGCCAACGTAAAAAAAGCAATAACTCAGCAACTTCAAAGTTCTGTCTCAAATTACTAGTTACGTTGGAGGCTTTGTTCAATTTATGCTTTTTTACAGAGCCGACTGAGTCGCAGAAACGGCGGATCATCTCGTGACCCGGCTAATTTGGAACACTTCAAAGTCAAAGCTGCGGTAGGTATAAAAAGGGAGCTCTGGGTGTGATCTTTTTATTATTTTGCTATTGTACAGTATAGATAAAAAGTCGTAATTTATACATAAAGAATAATATTCGTAATAGTGATAGGACAGAGTTACCCACCTAGGGCCACCTTAATGAAAAAAAAAATCAAGTTTACAGACTAATTAAGCAACAAGTGAATTCATACACTTTCACACACAGTATATTTATAATCAAGGTCAAAAAATAAACTATTAGGTATATCCTCGGGTATATCATAATTAATATTTTTCATATGTATATGTTAGCGGCCTGAGACAAGGAGATCGGAGGTTCGGTGCGGCAGGCCAGCTGTGAGCCGCATTGTTTGGGTTATAGGACGATTGCAGGCGCCTTCTTAATAAACAGACGGTGCTACATAGATTGGTTTGAAACAACGCATTGATTATTATTATTAATTAATCAGACATTGAAATAACCGATATTACTAGTTGTAGTTGTCCTTTATTTTCATTATATTTTTTATATTTTTAACGGGCTTTGATTTATATTATCTTACAATATCAGAAGTGCGGAAAAAAAACCAAGAAAAAAATGCATTGACAAAGTGAACTGTGGTCGTCATCACCGCCGAGTTCCTCCCGTGTCCCTGTGAGCACTCCTGCTGCTTCTGCTGAACTTGTCGGAGGATAGGTCCCACACCACGGCGCTGACAGTCGAACACATGCAGAGACAAATCGACCATTTGAAGGAGGTTTGTGTTGGGCCTGTATCTTTGATGTCCTTTAGTAATATGGTACACGGACGAAAACGACGACGCGCTGTGTACGAAGATGCAGAGGACGACGTGGCGGATCAAGCCTCTTCGTCAAGGCATGTCAAGTCGTATACGCCACTGGGGCGGGGGCTTTAAAAAATAATAATAATAAGACACACAACCACACGTGCCATATTATTAACCCTGGATACTGGGCATTCTACACAGCTATGCACTATGTAAGTGGTGACTCTGTCTTTAATATTCAAAATGTTTAGGAAGTTGTTCTGTGATATTTGGTTATGTTGCTCAAATGTGTTTGGAAGGAATTGATAAAAATTGTATAACTGTAAAAGTAATATTATATGAGTCACGAATTTTAGGGATGTTAATGATAAAGCTGGGTTATATGATTGACAGACAGCCACTTCTACTTGATGAAAAAACAGATGAACATTACGATGCTCCGTTATGTCAGGCACCACATAATTATATGTTGAGCTCATGATGGGGCATGCTAAAAAAAAAATTTTTCAAGTGGATAAATTTAAGTACCCTGCATACGGCGCGTTTTAGATTCACACAGGGTACTTTCTAAATCTGCTTTATATGAATTTAATGCATGACAGCGCAGGTACAAAGTGAGATACTAACATATACGTATTTTCCCTTGCAACAAAACAAGTACATGTTGTTTACGATATTGCAAAAATCATTCCTTTAACCTTTAATTTATTCTATTCAAGAATCTTAAATTTATCGATTATGTGCATATAACAATACAATGGCTTAGTTATAAGTAAAGCTGCAAATCGTTTCTGTGTATCATGGTCGTAGAGTACAGATGTACTTACTGTCGCCGGTATTCACCTTGACCGCGAAACTCTTTCTCCAGTCCAGTCTATTATTAGCTTTCGAGTTGTGTACACGTTAAGTCACTTGGGCGTATTGCATATTGTTTTTGTGTTTTTATTTTATTTCTTGTACTGTATTGTTGATATTAATTTAATTATAAAGCATGGCAGACGTACGCAGGGGTAGAAAACGGCCATTTACTGCCAAAAAGAATTCATAGGTGAATTCCCGGATTTATTCTATGATGGTGCTAAAATAATTTGTAAAGTGTGCGAGAAAGATTTGATGTGCTGGGATAAGCGTGATTGTGGACTTCACGTAAATAGTGTACACCATAAAAAAAATGGCGTGCCTTCGACAATACAGTTTATGTTTGAATTACTATTAATGTTAATTGCCTGTGATGTTCTGCTGCACATACTCGATAAACAACCATTTCGAGAGTTCTGGAACAAATACAATGCCCAGGTGAGGTTACCAAGTCGC
>JANEYF010000919.1:0-44920 GCA_029963845.1 Rhamnusium bicolor
GACATCTAATTTAGTTACAAAAATGTCAGTGTCAACAACAAAAAATTATTAAAATATATGACATGAATTATTACTGACAGTATGGAATGACGCTGATAATCAATTATTAAAAAAATTTAGTGAAACATTCAAGGTACGCTGTTAAAATTTAATTGAGGTAAGTGAAGAATTAAACACAATGATTTTTTTTAGATCAGGATGGTATATACTGGTATAAGAAAGTTATGTGCTGGCCACATCAGATATTTTTTCAACTGGTATTATCCTAGACGATTTCCCAAGAGTTGGGAAATATTCCTTTTTCCAGACTTTTATTTATTACTTGTAAAAACCAACGATTTTAAAAGACAATTTTATAATATTAGTATTAATTCCGTGTACACTACTTTTCTTGTGATTCATATCTTGGTATTCTTCTCAATATATATTGTTCAAATTTTTTAAATTGTTGTAGACAACAGTTTGGTTTTCCCATATTTGTGATGATGGCCTCTTGTCCACAGGTTTTACCCAATGAACTGATAATTGTCATTATACTTGTTATGAATTAGTCATTAATATCTCTGCAATTTGTTGTTCTTCTGTATATGTTCTATTTTCCATGATTTTGTTTTTTTATTTCCATATATTAAGTTTTTCAGTGTTTTCCACATTTTAGATGAATTGTTTTTTGATTCATCTAGTTTTTGACTGTGTAACCTTCTTTTTTCTTCCCTTATTAATGCTCCCACTCGATTAAAAATTATATGGAAAATTATATATAATAATTAAAGCAGGCTAGCCACAGCAATATTTTCAAAAATAAATATTGACAATATTGAATTAAAAATTTAACAACAAACACATTCAATACAATTTAAAAACAAATACAAATTGACGACCACCCCATTATTTTATGCAGATTGAATTTGAGCAGACACCTTCGCCTCTATTTGCAACAAAATGGCAATGTTGTAGTACATTGTTATATTGAATTGATTTACAAATACTAAAAAAATAATACCTAAATAAGGTACATCCTCTCATTTTGTTTAATTGAAGATTAAATTAGAGGTTTTTGATAATTGCAGCGGTATATACCGGTACTCATTTTGTCTCTCACATATCTCACTTTAGTGACTGAGATATCATCACATACCGGTATACACCGCTCCAATTTTCGTAAACCCCTATTAAGTTGCCACACATTTCTTGGTGATTTATAAATTTGTATCACACCCAAAGAAGTGATTTAGCTTTAATTGTGATTTCAGTTTATTTGGTAAAAATCTTTTACTAGTAACCAATTGCAATTAAAGCTTAATTACTTATCTTTGTGTGATACAAATTTATAAATCACCAAGAAGTGTGTGTTGCAACTTCATTTAATCTTCAATTAAATGAAGTACTATTTAAAAAACATCGTAATAGTGAGATAAAGATGCGCAATGGGCTAGGGTTGTTTAGAATGGGGACCGCCATTCGCATAACGTTTGTATTAGTGTTTATGTCGGTAGACTATTACAAAAAGTAACTTTCAGGGAAATTGTTGTATTTTATAGTTCAGTGTTTTGTGAATTATGGTGAAATCAATTTTGGTGCCTCGTGCATATCTGTGCCTTGTAATGATTGTCAAGTAGTAACAGGATTACGACTTTGTACTTTCTAGGTATTATTTTTTTTAGTAATTATTGCTATTTGTAAATTTATTATACCGTCTCTATTGGAATACTTTGGTATTCATTTTATTATACGGATATTAGTATACAGGGTGTCTCACCAGGAACTGCATTGATCGATATATGGAAAAGTACGTACCAGAAGATTTTGAAAGTTTAGGGAATTACTAATGGCAGTGTGATCAATAGAGCTGTCCGAGGTCACCTGGCCGACAGAGCCGTCATATGACTCATATGTTTACGTCATATCATAATACTTGAATAAGTACAATAAATGGAAATAAATTTTAACAATAATGTTACATTTTATAAAAATTTGTATAAAACTCACCCTTTTAAGCAGATTTATGAAGTCGTTTGGTTGTCGTCATCACAAAGTGGGGAAAATCTATAGTATAATAGCATCAGGTATGTTTCTACAGCTGTCTCCGTCAGCGATGTTCGCTTTGGTGAAAAAATATGTTTTGCATTTTGAAAATGACCATTCGACATCTACAGATGTAATACAGGCATAAGTAAAACAATCTGTGAACTCACTTAACGAAGTTGTAGATGCACCATCACAAATTTGTCTTAATTTGCTAAAATCAGGATCTTTCTGTAATACACTCTCGAATTTTTCACTAACGCGATTATTTTTTGCGTCATTTATAGCCTGTAGCTGTGTATTTACGTCGTCCACTATTTGCAGCGATTCCACTAACGACAACGAACTATTTTGCAATTTTTCTATTGCGTCGTGTAGTCCTCTATAATTGTTATTAATAGTTTTTAAATCTGTTTCAAGGGAAACGTCTTGAAAGCTTGTCTGGTTTTCCCTAATAGCTGCAGCCTCGTTAGGGTTGAACTGTAGTATCACAGCTTTTATTTGTTGAAAATATTCAGCATAATAAAAAGCCGCTTTCAACCACGTTCTCCAACGTGTAAGAATCGGCTCTGGTGGTTCAGGGATACCAGGACAC
Source organism: Rhamnusium bicolor (assembly GCA_029963845.1). Taxonomy (NCBI): domain Eukaryota; kingdom Metazoa; phylum Arthropoda; class Insecta; order Coleoptera; family Cerambycidae; genus Rhamnusium; species Rhamnusium bicolor. The sequence continues at coordinate 2,621 of JANEYF010000919.1, forward strand.
TGTCTATGAAATGCTCGAAGCCGTTTAGGAGATTTGCGAAAAACTTTTTTTGTATTTGCTATTAATGCATCTACCTCTGGAAAACATTTTCGAATCGTTTCTGCCACAAGATGTAACGCATACACTTTACACGTAACATGTAAAAACCTACAATTGTCTCTTTGAAAAGAACGGCCTACCATGCGCATTGTCGCAGCACCATCAGTCACAAATATCAATACTTGACTTGTTGAAAGTTCAAATTTTTGAATGTCTCCAACACCCCGTAATTATTTCGCCAGTACACGCAGTTAGTCTTTTACTAGCTAGTAAAAGTGGAAATGTTAGTTTAAGAGGGCCCAGTACACGTACTATAATATTTAAAATAGAATTTTTTTTACAATCTGTCGTCTCGTCAATACATAACCAGAGCCGTGTATTTTTTAATCCACATTTAATCCTATTTACAATGTCTTCACGAACAGCTGGAATATATCTACGTAACGATGTACGACTTGGTAAGTTCACCTGGGGATTGTATTTATTCCAAAACTTCCGAAATGGTTGTTTATCCAGTATGTGTAGCGGAATATTACAGGCTATTAACATTAACAATAAATCAAACATAAACTGAGTTGTCAAAGGCATGCCATTTTTTTTATTTTGATGTTGCACGGTGTTGATATGACGACGACAATCTGTTTTGTGCCAGCACATTAAGTCTTTATTACAAACTTTACAAATTATTTTGCATCCGTCATAGAATAAATCCGGAAATTCACAGATAAATTTATTCACTGTGTCTGCGTACGGTCGTTTTTTACCCTTTGGCGCGTTTGACATTATGTATAATTTATAGGTACAACCCCACGCATCAACCTTTCAAATAAGACTGCAGCGTAAATCACTTCTAAATCGGCACGTGTGACGCCATCGCAAGACCGTGGCTGTACTCCAGCCACCTTGGACAACTCTAGTGATCAATCCAACTAAAATAATTACAAGCATCTGGCACTTCCGGTTATACCGGAAGTCGATACCAACTTGCTTATTTTAAATGGAATACCTTATATATTTTAGGGTTTTCGAAAAGAGCATAAACATACTCTATGCCTAAACCCAGCCGTTTCAGAGATATTTGACATTTAAAAAAAATTTTGACAGGTGTAATGGTTTACAATAACCTTTATAACTTTCTTCGTATAAAAGATTCTCATTTGCTTTTTGGCATGCAGAAAGACCATAAGGTGAGTTACGCTCTACAGTTTAAAAAAAATTCAATAATAGTATACTAAGTATTCCATTTTTGATGTTACATTTTGTAAACTTCAAACCGCGAAAACTTGCTTAAGTTAAATGGAACACCCTGTATTTTTTACATCAAGTTATGTATAATTAAATTCTTTTTTTTTTCTGATATAAGTATTGTGGGGGTTTAAATTATAACTTTTTGAAATATTTGCTATTCTTATTTGGAAATATGATATGGTCAGATGGAGCTAAATTTACCAAAAATGGACTTTTTAATCAATACAATTTGCATTATTGGAGTGACTCGAATCCTCATATGTTCAGGGAGCGAAATTTTCAAGGAAGTTGGCAGTTCAATGTTTACTGTGCTATAAGAAACGATAGAGTGGTGGCATTAGAATTTTATCAGGAAAATTTAAACAGTAAGTTATAAAGATTTCTTCCTCTGCTAATATGTATAATTTTTTTGGTGTTATTTTTTTTTTTTTGTAAAATCTAAATATTTTACAAAATTTGAATAATAACTATTTGGAAAATTTACCACTCGCCGAACATAGAAACATTTTTTATCAGCACGACGGTGCTCCCCCCACATAACGCATATTTGATAAATAATTTTTTACAAGAAACTTTTTTACGATCAATGGATCGCCAATAAGGGACCTTCCTATGGCCTCCTCGCTCGCCCGATTTATTAATTTTAGATTGTTTTATTTGGGGAACTATTAAAAATAAAGTTTATGAGAGCCCATTAATAACCATTGAAGATTGTATACAGAGAGTAAGAAATGCATTTCAAAACTTATCGCAGGAATCAATTAGAAGAGCTACCCATTAAAAACTAATCCGAAGGTGCGAAAAATGTGTAGAGGTTCGAGTGTGGAATTTTGAACAATTATTAAATTAAAATGGAATCATGTTTTTAGTTGATTTTATCTTAGCTATTTTAGTTTATACAAAGTGTCTTCAATCCAATTAATAGGCGTGTTATTTTTCGTTTTTGTGGATATCTAGTACCGAATGTACAAGTTCTTAATATTTATCACATTCTCCATAAATAATAAACAAATTCAAAAAGTTTTTGTGAGTGTAATTTAAACGCGGTGGCATTTTTTTGACATAAGCAAATGACTGACATTACTGATTGTTTCTAATCATGGCTAGTTTGAAAAAAATTTTTACTAAAAATTCTTGAATTTCTAAGAAAATCGTAAATATTTCAAAAAGTTGTAACTTAAACCCCCACAATGCTTATATCAGAAAAAAAAGGAATTTAATTATACATAACTTGATGTAAAAATATACAGGGTGTTCCATTTGACTTAAACAAGTTTTCGCGGTTTGAGGCTTACAAAATGTAACGTCAAAAATGGAACACTTGGTATACTACTATTGAATTTTCATAAACTGCAAAACAGCTCCTCTTAAGATCTTTCTGAATGCCAAAAAGCAAATGAGTATCTTTTACACAAAGAAAATTATAAAGGTTATTATAAACCATTGTATCTGTCAAAATTTTTTAAAAATGTCAAGTATCTGAAACGGCTGGATTTAGGCATAGAGTATCACATGTTTTTGACTCAGAATTCGAATTCCAAAACCCTAAAATATATAGAGTGTTTCATTTAAAATAAGCAAGTTGGTATCGACTTCCAGTATAACTGGAAGTGCAGATGCTTGTAATTATTTTAGTTGGAGTGGCCACACTCCCTAAATTTTCAAAATTTTCTGGTGTGTACTTTTCCCTATATCAATCGATGCAGTTCCTGGTGAGGCACCCTGTATAGAATTACTTTTGAAATAAATTAATTATCTATATGTTTTCATTTGTTTTAAAAGACATATTTGTGTTATTTTAACCTACCTATCTTATTTATTAAATGTGAAAGATCATGATAATGAATATATATTATTTTGACAACTAATGTTTCATGTTTTTATATCTTTTAAAGTATAAATCAATTAATAGCTTTTACAATTTTTCCGTAAATTGAATTGTCAATTAATTACAAGCTTGATTCACTTTTAGCCTAATTTTTATGTGTTTCACATTTATCCTCCTTGACAGTAACTTTAAAATTTTAAATAAAACCGATAAAATGTTTTTTTTTTTTTCATGCTTATATAGTTACACTTATCACAATAAAACATTCCATTAATATGCAAGGAATTTTGATTGCATTCCATTATTATTAAACACAATAGTGAATTTGTACTCATCCTGATAGATGGTCAACAGTATATATTAGTAGATAATTTGTTCTGATATTCGATGATGTTCTCTTTCAGGCTGTGAAGAGGACCTTGGAGTTAGAACGCAAAGATCGTTCAGAGCTAGAAAGAAAAGCTCTAGATTTGATTAAAGCAGCTAAGCTAAAGTGGGAAATAGCTGAGAAAAGTAAAGTTGAAGCCCTACTTCTTGAGCAAGAACAGCAGAAAGAGAAAATATCCCAGTTGACAACAACAAACAATATGTTAAATGAGCAACTGCAACATGCTCTTAAATTGGAGGGTAAACATAAAGAGTCATTGGAGAAAGTTCAGAATTTAAGCAGACGGAGCGTTATAGGACTCGAGTCGAGGCTAGAAAAAAATCACAAGTGAGACTCAGAGTGCCATTTCGGAGATGCAAATGAAGCTAAGTGAAGAAACTCACCAGAAACGTATTTTAGAAGTTAAATTGGGCAAACTTATCGATAGGGAGGCTTGCCTGATGAATCGGCTAGAACAGTCACAGAGGGAATATGACGATTTGAAGACCAAAATTGATGACGCTGAAAATGTCATAAAACATCTAAGTGACCAGGTTACTGTCCTTGAAAGGGACGTTGAAAAGATTGAAACGTTCAAAGAGGAAATTGCACGTTTGCAAGAAATCGTTGATAAAAGTCATAAAACAGTGAAGGACTTGGAAAATCGAAATACACTGTTACAGATGGAAGTAAAAGTATTGGATAGCTGTAAAAAAGGAAATTGAGGATATGAAAAAAACCATTCTCAATATGCAGAACGATAAGCGTATAGCTCAGTTGGAAAGTCAGCTGTACGAAGAAAGAGAGAAGCATCAGACTTTGAAAAAGCAGCTGCAGGTAAGACGGAATATTGTAACCTCAAAAAGTATAACATTGGGACCGTGAAGCTGTGAAACTTAGCTTTACGGATGTTCTTAAAGCTTTGTTACAACAGCCGAGTTGTGTTCAGAAACTATCAGACAATTTTTATCTAGGTGAATGACGTCATCGAGTGGATTATTATACTGTTGTATTTGAACAGTTTGGGGTAACATTGTAAACCTAACTCGAAAGTGCTTCCTATGAATTCTAACTTTCTTATCAATTAAATGTGAACAAAACTTAAAGATCTTTAATAAATAGAGATCGGGTGGTAGCAATAAATGACGTCAATTCCAGGGTTGATGCTAGGTGATGTGTCACTATGTAGATATGTTCATCCATATATGACAATATCTTACCTTGTGGTTATTTTGGCAAGTTCGTTAACATCCAAAGAGAGCGGAAAATATTGGTGAATGTAACACTAGCACACACGTATTTATAACTAGTGACCACAAGAGTAAAAGTATGTTACTAATATTAATGCACCCTCTAAAATATTTGCCACCATTGGTTGTTTCATCCATGCTAATCCATTTAATTGATAATAAATTTTTTGTTTAATACTAACATCTCCATGATAATATAACCACCCTTTCTATTGCAATTTGGCAAACAATAAAATGAATAGTTGAAACAGTACCTCGGTTAGCTCAATCAGAGGGTATAGATTCTAATACTGAATATTAATTATTTAAATCGAATGTTAATGATTTTAATATTAAAATTGTTATTGATTTTAATGGGACAGTTATTATTGCTACCAATAACTAATAAGGGCGCCACATATTTTTTATTTAATAGAAAATACGAAAAATAGAATACCTATCAAAAGACTCTAAAAACTTTTATATTTTTGCACACACAAACAAGGACGAATAATTAAACAACAATTCAAAAATAATAACAGTTTATTTAACGAGTGTAAATGGACAATAAACAATAAATATTTAAGAATTTAGTTTACAATTTAAAATCTGAGAACAATTTAAATTTGGACCGAATGTACTTATGAAAAAAATTAATGAATTAAGGTGATTTTTAATTAAAAATTGAACACAAATGACCACTGGTTAACATTACTTCTTCTGACCAAAAAATTTTGATACCAATAGAAGGTTCTTACGTAGCTTTGTTGTTGATTAACTGTTGGAACCAGACAGACTTACGAAGGTGAGGTTTTCGGGTGAATCTCCCTCGAGTACTCGGGTTACGACGTTGTGGAATAACCCTTGCCTAGTGAGTCGTCCTGATATCGAGATCACCAACAGCACTCCTCCACGCTATCAAATTTCACAAGTGGTCCAACAGGAATACGTAGACTGGTATACGGAACCTCCAGGTATATTTCCCTCGTTGGTGGTCCAATGGCAATGTACATAAAAAAGGGGAAAGAATGTAAGACCAGTGTCACAAAAATATTAATAAAAAAATTAACTACTAGGACTACTGAAGGTAGCCTGAGCAAATTATTACAGACGCAAAAGCACACTAAGAAAGCAAAAATCAAAAAAAAAAATCAAGCTATGCAGCTTGACCAATTAAATGTTTATAAAAAAATAATTATGAAAAAAATTAGTGAATTGGAAAATTACAACACGGAAAGCAAAATTATCTGACTGAATAAATTGAATTTAGAAAGTTATGATTGTCGAAATGAGTTTATAAAAAAATTCAGCTATTTGAATGCTTGACCAAAAAACAAAAAAATTGATAATTAACTTTATACTGCTATGAATAAATATTTAAGAAGAAAAGTGCCTGAAGGGTACAATTCTTAGCAAAAGATAAAAAAATATTAAGAAAACGTAATATAAAAAAATTAAGATAAATCTTTTTAGATAAAAAAAAAAAAGACTAAGTGCCTGAAGGGCAGGACAGTTCTAATTTCTCCGCAAATTGATTCTAATCTGGACTGTTCTCACAAAAACAGAAAAATTCGCTTTTTTTGCCTTCAAAAGGACACCAAAAAATTAATAATTAAGGTAACAATAAGATAAAAAATAAAATTGACACATGAGATATCCTGTATACTACTCAACCTGAGAGTTGCACAAACTATCGCAGATAGAAAGCTGCCACACCCTAGGTATGTGATCGTATTTAATTTAAGCAACAAATTAATAAAACTTGATCACTTACCTAGAGTGTAATAGGACCTATCCTTAGGCAGACTTCTTTCCCAGCGAAAGCCTGGACAAATTCTGGAAAATCCTAGCTCGGTGGAGCATTTCCAGGATTCCTTGGGATTTGAGACGTTTGTGCAGCTTTTATTAGTCCGGTAGTCTCCTGGTTACCTAATACCATACAAAAAACGAAACAGTATCGTTTTCACAAAATTCCCTATTTAATCAGAGCCGAAAAAACAGGTATCTAAAAAAACAAGCAAAAAAAGGTAACTCCTAACTACGCACAACGGTTAGCCCAAATTTGTAACCTTATGGTGATGCTAAGATAATTATTTTAAAATAACTACCCTCTACCTCAATTATTAAGCAAAAGTATTTAAAATATTATTTCAATCTGATTTAGCAGAGAAAGCGAATCAATATTATTAAGAATCAACCACTTCCTTGAACAGTCGAGACGTGAATCTCTCTTTTTTAACCTCGCGTGGCTTGGAAAACCAAAGCCTCAAAAAAACCGCGGGTGCAAGCGTGTGTTGCGCGAAGATAGATGCGTTCTATAACTATCGCGGCTGTTGGCAATTTATTTGAATGACATTAAAGGTAAAAGTGATATACAGTGATATATTAAATATAGGCAAAAAAATCCAAAAGACAAACAGTAACGGGATGTGCAACATTTCGTTAAAATAAATAAATAATAATAATTGTTGGAAAATTTTTTGGGTAAGGGTCCTTATTTTGAGAAAAACTACTTTTTTAACTTGCCGACGTTTCGGTAATTTTTATTACCATCTTCAGGGCACTGTAAGATATAAAATTATGATGTGTAACACTTGTAAAAAATGTAAATAAAAAAAAGTGTATATAATATAACATGTGGTACAAACAATAAAAAAAAGTTATTAAATAAATAAATGGATATATGCACCTACAAACATACACAAAATATGTACAACGTATAAATAGATATTAAAAATCAAAACATATTAACAATAATTAAAAATATTTAAATATACTTTTTTTAGGGCATCTCAAATTTAATTTAACAACATAATATCACACTTGGTAAAACTACATATGCAGTGAAAAATAATAAGTACTTACATTAATTATGAGTTTTTCCTGGTCACCATAAAATATATATATAAAACAGGAAACAAACAGATAAAATCCTTGGGTATTAAGAAACCTTCTTTAGTGTACTTATGTAACATATATACACACATATATATATATCACTTATAAAGGTACAATTGTCAGACTGTAGTGTGTAATGGTAATGACACGAATATGAATCTTTCTAAACGTTAAAGTATGCAAAACACATGAGAAGGGATAAAAACCATCATAGATAAAAGAAAAAAAACCGATTATTTGCAATAATGGCAAGGACTGATTATTTGTTTAATATTTTGTAAATAATGCATTTTAAATTATAGTTATTTTTTATCTAACTTATTAATAAGATTAAAATAACACGCGTTTAAGTTCTCAATGTCTTTCCTTGAATTAACTGACTTAATTTTCTTTATATTGACCATTTCTTGAAATTTTCTCTTTTCAAGATTATGCTGTCTACCTACTATTGTTGTTTCATCAAAATTAAATTAGTGATTTAAACATTTGCAGTGTTCTACTAATGATGTTGTGTTTATTTTATTTTTGTTTTTAACGTCTATGCATGTGCTCTTTCTTTCTGGTTTTTAAGTATCTACCTGTTTGGCCTATATAACTTTTTTTCACAATCCTTGCACGGTATTTTGTATATGACATCTGACTGTAATTCTTTTTGGTGTTTTCACTTTTAAATTTGTAAAGAAATTTTTCTTTGTCGTATTTTCACTCTTAAATGCAACATTAATTTTATCCGTGGAAAGTACCTTCCTTACCTTCTCAGAAGATTTTTAACATATGGTAATTTGTAATATGTTTTTGTGCCTGAAGGTGAGGATCTAGTTGATAAGCTGTTATTATTGTTATTTATTATTCTGTTAATTAGTGAAATTGGGTATTGATTTTTTATTAGATAATTTTTTATTAGTTGTAAATTTTTATTGTGAAATTGTGGGCTTGATAAATGAATTGCTCTATATTTTATCAAGCCCACAATTTCACAATAAAATTTACAACTAATAAAAAATTATCTAATAAAAAATCAATACCCAATTTCACTAATTAACAGAATAATAAATAACAATAATAACAGCTTATCAACTAGATCCTCACCTTCAGGCACAAAAACATATTACAAATTACCATATGTTAAAAATCTTTTTCTGAGAAGGTAAGGAAGGTACTTTCCACGGATAAAATTAATGTTGCATTTAAGAGTGAAAATACGACAAAGAAAAATTTCTTTACAAATTTAAAAGTGAAAACACCAAAAGAATTACAGTCAGATGTCATATACAAAATACCGTGCAAGGATTGTGAAAAAGTTATATAGGCCAAACAGGTAGATACTTAAAAAACCAGAAAGAAAGAGCACATGCGAGACGTTAAAAACAAAAAATAAAATAAACACAACATCATTAGTAGAACACTGCAAATGTTTAAATCACCGAATTTAATTTGTGATGAAACAACAATAGTAGGTAGACAGCATAATCTTGAAAAGAGAAAATTTCAAGAAATGGTCAATATAAAGAAAATTAAGTCAGTTAATTCAAGGAAAGACATTGAGAACTTAAACGCGTGTTATTTTAATCTTATTAATAAGTTAGATAAAAAATAACTATAATTTAAAATGCATTATTTACAAAATATTAAACAAATAATCAGTCCTTGCCATTATTGCAAATAATCGGTTTTTTTCTTTTATCTATGATGGTTTTTATCCCTTCTCATGTGTTTTGCATACTTTAACGTTTAGAAAGGTCATATTAGTGTCATTACCATTACACACTACAGTCTGACAATTGTACCTTTATAAGTGATATATATATATGTGTGTATATATGTTTTATAAGTACACTAAAGAAGGTTTCTTAATACCCAAGGATTTTATCTGTTTGTTTCCTGTTTTATATATATATTTTATGGTGACCAGGAAAAACTCATAATTAATGTAAGTACTTATTATTTTTCACTGCATATGTAGTTTTACCAAGTGTGATATTATGTTGTTAAATTAAATTTGAGATGCCTAAAAAAAGTATATTTAAATATTTTTAATTATTGTTAATATGTTTTGATTTTTAATATCTATTTATACGTTGTACATATTTTGTGTATGTTTGTAGGTGCATATATCCATTTATTTATTTAATAACTTTTTTTATTGTTTGTACCACATGTTATATTATATACACTTTTTTTATTTACATTTTTTACAAGTGTTACACATCATAATTTTATATCTTACAGTGCCCTGAAGATGGTAATAAAAATTACCGAAACGTCGGCAAGTTAAAAAAGTAGTTTTTCTCAAAATAAGGACCCTTACCCAAAAAAATTTTCCAACAATTAATAAGTCGGTCTAAAAACTTTTCTATTAAATAATAATAATATTGGTTACCCCCAAAAGGCCATTGACCGAGGTCCTTCAGCCCATAATTTTTGTACAAAGTGCCTGTTACATTAAAAATATTTTATGTTTTGAAATGAGAAATTAATACATGATTTAGAAAAAAAACGAAAAATTTTGAAAATGGATACTATATATTATATATTTAATCGTAGATCTTCCTCGACTGAAGCCTGAATCTCCTCGTAAAGGGTCCACTCTGGGAATTTAAGTTTAGATCTTGCCTACCTGTTTCGAATTCTGCAATGGGGTTGAATCAATTCGATGTTGTGGGGGCGAGATGGAAACCTATTCGATAAATCTTGGAAACGAAGGTCAATTGGTTTTATATGTGTTCGAGTATAGAGAAGTTCGTTTGATGGGTTGTGTAGAGGATTATCTGGATGCCTCATTTTGGTAATGGTCTCTTAAGGATGCAGTTTCTGCTACTTTTAAGTTTTGTAATGCTGGTTTTCTGCAGGTCATAAATAAAACACTTGCATATTCTATAATTGGTCGACAAATGGATTTATAAATAATGGAAGCAGATTTTGTCGAAATTCCCTCCTTTTTAAATGTCATTTCCCGGAATATTTAGCTCTATTTTTGGCTTTTAACTTCACTGAAGCAGTATGCATATTAAAATTTAGTTTTTGGTCTAAGGTTATACCTAGATATTTGGATGACTGTGATGGACTGATCTGCTGGCTGCCGATGTTTATTGTTGAAGATGTATTGGTTACCGGGTGATTAAAAATTGTAAATTGTGTCTTGGAGGGGTTGGGTACTAGTCTCCATTTATTAAACCAATCCTCTGTCGCCTTAATTTTTGACTGTAAATTTTCAATTACTTTAGTTTTGCCATGGGATATAATTGCTGTATCGTCCGCATACTGCAAAATATAGGTTTCGTCTTGACTTGCATTTTGATGCTGCGAGATGTCATAGCAATAGATATTGTAAAGTAACGGTGATAGCGGCGATCCTTGTGGTAATCCCTGAGTTGGGATGAAGCTGGCAGATTTTTCCTCGTTGACTTTAACACATATTTGTCTGTTTTCTAAAAATTGCTGAGTAAAGTGCACCAAGTAATCGGGGGTGCCTATTTTCTTCATTTTATATAGGCTTTTATGCCATACAGAGTCAAACGCTTTTTTAATATCTAGAAAGACCAGTTGATTTTAAGTTTTGTGTCTAGCTGTTTGCACGTTAGATGTAACAATAGTTAAAGGATGTATGGTGGCTCAATTTTCTCGGAAACCAAATTGATGAGTTGGTATTTTTGATCTGATGATGCTATATGCTCTATTCCTAACGACTTTTTTTCAAAAGTTTGCCTAAAACTGGCAGTAAAGTAATCGGTCTATAACCATTTGGTTCCTTGTGGCCACTGTTCGTTTTTTGGAATATTTATAATCACTCCTCTTTTCCATTCACTCGGAAAATGATTGTTTTTTAAGCAGAATGTAAATATTCTAATCATATATTCATGTGCTGCATATTCCAGTTGCTTTATAATAGTCCAGGGAACGTTATCCATGCCAGGTGACGTATTTTTCTGCTTATTAAGAATGTTGAAATAATCCTCTTCATCAATTTCAATATCCTCATTGGTGGAATAATTGCTGTTGAAATAGTCTTGGTACCAGTTATCAATCACAAGCTGGTGGTCCTGATTAAAATTGGAGTGGATTTGTTCACTGAAATGGTCCTCATAGTATTTTACGGATATGTCTGTTTTATCCTTGTCACTTTCATATAACTGCCCATTTACTTCAATAGCTGGAAGATTTGGCTTTGCTTTGTATTTGCATAATTTATTTACTTGCTGGTAGAATAGACGTCCCCTGGATTCATTGATTGTTTTACATGTTTGTAACCATGTGTGGTTTTTGTACTGGAAGGTCATTTTTTGAATGTGTTTGTTGAATTGATTTATTTGTTTTTTTAGTTCTGGAGCGCAGTTTGCTTGATACTCCCGTAGCATTTTTCTTTTCGTCTTTATCATTTTTATTATAAAAGGTGGTAATGTGTGTGAATAGTATTGCATCTCTATGATCGGCGTGTTGTCATGAATGATTTGCTTTAGAGTTAGGTTAAATTGGTTAACATCATCGATACTGTTAATTTCGTCATGTTTGGTTTCTAGATATGCCCTTATGTCCGAGTTAATTTTTTCCATATTACTCTTTTTGAAGTGAAATTTTGTTGTTGGTTGGATATTTGTTACTGGCTTATCTAGTTGAAACTGGATGTGCAGTGCTAGATGGTCGGAGCCTAAGTCTGGGGTTAAATCAACACTTTGGAAATTATTCCTTAAATTTTGGGAATACAGTATTATGTCTGGGGTTGTATCATTGTTGTTTTCCATGAGAAAGGTAGATGGGGTTATCCATTTTTCAAAGTTTGTGTTATTCATGAAAGTGTCAATTTGCTTATTTTTCGTTTTATTTACATTTAAATCTCCAATAATAATAGCATATTTATATAATGATTCCTTGACAAAAATATTCTCCTCAATTTTTGAGGTTGGGTGGATATATTTTTTTCTAAGTATCATTTCTGATGGCACCTGAACATTGCTATAATACCCAATAAATATACTTTTGTAGAAATTGTCTAAATAGTGGATTATTTAGTTTTGTCTACGATATGTTACAGCCAACCTTAACCGATGTTATGATAATCATTTTAAGATCATCATGTCACACATTGATGACCAGAGGTAGGATTTACCAATCGAATATGACATAAAACCAGGGTTGGCGTTAGGTGGTTGTGTGAAACGATATTTTACCTTGAAATTTTTTTTAGCGAATTCCATATTATCTAAGATTGATAAAATCAATTTATTATAAACACTCACTCAAAGAGCACTGGAGGTATAGGGGGATGTACTTAAAAGTAAACTATACACACAATTATTTTTCACTGCCGGTTACAAGAATAAAAGTATATTATTAATATCTGTTCTAAATGTTTTGTGATTAAACTTCGGCGCCTTTCATTGAAAATCCATTTATATTGCCAGAAAGACCACTCGACGTCCGCAGATGTAAATGAAGATACTTAAAACATGTAAACTTTCGTGAAGTCATCACAATTATGCCCGGTGTAGCAAAGTCTGCTTCTTTGCCGTTTAAAAGGTCTATTACACCTGTCATCGTAACAAATCCAGGATTTTTTTTAAACAGTTTGGAATTTTGTTTGTACCCTCTCAGCAATTTCTCCCTGGATTGAAAAATCTATTGTTGAAAATCGACCATGTTTATTGCATCAACTGTAGTAAATTCTTATGTTGGCTGATATTGAAGGTCCCGTATGGCTAGAGGAATTAGTAATAAACTTCTGTGTATGGTCTCCAGATTTTCTTAAACAGTTTGATCCATAAATGCCTGTTGCGCCTGTGAAATAGCAACTGTGTCATTCAGATTTGACTGCTGTATTAGGGATTTCACATTTTCAAAATGACACTAATAGTACGATGCTGCCTCCAGCCAAGTTCCCCATTGTGTTACAAGGGGCTGTGGAGATAATGGAGTATTTGGTAGAATTTCATGAAATAACCGTACAGGACTTGGTGCTTTAAGAAAAACTTTCTTTACACTAGATATCAAATTATCAGCTTTAGGGTGTACCCCCTAATAGCTTTAGCAATCCTATGAAGTCCATGTGCTAAACATGTTACATGAAATATATTCTGATATGTGTTTCCTTCAAAAATGTTCAGCAACTTTCATATAATTCACTCCATCGGAAAGAAATAATATGAACTTGTCTTTATTTTCTGCACATTTGTCACCCCAAAACTCTTGTAGACTAGAATTCACTAGCTCCGCTATAGTGCAGTAATTTGTAACTTCCAAAACTTTAAAGGCAATCAAGTGTCTGCTTATTGAAAAATTTTCCTCAGATGCACCCACTAAAACATTAACTACCTTAAACCCTGCAGCACCGCCCGTCCAATTGCTGGCATAACACAATAAGCTGGGGGTTGTACTTATTGACCGGTAGCTCAGTGAGCATGTCGTGAATAAGGGCTTAGATTGATTTGAGTTCTCACCAAAATCTAGGCTGGGCGCCAGGACTTTTGCAAGTACCAAATAATGAAAAGTTTACTTTCAAAGATAAAGATAACGTTAAAACTTGAATTCGGTTGGGAAGGAAGTTGATTAAAAAGATATTATTTAATAAAAAGTATAATAATATATATGCACAATATTTACATTGGCTCAGATGGCCTCTTTTAGTAAAAAAAAAAAAAAATCTACGTGGTTGAAGACCAACAAACTAACCGCACAAAAAAATGATATGTTAGTGAGAGAAAAAAAAAAAATAAAATGACATCTCTTATAAATTTCTTCTGACCAAATATAAACTTTCACTGGGGACGAAGGTTGTGTAAAATGTCGTTTTCCTGTTTCACCCAGTATATAATGATTAGTTCGATTCACCAGTTATCCTCTTCTCTTGGTCCGGGTATTTACATAAAAGGGAGAGTTTTATGAGATCAATATTATAGGCAAAACAAAGTTAAAAGCTGTGACGTTTGAATTGTCCAGCTATGTAGACAAAATATGAGTTAACACAAATTTACAGAGTAAATTGTAAACTAAACAAACTAGGATCGGTATCCTACAATATTTTTAGGAAGTTGAAGACTTCAACTAACCTAAGTATCAATAAAAAGGTTACGTTAAATAGAAAAAATACTAGTCCAACAAATAAACTAGGTGTAGCTATGATAATAAACAAAGTGAAATAGGTATTCACTATATGTTAAGATATTTTTTTACTAAAAAAGAAGTTAATCTTCAAGAAAATAGAATTTAGAATGTCTGTATACAGACAGACAACTAGAAAGATAATGTAAATAAATATTTGCTAAATATAAAACAATATGATAGTTTTCAACTTAAAGGTAACGTTAAATTAAATTATTTATTAGTTCCTCAGAGAGAGGGAATAATGAATTGCAGATAAAGTTAAATAAAGATATATAACTTGACTATATATTTACTGTAGATAATCAAAAGTTAATTAATTGCCAGATAACTAGGCAGGTATCTTTGCCAGAGAACTAGGCAAAGCTCCACTAGAGCAGCGTTCCTGACTAAATACTAAGTAAACGTTCAAGTAAGCATTCGACATTTTAAATTTAGAAAACTTACGTTACTGAGGTCTGGTTGATAAATATGCACCACATTAGAAAATTTTCACAAAGGTTATAAACAAATAGGTTTGGTCCAAAAAGGTATACCAATCTCCAAATGTCACCAGTCACCACTGTTCAGAGCGCTACCAACCTAGCTAAGTGACCTAAAACATCAACAGGCAAAAGACAGAAAACAACTAACTACGATACAAAATGGCGACATCCGTTGCCGAGTAAATCTAAAATTTACAATAACCCGAAAGTTAGTTTAAATTAGCATACCGAACTTATTACAATATCAGAGGGATCTTAGATAAATTGCCAACAAGGCGATAAAATCGATACTAATCAATGTTAATGATGGTTGTTCCAAAGAACAACCAAGGTGAACTGATCACCGATAAGCAAATTCACCCAAGGCGTAAATTAAGATAATTACAGTACGATATTATTATGAAAATTACCTAAAAGTTACTTTAAATCAATATAGCAACTTTTTTAAATAATGATGATCATAAAATCACAAGATAATACCAGAAAACATATAAATTTTACCAGACCGCTGAACTAGAGATGGTTTCCATCTGAGCGTTACACTAGTAAGAAGGAAGTAGTACCGTAGTATTCTGCTACCTAAACTCAATTATAGTTTGGAAAGTGACAAACATTTGAGAGTACAGTATGAGCAATAAAGACAAATAGATATTTAGGCATTTTTTATAAGCACAAAAATCTACCCAACCAATTGATCCAGTAGAAATCAGTGGCGCCATCTGTACTAGACTGGCAGAAACTTAATTCATCGCAGACAACAACAAACTGGAATGAAATGGCTTGCAATTTCGTTACAACCCGCAAGTATTAGTGGTTTCGTCCCGCTAAGCCAGATGTACTTCCCATTAAGCTCAGAAGAAATTTTCTCTCTAATATTTTCACACTCAGCGTGATAAATATTTTTTTCTTAGTGGCACGTTAACATTGCTATAATTGCCACTAATACATTTTTCCAAAAATTGTCTAAAAAGTGGATTGTCTAGTTTTGACCACGAAGCGTTATATCCTATCATAAATTCCACTAAATCTTAAGTGAAAATTATGTTGTATGTCACTGTAAGTAAAGCTACCTATGCTCCATTTATGGTTTTCTGAGGAAATATGTCTATTAATATTTGACCTACGAAATTGCTTTATTACTTCTAGTGTACAATTGTCTACCATCAAAATGTATATTGGCAATATATCGTGAA
This sequence comes from Rhamnusium bicolor, assembly GCA_029963845.1. Lineage (NCBI taxonomy): Eukaryota > Metazoa > Arthropoda > Insecta > Coleoptera > Cerambycidae > Rhamnusium > Rhamnusium bicolor. The sequence goes on from JANEYF010000919.1 coordinate 19,000, forward strand.
TCCAGGAATTTACTGTAGCTTCCGTCAGTTTGAATACGTTGTGACATTTTAACTGCGCATTTTTAGTACCTACGTCGAATGAATCCACGTTATACAAGATACTGTTTGATCCTGTTAAATGTTTTCTCCCCTCCACGCTAGGGTCGGCTTTTGGCCTTCAGTAATGTAAATTACCAGTATACTGTAATTTAAAAGAATCTATCATGAGTTACGTTTTAATTTAATGTAGTGCATTCCCTGACAAAACTAAGTTACCATGAACATTGTAAAATTAAATAAAATGCACTTAATAAGTTTTTGTAGTTTGGGAATGTTTCAGTAGGTATTTGCTATATATTATATTATATCTGTAAAAACCATCCCTGGGAACCGATCTGTAAATCCCACGTGTGTTGATGACGTGTGAAAAGAATCGCCGGCCCATATGGTAATGCTTATGTGACTGTAATATTTTTAGGAATCTGAGAATATTCTCACAGAAAACCAAGAACTGAAAGAATTGAGAACTAAATATTGGAGAATGGAGAAAGACTTTGGTAATTGCAAAATAGACAAGAGGATTTTGGAAAGAGAACTAAAAGACGCCCAAGCAGAAATCAAACAGCTGAAGCAAAACGAGAAAATTTCAACAAAACCCTGGCTGAAACCAAAAAGACGCACGAGTCTGCACTTCTGGAACTGAGCCACATTAATGAGTCAATGTCTTTGGAATTGATAAAAGTTAAAGACAGTTATAATAACCTCAAGTAAGTATGTCTAATTTCTTTTTATTGTTTCCAGTTAATTTTATTTCTTTTAGGATAAATTTAACAATGAAAAAGAAAAAGTGGATGAAGAAAGTCGGTGATTCATGATTTAAAAGAAATTATAAAAAGTACAGACTTGAAAATAAATTCCTTAAACTTAGAGATTTGCACACTTAAAAGAGATAAATCATTGTTAGAAAACGAAATTCAGAGGTACAGTAAAGAAAAGTCTGAACTTACCGATTTAGTGGAACGTCTGCAAAAAGAAAAAGTGAGCTTTTTAACGAATTAGAAAAGTCCAGAAGGGAAATGCAAAATACTAATTTGGTAAATATCTCTACACAGAATCCTTTCACCAAATGTTTTGAGTCTCGATTAACTGTTTTTATTAAAGTAACCAGCTTAGATTGTCTATCTATTTTTATGTGAAGTTACCATTTATGACAGAGGGCGTTGATGCAAATGAAAGGCAAACAAATCGTGAATGGATGGTATGTAAAAAAATTTTAAATGCCTTGTTTTTTTTTAGAACCTGGGAGCATTAAGAGAAGCCTGTGTTCTTCTAGAAAGTCAGGTAATAGAGTATGAAAAAATAAGTGCTTCGTTTGAAACAAAGCAAGCAGAGCTTAACAGTAACACGGAAAAACTAATCCAAGATCTCTGCAAAGCAAAACAAGCCATCCAGGAGGCTAAAAAATTAGCCAATGAGGAAAAATCTCTAAAAGTACTTGCAGAAACCAAAATCAAGAGATTGAATGAAGACATCGAATGCCTCCAGAGAGAATGCTCAGCATATAAGCAACAGTGCACGGAGTACAGACAATACTTGACCACTGTTTCCGATGGACTTAATATGTCAGAAGATAAAGTATCCGACCTGGAAGTTACGTTGAAATCTTATGAACGCCAGATGGAGGATTTAAAGTCCGAGAACAAGGCGATAAAGCAGGAAGTGTCGGATTATTTAACACAGCTGAACAAAGTTAAAGAGTCGAATTACAAGTTAAATCGGCAGTTGGGTGAGTTGAAAGACGAAAAGGTTATGCTGGTGCAAAAGCTAAACGAGTTGGAGAGGGTTCTGTATGAAAAGAGCAATTTCTATAAAGAGAGGGAATTAAAATCTGAGTCTACTATAAAGCAACAAATTAAGCTCATCGATTATTTGCAGACCAAGGTGTGTATATAAAACGTTTAATGAGTATTTATTGTGTTCAGTAGTCCAAGTAAATCATAAATGTTAAAATCATGTCTTATTTAATGGGGTATTTACCATATATTTTTTTTATTGTTAAGTATTAAACAAAAAGTATAAACAAACAACTCGATACAGGTGTAGTGTAACTTACCCAGGTCTCTACAATCCATGGTTTCTTTTATTTTATTTGGCAGTAATCGTCTAAAATAAACCTCTACGTGTTTAACATATATAATTTAAAATTTATGTAGAATGCACTAGTTACTGTCACATTATAGGGAGATTTGAGGTAAAGAAATAATACACGACATCATATTTGAAACACCTACTTATTTATTAAACAGTAAATGGAAATCAGCCGATAAACGTTTAAAAAAAAAAAAACAATAATACTAAATAGTGCAAAGAGTAAGCAGTAAAGTGCCGTACTCGACCTTGAATTCACGAGGAAAAGAGCACGGCAGAGAAACGCCGATCTCAATTCAAAACATCGAAAAGGTACTGAAACATTTTGAGCTTGATGTATTTTTCCTGTTCTAGTAGTTACAGTCTCACATGCGCACTTGAAACAAAACTGAATGTGTTGTGTTAATTAGCCGACTTAGTTGGAAGGTACTAAGGCCCCAGTACTGGAACTCGTAGCTATGAGTTGAGGGTTTTGAGCAAAAATCAAGGCATAATGCACTAGATGTTTGGTCAAGCACGGGAGAAAATCGTTAATACATTCAACAAGGCCCATTCAAATGAAAACGAACAATGTACTGATAACCAGAACAGAAAATTAATTAAAACATATACTATACCCATCAGTATCCATTCGACGCAAATAAAATACATATTTGAGGTAGTAACACAAAATAAAAAAATAAACAAACACAAAAAATACTTAACCGAACACATAAAATAAAAAAAAAACTAAACAGTTTGATAAAATACAAATATTGGATGTGACTAACAAACAACAAAGTATTATTTAAAATTCCTACCTTTGGGTAACACTCAGGACCTACACACAAAAAACTCAGGATGCCCGTCGCTTACTTACTATCCAAGTTTTTCTCCAAAAAGACCGTTATCGCAGTTATCCCCTCTACCAGAGCATTCTCCGGGAATCAACGGTGTGTTTTGTTTAACTTGCCGCCCACGCTCTAGTTCGCGGAAACTCTAACTTAAATTAATACAGGGTGGTGCCCTTCACAGGTTTTCTTAAAAATATGTTAAATTAATTGATCAATGATTTTGGTGTATAATGATAGTATGAATGTACAAAATATGGATAGTATGTAAATTACTTTACTAATTTAGTAATCTAATTTCTTTTCATCTCTAAATTTACCAGTTCACTCAGATATTACATGCAAAGTAGATTTATTTACATTGCTAGAATTATGTATTTTATTTAAGTAAAACTGAATTTTTATTTCACTAATTAATTTATTACTTTGTTTTTTGCTTTGTAACAAAACCATACACACTACCTTATTTAAGTCTGTAAACAGACGAAGTAAAATACAACCTAACCTCACAATGTTGTAGTAATGGGTAGTTTACCGGTCACGGTGTTTTGGTGACTGACCGGATCATCATGACCAGTCATTTTTTAAAAATGAAAAAACCAGTGCCATGTGTCATAATTTTCTCATCAAAATGATGTATAATATTTGTATAAATGGAGCTTACATTGAAGGAAATTATGTATATTTTTTTTTGGCATTTTATTTTTTTCATTTTCTTCTTCACAGATGTTCTCGTTGCGCTTTGGTTTTGTTACGAATTTATCCAACGTAACACTTTTTAGAGTTCTGCTTTCTTTGAATAATTAATTGCTTTACATTTTTGGCAATTTTTTTACTGTGTTGCCAGACGAGTGACATGCAGTGAAATTTAGGGTCATATCTTAGTATTGTATCATGGAACCCAAAGCATACTTTAAGGCATAACTATAAAAACTAAATAAAGAAGTTTTGCAGAAAAAGATTGTGATTGAAATTTGCGAAAAAAAGTTGAAAAAAATTGTGTGCCTTACCAGGTTATTTTTTAAATAATTTATAAAATATTTGCAAAACATTTTTTTTTTCAAAATCAGGAGGAAAAGCATCGACAGGCTTCAAATTTCAAAAAAATATATTAATTTTCGTATAAGTGTGCACAGTGAAAAGTGAATCTAAAAAAATTTCAAAATTAATATGAAAATCTAAATTTCACCAGCCGCCACTGGTAGCATGTCTTTGATACTTCATTCCACAGAACCGGTATTGTCCATATTTTTTTTACCACCAATTGTTTTTTTTTTTTGCAAAGAAATCCCAACTTAGCATTTTTTAAACAAAAAGGAAATTAGAAAGTCTACTGGTCTCTTATTACTGAGGATTTCTTTCAATTTCTTTGACCAAAAACTGGTGATTGACATTTATTCATCAATTGTCAAATGTTATGATTAAAATTTCAAGAGAAATGGTAGGACATTTAAAATTTTGAACAACTAGGACAAGTTGACTGGTCAAGTTGTCCGTATCTGTGACCATCTCGGACACGTTGCTATTTGACCAGTTAACCTAATCGTGACCTAACCGGTAAATGACCCATCACTGACTGGTCATCGTGACCGTGACTGAGTGATACCAACACCACAATATTGTATTAATTTACTTATTTATAGAGATGGGTTTACTCCCCGGACTAGACCGTCTTCCGGGGCGGGAATATATCTGGAAGGCAAAGAAATACAGGAGAGCTTTGCTCTAGGCTCGTACACCACGGTCTTCCAGGCAGAAGTTTACGCCATCCTAGCGGTGGCAGGTAGGGCTGAGGTTAGGAATGGGGCGGAACAGATAATATACATCTGCTCCGACAGCCAGGCTGCTCTAAAGGCGGTGTGCTCCCCCCAGGACGAGATCAGCTCTCGTCCAGGAGTGTGGAGATGCCCTAGAAGAGGTGGCCGGGCATAAACAGGTGAGACTGGTATGGGTCCCGGGACATATGGGAGTTCCAGGCAACGAGAAGGCCGATGAATTGGCTAGACTCGGAGCCGAGGAACCCTGTCACGGGCCTGAGCCTATGTTAGGTATTTCAAGAAGGCAGGTCATAACGGCCCTCAATGAGTGGGCCCACGAGACACTGAGGACGCACTGGAGGACCAACAGGGCCTGCAGGCAAACCCGAGATTTTGTGACGGGGCCGAACAAATCGAGATCGGCCTGGTTGCTGGGACGGAGTCGTAAAACTCTGAATCTCTTAATCTGTGTTCTGACAGGCCACTGCAGACTTAAGAGGCATCTATCATTGATAGGTATTGAGGAAGACCCTACATGTCCAGGATGCAGGAGTGATGAAGAGACATCTTACCACTTCCTGGGACAGTGTGAAGCGTTTGGGCGCCTGAGACACAGTATCTTCGGTTCTGAGGCGCTTCTAAGGGAGGAGATGAGCTCCCCTCGCAATGAGTGACATCCTGACCTTCATCAGAAGGTCGGAAAGATTCGATGAGGGAGCAAGAGAAGCACATGGCTGAGGGGACAGCTGGAGGTTGGTAAAAAGGGCCCGTCTGTGGCCTACTTGCCAGGCGTCAGCCTCCCCCATCATTACCATTACCATTACTCCCGGATTTTTGAAAAATCCCATTCCTCTCAGTGGAGAACTCCCAGGATTTTTATTTTTTAGGTTAGACTATACTGAAAACTCTGGGAGCTTTACAAAACTCCGGGGAGTTTTTAGAAAAAAAAAAGTGTAATTTTGTATTCACCGCATTCTTCTCAATCTAACAATACCAAATAATCATATACAAGATAAAATCATTCGTGACATCACTACATTTAGCAACTGATTGATGTCATGAGTTAATAATTTAAGTAGATGAGTTTTGAAAAATTAAATGAGAAATACAAAAACAAAAAAAAAAAAAACGTGAAATAAAGAAAGATTTTAGAAAATAGCATATTTTATTTTATTTTTTTTTTGTTGTCGCCTTCAAATGGTCTTGTAAGTTTTTTTGCTCATCATTATGGTCAGCAATGTCTGTCAATGCACTTGCTCCCTCCAAATCCATATCTGTTTCGTTTGAATCACAATTATCTTCTTTATCGCTCTCATCGTGTTTCGCTGCACTCTCATCCTGGTTCGCATCGTTCTTATCCTGGTTCGTATCACTCTCATCATCAACTAGGTCACTTGTGTTGTAGTCTGACTCAGTATCCTCACTATCTAAATCAATAACGTCATTGTCATCTGGAGGTTCTTCGTCTGTATCGTCTTCTGTCTCTTCTGGATCTTTAGATCCAGAAGAGGAAATTTATTTTCCTGACCCCGGTCATCCATAGCTCTTAAGTCAATTAACACATTCCTCAAATTATATTGTATAAATACATGTTTCTGTGTCCTTTCTAACGTAAGCCTATTTCTTTTTTTGGTTTTTATATCGGCAAGAGTTTTACAATTTCTTTTCGCATCCGCCAGTTGTTACTGGAAAGTAAGCTACAAGCTATCTTACACATAGTGTTGTTAAATTTCCGAAATTTATAAACTGACGGAAACTTTACGAAACGTTTCCGAAATTTTCAGAAAAATTGAAATTTATTGGAAACTAAAAATTTCACAAATTTCATGGCCTTTGAAAATTTCCGAAACTTTCACAATTTGGCGCAATTTTTTAAACCGTTAAATGTCAATCTGTAGTTAGTGTTGTAAAATTTCCGAAATTTAAAAACTAGGAAATTTTACGAAACGTTTCCGAAAATTTCGGAAAAAAATTGAAATTTATTGGAAACTTTGAAAATATCATAAAATTCGTAGGTTCAGGAAAGTTTCCAAAATTTCGGAAATTTTTGGAAACTTTTTAAAGTATAAAACTGTTAATCTAACCTAAAATTATTGTCATACTCAAACAACTATAACCTCCATTTGTGAATTTTTTCCTAGCTCAAAAATAAAATTAGGAAATCCAGTGTCACGTATTAATAAAAATTATATCACTTTAACTAAAAATGTTTATATTAATTTCTGTAATAGAAAATACCTATGAAAATTACTGTAAAAAAATTACCTCCTTTCTCTTAAATAAATATTTATTTTGTGTATTAGCATTAACGTTTACTTTAAATGAGGGCACTAGTTATCCATTTATATTATTTGTGGCAATGAGGGACTATGAGCTTGTTATTGAAACAGGATAGATTAGTGGTATTAAAATAATATCCTATTTCTTTGAGCTAACTTGTTTGAATAATAAGCTTGCTCCGTCACTGAAAGCAGACATTGATATCAGCACCCCCGGTCATTTAAAGAAGACGTAGCTGTATTTATAAAATTACATTTACCATCATCAAGAGAATTAAATAAGAAAAAGAACTGGGGAAAACCAAAATCAACCATTATGCACAACTCGCAGCAGTCACAGCAATAATAATAAAAAAAAATACGAATTGATACACGAAATATATGGAAATTACATACGGATAATTTATTTATTTAGAAACTACTTAACATTATCAAAACACAATTTTTCTTTAATTATAGGAACTAAGTTATAAGGGTCATAACTATTTTTTTCACGAGAATTATATGAAATTTTCATGAAATGTTATGAAATCCCCACGAAATTTATGAAATTTTCAGAAATTTTGGAAAATTAAAAAATTTTAGGAAACTTTCAAAATTTCGGAAATGTTTCAATATTTCCTACTGAAATTTTGCCCATGAAACGTTTCGAAATTTCCGTTTTCGTTTCGTTTCATTTCCATGAAACGTTTCCTTACTCACAACACTACACAATACTTTATTAGGGTAAAACCCTTTTCATCATGTTGTACCTTCCATTCTCTTGGCTGATTGGAACAAAACTTTATTCAAGAAGTCATTTGTCTTCGCTCGATATTGTGCAAACTTAACTGTTAATTCTTCCAAATCAATATTCAGTTCTGCCATATTGCTGAGAAACATAAAAGCAACATTAACGTCTTCATTAGTTAGGTCTTGTTCATGTAAGTCTGGTTTCAAAAAATCAGTGGCTATTTGTACATCATGGTACACGAAATCTTTTCGATTTTGAAGCCAATCTAATATAATTTTTCTTTCGTTTAAAGCAAACTGAGGTATTGCCTCATGAAAGGATAATTCAATGTGATTTATATGTGTCTCCAGAGTGCATAGAAGCTTTATCTCCCTCTAAGGCTGTTACTGAAGTAGCTAGTGGAGTGAGGATGAATAGTGATTTTTTCAACTCTCGTCCAGAATGTTTCTTCAGAAAGCAAAGTTTTTTTTATTTCCGGCTTTATGTTTGTAAATAACAATTGGTGAAAACAAGCTGCCTGTAGCACTTCTTTATTAGCCCGCAGGCTTTTAAACATAATTGTACGAGTATTCCATCTCGTTTCCATGGGTACTTTCAAAGTAGGGTAACTTTGATTGGCTCTTTCTTCTTTCAATTGAGTTAAAACATGACGTGGCAAATGTTTATTATTGAAATACATCACAGGATCTTTTGCTTCAGAAACAGTTCTGTTGATAGAAGGAATTTTGGAAACCAAATCTCGCTAGCAAATTAATACCATGTGCTAGACATCCATATGTAATAATCTGAGGATATTTATTTCTGAATAAAGGCCAGTTGGCTCTCGTATTTGGAGCATTATCAGTTACAATGGAGTGTACCTTGTTGCTCCCAGTTTCCTCCATTATACTTTCAATTCCGTGAAAAATATTCTGCGCTAAATGTGTACAAATCCTTCATTTGAACAGTGTTAACAAAAAACAGAGTAGGTGTTGTAACAACCACATTTATTACGGATACTCCATTAACATCGGTCCAACTATCCGTCATTAATGCAACAGACTCAGCTGATTTAATTTTTTCATGAACGATCTTTCATCATATTCTTTATTCAAAAGAATTCCTCCAACGGTTTTTCTAGATGGTAGAGTATACGATTGCCGAGGTTAACGAATAAACTCCTGAAAAAAACTTTTCTATAATACTCATGGGATACCCCATGGCATAAATTGCTCTGATAACAAAACATTCAAATTATTACGCCCTTCTTTAAGCATTTTATCAAGAAAGGATCTATAATTTGACTACTACTTGCAGTGCTTTCTGAACTCTTTGAAGTACTTTTTGGCTGATAGTGTCCCCTTCTGAATATTACTAGAGGATCTGGACATTTTTATCAATTTCCCTTGAACATGTGTTGGAATTTTGTGGTAGTTTTTTACATGGCGCTTGAGCTTTTCTGTATTCGCTATATATTTCTGGCGACAGAATTTACATATGGCATATTTTTTTCCATAAAATCAAATCCCTTCCAAATTTCAGAAAGGTGTCTCATCATGGCTCACCAAAATCTGAAAATATAAGCAGTAGCTGTATAGCAGTATATTGTGAAAACTATGAGATAAGTCAATATTAATGAAGCAAACCTACCTATGTTCACAAACTTAATTTACATCACCTACCTTTCCTTTATCTCTTAGTGACACTGAATTATAATATAATTTACTTTTTACTTTATACAACTCAACCACAACTTTAAATTTCGGCAAATATGAATTGAATTATAATACGAAATGAAAACGAAAATATCAGTGATAAAAGTCATAACCTCACACAATTGCTGTCATTTGCATTTCACATAAATATTAGCGACATTTTCAAATTTGATTAATTTTCTGGGGAACTTTGGGATTACTCCCGGGAGTTTGGAATTTTTCAGAAAACTGTCGGGAATATTCCTTTTGAGGCAAAACTCCTGTCCCGGAAATATTCCCAATTTGGGAATATTCCTGCGTATCCATCCCTACTTATTTTTAACTCCTTTACATTAGGCCACCACCATACAACCCAGCGTTAACAGTTGTCACCAGAGGTGTCGCAATTTTCCTCAAATTAAATTTTATAGCAACCTAAAAACTGTTTTTTTTTTTCATTACTTTTTATTTTGCAAAAGAAATGTTCTCTCTGATAATTCAGTGGTTAACTTAGTTGAGGAATGTCTAAAGCTGCTATAGTACCTTATCTTTAAAGGGAGCAAAATAATATAATTACTTATTTTAATATTATTGCTACCTCTGTGCCATGTCTAGTAGGTAAGTTCTATTTTCTGCGGTAATCGGTTTCGGAAAAAAGGTTGATGTTGTAGTTTTTAGAGGTTTCAATAGACAACCCACCTTTGCATATGAGTTTTATTACTGGCTAACCCCAGCCCTGAGAAACACAAAAGTTTCATTTCACTATTTTATAATTTGCTTTAAGGTTGGAATTGCATTTTTATAAATAAAAAATATGTTTAAAATTTTAACTAGATTTTCTAACCCCTTCATTTAACCACTCTTCTAGTTTTTTTTTTTTTTTTGCATTTTTTATATCCCTGTGGACATTCTTTATTAAAATGATATAAGGTAGAGTATCGTGAAAATTGTAAAATTTTGCTTCATTATCATTAATTGAATAAGTGTCTGTCTAAGTTTCAAGTAGATAACGCAGTAATAAAACAATTCATATTTATACTACCACAAATTCTACTAATTAAGTATAAAAAAAAGATGGTGCGGACTTGTTGAAAATCATTGATAAATGACATCATATATCATTTTCATTGTTTTTATACATGAGAAATTGCATTTTTTAAAAATGAAATGTTTTATTGTTGTCAACAAAGATGCCGAATGTAATTTTTTACTGTTATTATTTATAGGTATTTGCTAATTATCTAACATTTATTATTAACAAATTCTTTTATTTTTTGTTTTTGCTAAAAATCCACTGTATTTTTACGTAAAACCCTAAAAAAAATTCGAAATGATTTTTTAATTTTCTTTTTTCTAAAACTATAAGTGGCAACCAATTTTAATGTTATGAACTAAGAGTATTGGCATATAATGCAAATATATAACCAGTAGGCTGTTTATTATTTTGACATTGATATTTGACGATACAGAAGCAATGACTAATGATATATTTTACAATTTATAATACTAGATTTTTTTAGAATGACGAGCTGCACAACAAAAAAAGGACTCTGACTGAAGTGATATTTGGCAGTTCCAAGAAGGAAAATCAACCACCAATTTCCCTCGCCATGAATTACAAGGACCTCGAATTGCAGTTGCACAAGGAAAGGCAAGCAAATAAACAATTGCACGAAGAAATATATAGGCTGAAAGCTGCCACGTGCATAAGCGATAACAGTAATGTGTTGGACAAGTTGAAGGTTAAAGTGGATAAGCAAAAATCTGAGATTTTGTCACCAAAAACCAAGATCGCAATGGAGCAGATCGTTAATTCACCAAGTAAACAGAAAAACGACTTGTATAGGCAGAATTCTGTACAACGTATGCATCATAATATACCACACAGGTAAGTTTTCTAGACAACTCTTAGACGAAGTGCTGAGAAGAATCTTTGATGTGATGACGCCAGCATCATCAAGCACTCAGTACAATACTCCCATACATTTCGCCAACCACGGTGGCATTATCTAAAAATGATTAAAATCATCGCTAGATGATGACAACTTGGTTGGCAATACGCACATAGCGTACTACTACTAAGTGCTAGTAACTTAAATTCTCAACTAGTTCCAGTATAAAAATACATAAATAAAAACCCATTTGGTGTGGAACATGTCTCAAATGAACATTTATGTTTACACTTAAAATAATATGAATGATTAATAGACAATATCTTTGACATATATGTCGGAATTAAAAAAAAATTAATTAAATGCAGATTAAAATATAAGAATTAAAATACAAAAAATTAAGATACACAAATTAAAGTACAAAAAACTTGACTGGAAATATTCTCTACCCTGTTATTTTATCTTTATCATCACAGAATTCCTGAAGTGTATAGTACGGTTTACTGAAAAGATAGTTTTTTAATTTTTTTTTTTTTTCGATTGATGATTCTTTTGTAGATTTCGTAGTTTTGTTGAAAAGCTATTATATATTTTTATTATACTAAATAGTACGTTCTTTTTTGGGTATATGCATATTTACATCTATCAGCAATTAAATCATTTCTTTGTCTTGTATTGTGCTCGTGTTTTCTATCACAGCCTTTAAAGAATTCTTTATTTTCACTAACAAATACAACTGCTTCATTATGTAGCTATTATAGTTAAAAAAAAATTTGCAATAAAAACTTCTTTACAACTTTTATATTCTATTCATTTTATATAGGCACTTTTTTTGTGAAACTAAAATTCTTTGTATATCGATAGAGTTTCCCAAAAAATGATCCCATACTTGATCCTTGAATGAATATATGCATGATACGCAGATCATGCAGCTTCTGTACTTACATTTCCTGATATTATACTTAGTGCGTATGAATACTTTGTAATGTTTCCAGCCTCCTATCTATGTTAACTCCTAAGAATAAAACCTCTTCATTGGATACAATTTCGTCACTTTTATAAGGTATACTTAGATTTTCATATTTCCTATTGCAAAATAGCGACGCCTGTGTTTTTCCAACATTAAGTAAAAGATTATCTGTTGAGAAATATTCCTTTAAGGAGTTCATTGCATATATAATTTTTTCTAATATATTTTGATCCTCTTCACTAAAAATAAGGGTAGTATCATCAGTATTAAGTATTCATTAGTTATATTTGGTAATTCTTTGGTATAGATAATGTAAAACAGTGGCCCTGAGATTGAACCTTGTAGCACCCCTTTCACATACCACATTGCATTTTATTGGCTAAATGCGCCTTTACCAGCTGTAATAAAACGCTTTGAAATGAAACATTTATTTGTATCTGTTCATTTTTAGGTATGATTCCAAGTTGTGTACAAAAGCCTCAACAAAGTGTGCTGGTTGTTCTAACTTGATATCCTTGGGACGATCTATGAATGTTTGCAAAGAATGCAGTTTGGTCACACATCCTCATTGTTCCGTGCCTAACACTTGCGGTTTGCCTCAAATATTTGCCAAGCACTATAAAGACAGTCTGGAACCTAAAGGCGAAGAAGCACTAATTGCAAACACAAAAGATGATACTATTAATATCGAAGGATGGATAAAAGTACCTGGGTAAGTTATTAATGTTAAAATATTTGTTTATTCGTATTTAATATAGCTACGGTTAGTAATGAAATTTAAATTTGGCGCTTTAAAATTACATTTTTTTATAGGTTATAAACTTAACCAAACAAAATTTCGCGCCTTAAGAGGGCTAATCGAACCAGTGTTTGTAAGGTAATTTTTCAAAATTTATTTCTTCCATACGGTTTGGTCAAATTACACCAAATTTGGAGGATCAGTAGTTGAAAGTGTACTAGAGGGTACATGTATATCTATTTTAGTTAATTTTCACTTTATGTAGGGAAAATTTATACTGTAAATATAAGTGAAATTTGGACGTGATTAGCTCCTGAATTATGATATCATATCAATCGGTAAAATTCGAGGTAAAATTTATACATGTTGTCTAGAATGAATCTTCATAATTATGCTCAGCAAGTTTCAAATTTTTATTCTGTACTATTTGGTTAAAATGAATTTTCTAAATAAGTATCTTTGTCACTACAAATGGAGCAAGGAAGTGTTACCTCTATCGGGAATCGCACCTCAATGAAGTCGGTGAATAAAATGTCCAGTGAAGGTATAGTCAAGAGCAAAATTATTCAGCGGCGCATGTATAAAAACTTTCTAGAGAGTGACACAGCTATCCGAAGCTTTTTCCCGACTAGGCCCCTTAAGAGAATATTTTCATCCTTGATGAAATTTTGTGGGTTATGAAAATACCAATTATTGAAACAAATTTAAGAAAACTTTGACCATTAACCAAATCGGCCAATAATGGTGGTATATTGACAAAAATTAACCGGTCATTTTATCACCATTAATAGTGGTTGGCTGTCAATCTTAGGTGTGTTCTTCCTGAGATCTCAGCTAATCTATGTTGTTGTATGGTTATACTGCATAAATAAAAACATAATTTCATTTGATGTAGCCTCCGTAACCGTAAAACTACTTAAATTAACTGAGATCTCAGAAAGAACGCACCTAATGTAAACAATCGAGTAAGTACAATATAAAATTCTGTCAATACGGTTAATATTAGAATTTAAATTTGGAGTTTTATATCTTCGACCACAAAACTTTATGCTAGACTGTTTTCGGTACTGGGATGGCGCTACAAAGACATATACGGGGTGTAGAGGGGTTTAAAAATTATAAACAAAGTACTTTTCAACAATGCCGTGCATTTTAGGAGGACTTTATTTCATAATATACATTATGGTCCTAATCGTTAGTATACGTATATAAAAGTCATTATGTGTTTACAAAACGCTTATGACGGCTGTATATGTATATGATACTTGTCAAAGTTTTTTTTTTTATACAAGTAAAGAAGAGATGGTGTATTAAAATTTGAAAATTAAAAATTCTCAACATACACAGGCTATTAGGCATATTTTTTCGAGTGATTTAATGGATTAAACTGATTCACTTTACTAGTGTTATTTTGAATTGGTTATAATCAGTTGCAACGGAACAAACTGATCGACAAAATAGTGTGAGGAGTTTAATCACATAAAAAGTGGGGAGAAAAAATTTACAAAAGGTCCAGATTTTGAAATGTTGTATTATGTGTTTTTAGGGCCGGGACTTTCAGTATCGGTTAACACTACTTGAATGATACTGTCTCTCTCTCTCATCCGATTAGTGTTAACCGAGACAAAATACCCCGGTCTCTAGACGTTAAATATTAGTTATCCACGTTAATAAATGTATTTTACTGCCTTTTCTTGTCAGTTATAACTGCAGTCAAGAAGGGTTTCCCACAAAATCAAATAACGGAATAAAATTAGGTCCACGTTTTTTTTTCATAATTTATGGTAAACTAATTGAAAGTACTTACAAGCACATACATATCATCCATTATTAATGATAAAAATTTAAGAAATAGGTATAAATAGCGAACACAATGAAAATCAAAAAAAAAAAGCCATCGTACGAAGGTTACAATTCGCCAAATTGTCACTGTCATAATTTGTGTGCAGTGTGCATGTGTTGACTAAGTACTGAAATGATAGGCGAAAAAAGAATGCCTATTCACATAATAAATTGCTAGTGGTGGGATAAAAAAACATCAGACTACCTTGTCTACTTTGTTTTTTTTTTTCAAATAATGATTAAAACAAGCCGTTTCGAAGCCGTTTTTAAATTTGGCCTAGCTCTGTCCGTTTTCTAGATATTTTCAAAAAACTGTAAAGGTGCATTTTAAAAAACTTCCCGTATCTGTCTAATTTGATGACAGGTGATATTTTAATAAGTACATTGTTAGGACACCTTTTCAAGGTGCTTTTGTTGACGTTACCAAAAAATTTCTATCATTTGTTTTTCAGTTAATGCCACTAAATTTGTTTTTTCTTGTGGGCGCCATATTGGATTTTTTGAAAGTTCAATAGTGCTCTTAATTTCCTTTTCAACGATGTTTCATAATATCAGGGAAAAATTAGTTGCTGGTGTAAAATATTAAAAAAATTCGATTTTCTAAGTAGGCCATGAAGAAAATTTATTTTAAAACTAGCGGACCGACAGACGTCCTGTACAAAATTTTCCTGAATCTGATCGCAGCGCCAACTATCGGGACACACAATTAAATAAACATTTTCCAGTGGACTGAATTGTGAATCTAAACCATTCTTGAATCCACTGGAACACACACAAAAAATTTCATCAAAATCGGTCCAGCCGTTTAGGAGGAGTTCAGTCACATACACACGGACAGAAGAATTATATATATAAAGATAATCTGATTTTTATTAGCTTCAACTTAAAATTAAAACACATTTAAATGAGTTGTTGAATTGATTTGCACTGTCCAAATTAAATTAAATAATCGTATAATTTTTCTAATAGTAGGTGCCATGGATTTTGTTACCATGACAATAGACACAACAATGTTTAATTAACAGCTTGTTGTCATAATTGCCTTTCTCTATCTCTAATAATAACCCGAGATAGCAATGCATGCACCCCCAATTTGGGACACAGTGTATATTATATAAATATAAATATATAAATCAATGGAAAAAAAAACCAAAATTGCCTTTATAAATTGTCAAAATAGTTAGATATACCCATGGATCTATAAGCAGTATACCCATATCTGTGCTCATGCATTTTAAATTATGAACTTATGAAAAGGGCAATCCGATCCTTTTTCAAAAGCCTTCTTGCATAATATATAGCTATTTGGTATTTTACGACCTCAATATTTATTTTAAAGTGAGAACCCCATTTTTTAAGCACAAAATAATAGAGATTGCAAATTAACAATAAATATGGCATACAGCTGAATCACACAAAGACATCGACTGTAACAGAGCATCACCAGAGTATCTGTGAATATTTAAAAATGACCAATCAGCAAAGAGTACTTTATATACGATCCAGAGGTATCTAAACCAAAAACAAATTCTATTTATTCTGGGTCTAGCATAAAGTATTATGGTCTAAGCTTTATATTTTTTTTATTGGTTATGCGGTAAATCAACTGATGTAAATAAAATTTTGCATCTTAAAATAATAGTTTCACTTTGAGAAAAGTTTGTAAGTTATGGAGAGACCATGGCTGAGACAAACAAGTTTAATAGTCATTTTTGACCACTGACCAAGTTGGTCAATTATGGCGGTGAATTTATAAAAATTGACTGGTCATATCATCACGAAATTGATATATATATTTTTTTAGAAAAACTAATGGCTGGGAAAAACGCTATGCATGCTTAACAAATACCTTGATAAACATCTATGCAGATCGCCCTAAAGAGCAGGGATCAACCCCGGTACAAAGTTTCCCACTGAAACCTGAAAACAGCCATGGAAAAGTAATATTGGAACCATTACCATCAGAAATAGGTATTCCTGTGGCAAACAGTGACTTGGCCTTCATTTTGAAAGTAGAAGTGGCTCCAGATACGACTTGTTGGCCACAGAAATGTCTAATTTTTATGACTCTTTCGCACAAGAGAAGAACAAGTGGTTCATGGGTAAGCACAGACATCTTGTACAAATTGAATTATTTATTATTTTCATTCCGTTTCAGCTTTGCAGAAACTCTTCTATAATGACATTGAGAGATTAAAATTTGAACACATACTCAGCACACCAGACGACATGAATGTAAACTGCTTTGTGGATTTAACAGAAAACATCAAAGTAATTGGCACAGAAAAGGGACTTTATTCATACTACTAAAAAAGTCTATTGCACATCGAGGGGCTTACATCTGTACATCACATATCTACGGTACCAACAATTAGCACAGTTCTTATGATTGTCAACTCAAAAAACACGTTAATATCCTGTGATTTAAACCATCTGATAAATTTAACACAGTGCGCCCAATGCACCAAACCTAAATTAAAATACAGTGACGTTAATATTAACAATCTGAATGGTTTTCACATATTACAAGTATCTCAATTCAACAGCCAACAAAAAGTATGCGCCATACCTCTAAACAACTGATTATACTAAATTATGACTTAGAAAGTGGGGAATTTGTACCACAAAGAATTTTAGATACTGCAGAACCGACTGGTTGTGCCTTGTTCACGGAAAACAGTTTAATCGTTGGAGCAAATAAGTTTTTTGAAATTGATTTGGCATCATTTCAAGCCGACGAAGTTTCTCCGACGTATCAGACGCTAAACTTAAACAGGCCGTTAAATGTTATCAAATGGGATCTTACCCATTGGCGATAATGCAAGTTTCTAAGAACCCTATAGAGTATTTATTGTGTTTTAACGAATTTTCAGTTTTTGTGGATGAGTACGGAAGGTCGGTCTAGAAATACGGAAATAAAATCTTCACATTTTACCGTTAGGTTTTCATTATATCAGGCCATACTTGTACGTTGTTCAGTTTGCAGCGATAGAGATCATTAAAATCAGTGATGATACTTGTAATGACAGTAACAGTGAGTTGGTTGCAAATTTAGACACTGTTAAATTGGAGTTGGAGAAAGTCAGGTGTGTAGGTTACAACAAGAATGGGATTTATATATCTCAGGAAAATGAAATTAAATTTATTAACGCCAGAAAGATGTTAGATGGTGATAGTAGTTCTATAGTAAGCGAGTCAATGGAAAATGAGTCTCGATAGGTTTAGTTTTACCAGCTCTATAGTGCAGAGCTTAGACGAGAATTTAAGCGATGCAGAAAGTGTTGATGATAACCGGCAAAGGAGGGTAAAAGTTTTCACAGACTAATTTGTAGTTTTATTTAAGCGGCAAGAAAGCAGAACTTTTTCCCCAGATTAATTTTATTTGTTAACGTTGAATTTTAGCTTTTGAGAGGCCAGTGACTGAGGTCTTTTTATTCTGTACTTATTTTGATCTCTTGATCTTGCCTAGAATTAGTATTATTTTTAATTAGGCTCAATTTTTTTTTTTTTTTTGCTTGTGATTATTTGTGTACCAATTATTATTTTGAAACAATTTGTAAATATTCAATAAAATATATGGGCTATATTCTCATTTTTTACTAGTTGTAAGTAGTGTCCCACTATGTAAAATAGTCTCTTATGAACGTCAAATAACGTATTAAAATCTACAGAGCAATGGGATAAACGTTTTTCCTTATTCAATAACATTATTACCGATTCATTAATTTTTCTTTTTTCACTGTCTGCTTCTTTCATTAAAATTTTTGCTGAATCCAGTTTATTCTGTCATTTTCCCAAGCATGTTCGCAAATTTTCTAATATTTTAGATTGAAGAAAAATATTTATCCCATTGCTCTGTAGATTTTGGTATAACATGGTAAATGGTTACCGATGTAAGAGTTGAACAAAAATATTGTATAATTTTTAAACTAGAACCAAGAAGTGTTGAGAGGTTCAATGTCCTCAATTTGTAGAGGCTTCAGCTCCGAGCAGAGCATTTGGTTTTGGTGGGCACAAGAAGAATATGCTGCATTAAAACACTTTCAAATGGCATTTTTTAAAAATTTAGCGCATATATAGTTTCTGCGACACTAACTTTACCACAAACCTAACTTTATAATTTTTTGAGCTTTCATTCAGTATAGAAACAAATACATCCTTATTTCTTTGTAACAAACAAACTGAATTAAAGTTATTGCATTTAGAAAGCGTTCTAATTAAAAGCAAAATTTACACACCACTCGGGTAAGTATGGCACATTGTCATTTTGTATCATGGGTGGTTCGCCAACCCTATTTCCCACATGAAATAAAAATACATTTGCAAATGAAACTTTATTCAAATAACGAAAATAAATAAAATCTTTGTAAAAGCAATAACAAATTAATACACATAAAAAACAGAAAACAAAAAAATCGATAAATATAAAAATTAAAATGCTTGCGGTTCATTGCCATTTTTTTTTTCGTGGAAGGTTCACCGATAATCCTATTTCCCACATGAAATAAAAATACTCTTGCAAATGAAACTTTATTCAAATGACGAAAATAAATAAAATCTTTGTAAATGCAGAGTATATTATTTTATACTTACTTTATGTCCATTTCTGATTCGATTTCATCCCTCGGTGTCATCACGATCACTATCACCGATGTTAATAATAATATTGATACTAATTCATCCACAGCATGTCTTGTACTTATCCGCCTGTAACTTCATATGCCAAAGTAATTCCACCATTACATTATTTTCATCTCTCAACCATTTCTGAATGTTTGCTTTTCTCCATGATTGTAACGTTTACAATTCATTCTTTTGAAAAATCTACACTTAAACTACATTAATAAAATGACCGCCGCCAGTGTAGTTGGTTTGGATGACAGCAAAGAAAGTGAAATAAATCAAGGAAAATATAAATGTTGTGTAACAAAAGAGTGTCCAGTTGAAGTGTTTAAATTGTTTTTTAGTTTACCATAAAAGCTGTGCAAAAAAATTGCAAATTTAAAATTAGACGGAAACAAGGATATCTGTTGTGACAGAAATATCTCACAAGAAATTATACATACAAAAACAAGAATTATCAACAAAGGAAGAAAATAATTTACAACTAGAAAATAAATATCTTAAAAAATTATTGGAAGAAATAATGTCTTAAAAGAAATAATACCTGGAGTCACTAGGTAACCCACCATACACCTAACCCAATTTTTTGCTCATAAATCTTGTAAATATAAATTTATGCAAAAACGACAGAACTTCCTACATTTTACAACTTTGCCATGTGGACAGATTATTTTACAATCAAAATTACATTTCAACATAATTTTCAATATCCTCATTTACAGCCAAATACAAAGTTACGTTCTTATGAAATGTAATTTTGATTTTAAAATAATCTGTCTACATGGCAATGAAGTTATAAAATCTAGGAAGTTCTGTTGTTTTTGCATAAATTTATATTTACAAGATTTATAGGCCAAAATTGGGTGGCCTAGTGACTCCGGAAGGCATCTATATGAGAAACTTAAAAATACTAATCAGAATGAGTATGACAGAACTATTTTCAAGTCAGGAGTAAAAACTGTAGTAAATAAAGGTTCCCATGAAAAAACTCAAATTGTACACTTATCTCAGGAAATAAATCCAAATATGACAACGACTAAACAAATACATAAAAAGTAATTTAAAAATACACAGCAAAACGAACAAATTGAAACAAATCCATGTAAATCATTGACTAAACAAATACAAACAAGTAATTTAAATACACTGCAAAAACAAACAAATTGAAAAATGTAGGAACCCCTGCTGCTATTCGGTCTGGTCAAAAAATTAATATTATTAATGATTTACCAAGTTCTTATACTTACCGACAGGCATAGATTCATGGAAAGATTTAAAATAAAAAACCAAACAAATGATATCACCAGGATATATCAAACTAAAAAATAAACGAAGGAACATAAATATCGGAACAGCGGATAGTCAAGATGCAGAGAATGACTTTATAGGTAAAGAACGATTTAAATCAAGTTGTATATAGCCAGTAAATCAAACTTCAGAAAATTCAAATAAAAAAGTATAGTTTATTTAAAGCTAGATACAAATTAAACAAAAAAAAAAAATCAAATAAAAAAGAAGAAAAGAACAGTTAGGTTACACATATAAAACAAAAGTTACCTTCTTACATGTACGTTATAAATTAGGTGCCTACTTAAAAGCAGAAACATAAAGTAAACAAATTAAACAGAACCAACTCTAAAAGAAAATAAAACATGATTTACTCCAAAACAAAAATTTTAAATTAGGTTAATTATTGTTAAGTTTGTACAAAAAAAAAAAAAACTAATTTAGCTGCTTTTTCAGTCCCTAAACGATTTCGAATCTTAGAATGAATCAAACCAAATGTCGAAAATATTCTCTTGACCGAGGCTGAACTAGCTGCAGCAGAAAGTAGTTGCTTGATAATCGGGAATAATAATATTTCTTTGGGATTTCCACCAGTCCAAGGGTTTTGTGTTTTTAAGAATTTCTTCGTGAAACATAATATCGGCAAAAGGCTCAGATTTTGCCAGAAATTTAATAATCAGTGGTAGTAAACCACTTTCGGGATATAATTCATTAGCGGCTTCTAAAAGCACGATTCTTTTCGCTTTCTGTTAATTTATGCTTTGTTTTCGTAGGGTCTAGAATGAAGGCTAGCTAATGGTATGAGGTGATACACTACCGTATCGGTATCTAAATGTTTGCATTTGCCTTAAGTTAATTTCAGTTTCGTCCAAAATGCGACTCAAGAATTTTAAATTGTTCTACTGACGTCTGATAAAATTGCATCGTTTCTTTGAAGCCTATCAAGTGCAACAGATATAGGTTTTAGTAGAGATAAGTAATCTTCAGCAGTTCTTTTTAAATAAATGTTTGATATTTTCTGTCTTACTATGCTGTCAATTTAGTTTTTATGTTCCTCGCTAATTTTAAAAAGTGTGGGCTATGATTTAACGAAACCATCTAAGCAGTTGGCAAGTGAGTTCCATCATACGTCAGAAGGTAAAGTAAGTTTTTTCCTCCTTCTTTTGCGTATATGGCAGAGGCAAAATGATTGTTTCGGAAGTATTTCACAATATGCTTAAAAATATATATATTATACATTTTTAAACTTCAGAAAATGAATAGCTCTATTTTTTATTTGTATGTGGGAGGTCATTGACCAAATGACCCTATAGAAGAACCGCCAGTGATGCACAACTCGTAGCAGTCACAATTATAATAAAAAATGTTCGAAGATACATACAATCTTATCTGTAATAAATAACAATCATCATTAAAATGTATGAATTGATGTATGAAATATATAAAAATTACATACCGATAGTTTAAAAACTAATTTAACTTTTTCAAAATACCCAGTCAACAGAATGTTTCTTTAATTTGTAGTGACTAGGTAAATTATGTCATTTTTTTCATAGAGAACTATGGAAAGTTGAAATTTCCATTTCGTTTGAATTCAAGACGATACCTTACTCAACTCTAATAATTGACATGTTTGATCGGTCAATTGATAAATCAAAAATCTTAGTATAAAGTGAAGCTGTCGATAATGATGTGAACAGTAATAAATTCGCCCAAAGGTAATTTGTGACATCCCTGGTACATGTCTTGAAATTCTGGATGCTTAACGGGAATTCCTTAATTCTTGCAGCCTGTACCTTTCCTATAGTCAAGATAACTTTTTATCGGAGTGTGAAAAACTAGAATACAGAATAAAAATGGTATGGCCACTTCGATCACCCGATCTTAAGCCACTTGACTTATTTTCTGAGGACACATTTAAGAGCAGGTTTATGGCAACAGTTGACAGATATGATGAAATAATTCCTCGTAATTAAGCAGCTGTGGAAATGCAGACCTTACAGCATGTTTGTTTGAACTTTTGTTCGAACATGAAGGTGGCATATTCGATTGTTAATTTGGTAATAATTATTAATTAATGGCGTTGCCATTTCAACCCAGCAGTAGTGTTAATTATTCGACCTTGTCTTCGTAACGAAAGCCAATTGGACATTTGTTCACTACAATTTCAATTTAAGAGGACTGGCGTACATTTGAGACATCTTATATATGAAAATGGAAGAAACAAAAAAAACATTTTTTATTAAGAATATATATTATATGAAAATATAAAAAACATGTATCAACTAATAATAATTAATCATATAAAACTAGTAAGACAAGGAGATTCTAGAAATAAAGTATGTATACTATGCTGTTTATCAACACTGCAGGGGAAATTTTGTGCGAGTGGCTTTCCTACATAGAACCATGTATACATTTTGAAAAAACATTTTTTACAGCGGCAAACAGTCCAAATTATCTGAATTATCAGTACAAAATAAATATGTTAATCAGATAATTTTTTTAACAATCTCATTATTTCTAGAATACTATATGGCTGCCACTGTATATGATAATAATAGAAGTTAATAACTAAAAATAAAGATTCTCATATACTTGATGGCAGTTTACATTAAAAAACATTTATACACTTCATATCACAAATGTTGGCGTTCATGTCATCAGTTTATAAATAATAGAAATGTAAATAAATAAGTCTTTTTTTTCCCATTAAAAAATACTTTATTGTCTTCTGCAAACATTTTACAACTGTTTCAAATCCCTTTTCACTGATAAACCAATGCGTGCCGTTCAGTGTGACATGATTTAGAAATTTTAAACTGATAATATGAACGCCAAAATTCGTGGTATGAATTATATATGAAGACTGCTGTACACTCATTAACTCAATGTACACCCAACTGAAATGATATTCAATCAACATAACCACCTCATTATACAACTTTGTTGCTATGTTGTCCGACTAGTGACCTTCATTTAATAATTTGTAACTTAATTTTTAAATGGCAAACTAAGTTAGAATTAACTTTTTGATGAATAGTAATTTTAATTTAAATCTGCATGGCAGAGGTTGCAGGATGGAATAAATTTAAAAAATTTGAATAAAATTTCAGTTACGTGTATATTGATAGTTTTTCAATTACTAGATCTAGTTATTAAACTTTAAACATTGTCTTATATGACACACTTATACAATAACAATAATCTGCATTATATGGGGAACTGGAACCAGGGTGTATCCTTCCCCAATTTTTGAGGACATATTTTTTTAAATTATAGTATAGCGAATTTTTTTAAAATATTTCCATAATAGTAATTGGCCCCATTTATGGAGGTCATCTTTGTAAAAACAAAAAGTGTATTAACTCGACACCCCCAAACAATTTTCTTAATAGAAAAAATCATCTTCATGAGGTTGTCTTTAACTTTGTCCCATTAATTTTGTTTTTATGGCTTTTTAATTAGACAGGGAATTTGGATGCCATCCCAGAGAAGGATTTAAACTTAATACTATATTCCAAAAAAAACGTGTGATATAATAATAATTTAAAACAATGGGATATAAATGACAAACGTGCAAAATCTTTACATTATGCTATAGCTGAAAGGATTGCACTGGATAACATGCCATACTCACTTGTCACAAATAAGCGATTCGTAAGGCTGATAGGTAAAATTATCCCAAACTACAATTTGCTATCAAGAAAACATTTTGCAAAAACATTATTCCCGATATGTATGAAAGAGCTATGAAAACTATAAAAAATAAAAGTGCAGCTGAAGATCCCAAACATATTTCCTTGACATCAGATATATGGACTTGTTCCTACACAAACAAAAAGTTTTATTAGCTTTACAGGCCAGCCTTGATGATAATTTTTGATTTAGTCATATAGTTTTCAATTGTAACACTTTCCTGGCAACCATACAGGTGAGAGCATAAAGAACATGCTGTTGATATGTTGCAAATGTGTGATATAGACATTTCATGAATTCACTTAATAGTTCGAGACAATGGCACGAATATTGTTAAGGGTTGCAATGATGTTGGAATTGTCAATGTGCCTCATTTCATACACACACTATAGTTAGCAACAATGGACAGTATTAATACACAGAGATCAATATCTGATTTGATAGCAGTGTATAGAATATTGGACATTTCAACCATTAGTCCGTTGCCTGCTCAAAATTACAAGATATTCAAAGTGAATTAAATGTCAGTCATAATAAGTTAATTCAAGACATACGACAAGGTGTAACTCCACTTTTCATATGCTTCAGCGCATACAGGAGCAAAGAGAGCTTTACATATATATACAGCTGACAATAATTTAGATTCGTTAAACTCGAATCAGTGGGCATTAATTGAGCCATTGTTGAATTTATTGAAACCGTTCGAGGAGATTACACATGAGCTCAAACATAGCATTCATATCAGAAGTTATTTCAACTATCAAGACTATCAAGAAGTATTTATCTAAAGTAGAAGACAACACTTTTTTTGGAGTAAGTACAATGGAAAATTTCTGTACGAAGATATCACAAGAAGATTTGACTCCTTATTTGAAAATAAATATTATATTATTTCGACAGTATTGGACCCAAAGTTCAAACTAGCATTTTTTGAAAAATATAAAACTGTGAAACAAGTACTAATTAATGAATACCCTTTACCTGAGTCAGATTCATGAAGACAATCTTCCCCTATCAAAAGTGAGAAGACTGACACAAAACCTTGATCACTTTGATAAGAGAAAAAAAAAAGTAAACTATAGGACTGCTTTGAAGAAATTGCTAACAGCAGTACACACTCTGTATGGCCACGGACAAAGTAGACTCTTCAAAAATATTAACGAAGAGATTCAAGATCTATTTGAATTTTCCATAATTGAAAAGAATTATGTCCCTCTAGTATGAGTGGAATGAAAAGAAAAAAGATGTTGCCTCTTTTAGAGTGAAGCATGACAAAATTATTTATTTCGGTGCCTGCTACTAGTGTCTACAGTGAAAGGATCTTTGAGAAATGGGAAATATTTGTAAGACTAAAACCAGAAACAGATTATTCCAAGAAACTGGGAAAAACTGCTATTTTTGCATCATAATTTGCCAAAGCTTAACTTTGAATATTAAAATCTATTATATTTTAATTTAAGACTTTAAGAG
>JANEYF010000920.1:0-132078 GCA_029963845.1 Rhamnusium bicolor
AAATCGTATTCAAAAAGTTAAAAATTCTGTCGTTTAATATTTGGATTTCGTAAATTTGATCACGTGTCCCAATCGTATAATGAATCAAATTGGCTACGAATGGAATCTCGTCGAACTTTACTCTTTAAATTTACTTCATATAAACGATATGTATAACAGCTTTAGGGTGTCAATATTCACAAAACCGCCCCAATTTCTTACTAAAAAACCTAAGGCTCTAGATGCCGATTTCACCATTTCATCGACATGATTGTTGAAAGTAAGTTTTGGGTCAAAAATAATTTCCAGATCTTTATAATTATTCATACAACGATCTAAAATGTTGTTTTCTATTTTATAGTGAAAGGTAATTGGAGTGTCCTTCCTTGTATATGACATAATCTTACATTTGCCAATATTTCACTTTAAAAATTGACCGAGCACCAGCTAGAAATTCTATTAACTTCATTTTGCAGTAAGATACAATCCTCTATGGAACTTATATCTAGGAAAATCTTGAGATCATCAGCAAATAGTAGGTGGTGATAATTAATATTAGCTGTTAGGTCGTTAATTAAAATAAGAAATAAAAAGGGTGCTAAATTTGATCGTTGCGGAACTCCCGATACTGCTGTATATGATTAAGAACGATAACCTCCATATTGATGTCCACCAATTAAATAGGACTCAAATAAAGAAATTAAAGAGTCGGAGATACCAATTCGTCTCGGCATTGATAATAATAAAAAAGTGATCTATTTGATCAAATGCCTTCTGTATGTCTGTATATATAACATCAACTTGACCTTGTGAATCTAAGGATTCTGATATATACTGAGATATTGAGGCTAGATTGGTAATTGTAGATCTTTTCTCCATGAAACCATGTTAAGAAGGCGATATTGTATTTTTAACAGACCAGTAAATGTATTCATACAGAATAATTTCTAATAATTTGGCAAAATTGCACAATATAGCTATTGGTCTATAATTATCTAAATAAGAGGAATCACTGGATTTGAGTTTGGGACATATTTTTGCAATGTTCCATATATCTGGATATTTACACGTAGTTAACGAGAGATTAAATAACAAAAGCAAGGGTTGAACAAACGCTACAGCATTATCTTTGATAAAAAAAACTGGGAACTACATCAACGCCGACTGTCATTTTGTTTTTTAGTTTTTTATGCCTTTTAAGTATATCGTTCTCCGTTATATATTGCAAATTAATAAGACTACTATTCAGCAATAAATTCTCATTATTTTTGTCGGGGTTTGAATTGATACAAACGTCTGAAAAATAGTAAAGCTTTGTCAGTGTAATGGAGAATTCTAGGTATTCTTAACTTATCCCTTTTGATATGAACAAATGACCAAAACTTCGATGGATCTTCTCCAATTGCGTCCTCAATGCTATGAACATAATCTTCATATGCAACGTTAATATAAGTTTTTATTAGGGATCTGAGTGTCCTAAATTCGTTTAAGTAGTTTATAGTTTTGAATTTTTTGTAATTTTTGCTGATGTTTTTTTTAATCTCCCGGTTAAACTACGGTGGATAGTTCCAAAATAAGTAAGTAACACGTTTTTAAATGAATGAAGATCAACACATACCATTAGTCATGTTGCTATGTTTTTGTTTTGTTCATGGACAAAGGGGTAGAGGATTTAAGCACTAATAATTATTTCATTCTATAGGTGCAGTTAGGAATAAATTTCCTGAGGCCACTATCAACTTCCTCTAGTGGGGACAAAGGACAGAGAAGGGGTTAGAAGCGCTAGCTAACTTAAGTTTATTATATTAATAAAATCACATTCCTCCTATTAAGTAAATCAATATAGGCCAATATTGGATACAATATATCTCCAATAAAGAAACCAAATATAGGGGCAATGTTGGATACAACATTTCTCCAATAAATAAACCAAACATAGGCGCAATATTGACAAGACTTCTAGGACCAATATAAAGGAATCTGAAGTTTATATGTTGACCAAATATTTCTAAAACATATTGGGCCAATAAAGTTGTGCTGCTGGGGTGTCTTATTGTTTTATTTTATTTACTCTTTATGATGTGACATAATTTATTTTATCTACCACTATTTGGGTTAGGCTAGACTTCACCAATTTTTGGTAACGATCTGGACATTATAAATAAAATATCTGATTGTATTTTATCATTGCACAATAAAGACGATTAATATTATTATTATTATTATTATTAATAAAAGCTTGAGACGTATTTCCGAGGGGCGAGACTTCTAATCAGTCGATTAACAGACGTATAGAACTGAAATTTTTTCACTGTAGAAAGTGAATAAATTTAGTGTAATTTCAATTTTGAGAAAGGACGAACCATTTGATGTGTTTTTATTTTATTATTACCACTGAAGTACCTAATTTTATTCCAATCCAGTATCCTGATAATATCGATTTGGTTGGCTAATTTGATTTTTATGTAAATTTTGTTTTCGTTTCGGTCTATCATCAAGAATACAGTGTTGGCTTTTTTTTTTAATTTTAAGGCCTCATTTATATTAACGATAATATTACATATGGAATTATTCATATGACAATAAGAGAATAACCTTAATATCTACGGACTCTTTATAAAATGAAACGAGAATATTATAACTGCCCACTAAACATGAAAATTTTGTGGTAATAACACAATTATGTATCAGGGTTACATAGCTACGTTATTTTCTAAGGATAATAAATGATGCATCAATGTTGATGTCAGGGTAGCAAACGTTGAGTTGTTACATTACAAACACAATATTGTTGTAATATTTATATAAGGCTGTAAAAATATTTGTACAATATTTAAAAAACGGTTTTTTTGGCAACAGAATAACATTATCACAGTATTTGTTTAATATAACAAAAATATTTATACAAGGTTAAAATAACTTTTTGGATTTTTTTTGTTACATTATATTAATAAGATATATAAATATTACTTTTACATATTTTCACAATTAATGGAATGTATTTTAATATTGATAAAATATTGTTTTAACGAAGACAAATGAAGGCATACAATTATTGAATTATTCACTTTTTAGTTTGATGTGCTATGAAAGCGTGTTTTGTAGTTTTTTTAAACTATATTTATATTGCTTATTGATGCTGATATTATAACATATTACGATCCAACAGATATTTCTGAAAAAAAATATTCTTTTATTTCAGCCATGGGATTTGAACTCACGCCCGAGGAGTCCGTCGTTTCGCGTCGACTAAGACTTGCCCGCTCGGCCAACGACCGCACTGAAAACCACGGAATATACTTACAATATTAAGCTCTTGCTCTCACGCAGAGGATACGTGAGGAAAGGACTGGCGATCCTGATCAGGATAATGATATAAACTTATCAAATTATTGTATTGTTACCGGTTCTTCGTAAGTGTACAAAGTTTCAATTAAATCTGTCCGTTTAAAGTGGGTCAAAATCGAGTCCAAAGAGTCGGTTATAAACAAACAAGCAAACAAACAAGCAAACAAACATACAAGTGAAGCTAATAAAATAATAAAAGCGTGTTAAAATAAATATAGTTTAAAAAAACTAAAAAAACACGCTTTTAAAGCACATCAAACTAAAAAGTGAAAAATAATTATTAATATAAACTGAAAATAATAATGAACGAAAAATACTAGTATTATTGTGAAAAAAGCGTGGGTTGCTCGATATACGAAAAATATGGCACAAAGCGCCCCACGCTTTTTTCACAAGTTTATATTAATAATTATTTTTCACTTTTTAGTTTGATATGCTTTAAAAGCGTGTTTTTTAGTTTTTTTAAACTATATTTATTTTTCACTTCTTAGTTTGATGTGCTATGAAAGCGTGTTTTGTAGTTTTTTTAAACTATATTTATATTGCTTATTGATGCTGATATTATAACATATTACGATACAACAGATATTTCTGAAAAAAATATATTTTTTAACACGCTTTTTATTAGCTTCACTTGTATGTTTGTTTGCTTGTTTGTTTGTAACCGACTCTTTTGGACTCGATTTTGACCCACTTTAAACGGACAGATTTAATTGAAACTTTGTACACTTACGAAGAACCGGTAACAATACAATAATTTGATAAGTTTATATCATTATCCTGATCAGGATCGCCAGTCCTTTCCTCACGTATCCTCTGCGTGAGAGCAAGAGGCTTATTATTGTAAGTATATTCCGTGATTGTCAGGTCGGTCGTTGGCAGAGCGGGCAAGTCTTAGTCGACGCGAAACGACGGATTCCTTGGGCGTGAGTTCAAATCCCATGGCTGAAATAAAAAATATAGTTTAAAAAACTAAAAACACGCTTTTAAAGCACATCAAACTAAAAAGTGAAAAATAATTATTAATATAAACTGAAAAACAATAATGAACGTAAAATACTAGTATTATTGAGAAAAAAAGCGTGGGTTGCTCGATATACGAATAATATGGCACAAAGCGCCCCACGCTTTTTTCACAATAATACTAGTATTTTTCGTTCATTATTGTTTTCAGTTTATATTAATAATTATTTTTCACTTTTTAGTTTGATGTGCTTTAAAAGCGTGTTTTTTAGTTTTTTTAAACTATATTTATTTTCACTTTTTAGTTTGATGTGCTGTGAAAGCGTGTTTTGTAGTTTTTTTAAACTATATTTATATTGCTTATTGATGCTGATATTATCCAACAGATATTTCTGAAAAAAAAATATAGTGTACAAAGTTTCAATTGAATCTGTCCGTTTAAAGTGGGTCAAAATCGAGTCCAAAGAGTCGGTTACAAACAAACAAGCAAACAAACAAGCAAACAAACATACAAGTGAAGCTAATAAAAGCGTGTTAAAAAGAAAAGGAAATTAGTTATAATAGTAGTCACACCTGAAATTTGAGATATACACTACTTGCAACCAATGTCCAAACCACATTTTGAGATTGATGCTGGAACTGACAACAAAATATTTTCTTACATATTTCTTTTGCTAAAATTTATTAATTATAACATATTTCATTAAGTGTTCTTAATTCTAAAAATTTTGAAATAATCAGTTCTAGAAAAAACAAGAAATGTTGGGATGATTCCTAAAAATTTCGTTGCAAGCAAAAATTTTTAAAACTACCCATGGTTTGGTTCCAATCTCTCCCGATCCACCTATCTAAAATTTCAGTAGCCGCTGCTGCTATAAGTAGTTAATAATTAGGTCTTTGTAAAAAATTATTTTTAATTTTTCCACTTTCATTGTACATAAATGATAATTAAATATTTGTAGGTTACGTACATACCTCACTGAAAAAATTATGAAAATAACAGTAAATGAAATGGTAAAATCGAAATAGTTATTTTTACAAACCCTGTTTTCTTAAAAGATATGAGGAATTTTAAATAAAAAAAATGGTGTATATTTATATATAAATATATTTTTAATATTGTATATGTATAAGTAATAGTTATATTTTAATAATAAACTAAAACAAAGTTCAACTCTATAATACAAAAAATACAAAAGAAATTTAGTTTGTGAGAGTAGATCTTCTGAAACCTGAAACAAAAATAAATGCATCCCTTTAGTTTATCCTATGTGTAAGGCCCGGTATATCCACTTTTTAGTTGAGTGGCTGTTAGTTAAGAATCTGATTTATATGAATTATCACGTCTGTGCTTTTGCAAAAACTTATCACAGCGAAGTATATTCTCATTTCTTAATGCAAATCAAATTTTAATAATTAAAATTTCTAACAGAGTAAAGTATAGTTAGAAGGCTTAGAGAAAGGACTTTCATTTTAAAAAATAAAATAAATATATAAAATTTATGCGGTCGTACACACGATTGGATATAAAAGTTTGTTTATTATGAAATGATAATTAAATTTTTAAATAATTTTGTAAGTTACAGCAATACCGGCCAACCTAGATTTAGTAGTAAATAAAAATATGTACTTACTTTATCAATAACATCAATACAATTAGATTAGAATTATCCATGACGGCTGTGGGGTATGGCTGTCACCATAAAACACATAAAATATTGTCACGACACAGAACAACTATAAATAAAAAAACTAAATAAGTCAGTCAGCTGTGGCTTTCCGAAAGTAAAAAAGATGGCGAAATTCGTGTCTTTCCTATCTCGAAGTTTCTATCACGTGACCCAGTATGTCATGCGACACATTACTGATGAACATTATAACTACATTGTCAACAAATTTAAAAAATATGTATATATGTATTATAATTTTATATTGTTGCCGAATTAATTTAATGTTGAATTTGAACATTAAATTAAATACGATATCAATATTACAGATACATATCATTTATTACAATATGACAATGTAAATAATACAATATTAAAAAACTATGTTAATAACATTGGCTAAACGTTGAAAATTATGTTATACTTATATTTTGAGTTACATTATAATCACTTAGATACACACTGAGAAAACGTAATTAAAAGGGTTCCTAAATTACATTAAGGAAATGTTATTTTTAAAGTTTCATAAAATTAAGACCAACAATATTTTAAAATATTTGTTATTAAAACATACAGAAAATGATTGAAAATATGACAGAAAAACGTTAAACAGTTACCTGTTATAAATATTTTGTAATATTATTTTAATGTTTCATATTTAGTGGGTGCTCAATAATGTAAAATATTGAATTTACCAAATCGAAACATAAAATTAATACACATATTTTTTATTTTATAGATGCATTACCCGAAATAATTGGCAACAACTGCAAGTCGTGCGATCAAAAACAAGTGGCCAATGCAAAAAGGATAGCAAGATATGTCCAAACCAAATATCCAGATGTGTGGAATATGTTAGTAAATAAATATTCTGGGAACTGATTGTTATTAAAAGAAGAAGCCATCATATGAGATGTAAATGTAAATAGTTGAAAACTGTTAATGAAGTATTGTGTATATTAAAAAAAATTAGTGGCCCATGGGGGGGATCGAACCCGCGACCTTCGCGTTATTAGCACGACGCTCTAACCAACTGAGCTAATGGGCCAATGCTTTTTCTTTATTTATTCACTTTTTCGAAAACTAGCATTATAAGAATAATGTTTTTTTGTTTAGATCCGGACTTTGATATTTATGTGTACAAGGCAAGAGATGACAGAGTGGGCAATCGTCTAGGGCTCCCCTCAAAGTAGGGGCCCCCATATAATATAAAAGCCGTAACACATTTCTGTGGTACTAATATTTTCCTATATTCATAATGTATGCATATTTGTCATGGAAAATAAAGACATATAATTATCATTATCACATGGGGTCCCCACAGTAACTCTGCCACCACAAATCTAAATACGACCCTGAGACAAAGTACCAAATGCGCCCAATAGGCTCTAATCAATAATCAATTTATCATTTTATATCACGTTTTGACAATGTTACACCTCAGCCAACTTTGAATCCTTTACCTGGTATGTTATCCCCCCTTCCGGAATAATTGCACAAAGTGCAAAATACAAATAATACCTATTTATATATTAGATACCTACAGAATTCACATAGGGTGAACTTTGTGTAACTAGAATAAGGTAAAGGCTTTTATACTACTCAAAATATTGTACAACAATTTGGACAATAAATTCGTTTGTAAATTTTGTTTGGAAAATATTTTGTTTTATATTATACACTTTTGGATACCATAGATTGTGCAAAATTTATCATAGTGTCGCAATATGTTTTATAATAATTAGAGTTTGAATTTGACAGTTGTTATGTTATATTATGTAAGAAGTAATTCAGATTTAGGAACAGTTTTCTGTATCACGATATTACACTGTTTACAAAATCTAAAATCGTTTTAACGCAATTTAAATTATTTATAATAGTCTCCATAATCTGTCTTTATTCATTGATTGTTTCCTTCTTTCCCTCTTCCGATTTGCATTTATTGTTTTTGCATGTTAGCTTGGAGTAGAAGAAACTTTTCTATGTATTTTGAGTAGTGCATCATAGGATGCTTTGTTAAAAAATCTGACTCATTCATAAAATATGTTAAGGAAAAAATGTAGTATCCCCAATTATTTTTTAATTCATATAACTTATAAAATGTGAGGGCATGCAATGATTCGATAAAGGTGGTCACATTTTCAGAAATTTTGGATTTCTAAATGTTAAATCATAATGCAAATTATCACCTACTACATTTTTACCCAAGAGACTTAGTAAATACAGGTAATAAAATAAGTAGAAGATAATCAAGGAAGAATTATTTCCTGAATGCAATCCAACTCTACTTATTCGATGTAATCTTACTCATATTCTTAAGTATACATATATGTCATTTATTATTTAACATCTTTTATATTTAAAATGTATGTAATGCAATTAATTTCAGGACAAATAATTTATTGATAATTATTTAATATGTTAAATAAATATATTAGTAGAAAAACATCATTTTTATTTATTGTGTTGTGCTCATAGAGGTGTTGTTAATGGTGGGTTATAAATACACTTTACTTGTTATAAGGGTGCTTTTGTTTTACCTATGACATTTGTTAAGTTTTGGAAAACTTCCTGTTACACTTCTTACAGTGTTTCATGAAAGTCTTTATTTTCGTTTAATACCCAACCCACCGTCTCACACCAAGAATAATACGGATAATTTTGTTGGGTACAATTTATATTTCTAAAACAAGAATCTTCCAAGAAAACCGAATATTTAATTCTTAGTGCAGATTGAATTAATTTTCGATATTTACTACAATCCTCCAAGTTAGTTCATTTTAAAATATTTTGAAAGAGGAACCAGTTGACCATTTGAAAGAAGAAAAATCTAGTTATGGTTAAATTTGGATTTTTTGTTATAGACGAATTATAAGTTTCCTGAATTTCAGTTGTTTATGATTGTCTGGAGATACGAAGGCGTAGAAGGTCCAACAACTTTGTTTTTCTCACTTCAAAGTGATTGTTGCTTCGAAGTGAGGATCGTCACTTCGAAGTGGCAATTCTCAATTCAAAGGTATTTCACAAGATGCTCCCGTTTAAGGATCCGTCCCCCAATAGGTCAGAATCCCCCCCAAAAAAAAAAAACCAAAATTTTGGGGGAGGGGGCACACAAAATGGAAAAAAAACCGCCCCCCCCCCCCCCCCAAAAACCTCTCCAAATAAAAAAAAAAAAAAAAACTTTCCTGAAAAAAAAAAATAGGGAAATATTTCCAGGTGATTTTCACCAACTACTTTTAATTTAAAGAAAGGGGAGGGAGGAAGAAGCCACATTTTTTTATATTAATGCAAAAAAAAAAAAAATATTTTTTTTTAAAAATTTTTTTCAAAAAAAAAACGATTTTTTTCCCCAAAACCCCCAAAAAAAAAATTTTTTCCCCCCAAAAAAAAGGTTTTTTTAAAAAACCATTTTCTTTTCCCCCTTTTTTTTTAAATAAATTTTTAATTTTTTTAAAAAGATTTTCTTCCCCCCCACAAAAGAAAAACAGCAAAAATTCCAAACACACAATAAAATCAAAATTCCTTTTTTTTTTTTTAAAAAAAAAAAAAAAATTTAATACCCTCTCCTTAAACCACCAATTAAATAAAAAAATATTTTTTTTTTTTTTTTTTTTTTTTTTTCTCTTTACAAATTTTTTTTTTTTTTTAATTTTTTTTTTTTAGTCAGAGGGTGTTTTTTGAAACGTTAAGGAATTATATTATTATTTTTGTGTCCCATATTAGTTGTCAAAAAACACCCTCTGACTAATGTTTTGACGTAAAGCCAGAAGCGCAGAGGTTTATTTTTCCAGTAACATACTGGGTAACTAACTATATTTTTTAGATAACGAAGAATTATTCATGTGGTAGTGTGCCAAAAAAATAATAGAAAAAATTTAGCGAGTGCCACAAATAACGTTCAGACATTATTTAAATAAAACTGATAAATTATTCGAATCGAATTTGAATTTCTGAGATTGGCTAAGGACTTTTAGGATTAGAATATGTTTTTATGAAGAGTGACGTTTTATTATGAAACCAAAAACAAAAAAATTTTACAAGTATAAGTCCATTCGTGAATATACTGTATATGAGACTTCAAATTTACCACAGGAAGGCACATTATTTCTTTATAAGCTTTTAAGTGTTTTATGAATTTTATTCTCTTTCCGATTTGAGGAATAAGTTCTATAATCCGTTCTTCTGAAATTTCCAGTAAATTGTCCAACGTTAGTTCATTTTCTTGACCTATAAAACAATTATTTATGTTATTAAAGTATAAATAATTTAAACAAATCATTGTAGCTAACTATATAATAGAAAAGTATGCTCGAACTTTCAAACAGGTATGACATAACAAGTTTTGTACATATGAAACCGAAATTTTTAAGCCCATTTGAATATTCACAAAATTTCCATGCATATATACAAACTGTAAATAGGCAGTTAAAATACATAATAATTAATATGTTAGCTTAGCATTTTTGGCAAGAACAAACAACTTTAATCCTACACTGGTAATAAATTAATATCAATGACTTCAGAAAGTCATTGATTAATAATGTTATATACAGGTACACATCAGGGGTAAGTCGCAGTATTCCTTTCAAGGGATGTTAGTGGAGCTCATTTGCAATTGATTTAACTATAATATGCATAATGCAAAACCTGACAAGTTTTGAGATATTTCATTTATTTTTTTTTTAGAAACTTCCTTTACATATCCTTATATGTTTCAAAAAACATGTGTCATTGCTTAAGCGGAGATTTCTCACTCAAAAATAAAAGAAATAGAATATCTCAAACACTATTAGATCTCTAAGTCAATTGCAAATGAGTTCTACTAACATACCCTCAAAGGAATAAGCCCACTTACCAGTTACCCTATATATGTATTGTATAATAAAATGGCACTATAATAAAAATGCAGATCTTGACTATAGATTGTATATAATATACAAGCAAAAACTATCAAAAAGGAAAAAGAACTCGAGAAATCTATACACAACCATTAAACTTCAGATGAATACCTTTTCACCTACAATATAGTGACGTTGTGTATATATTTCTTGTAAAGTATATAATTAAAATAGCTTGCATGCAGTAGAACCAGAATTATTATACTTACCTTCAAATATTGAAACTAAGGACTCCAATTCCCAACTTGCTAATAACTCTTCCATCGTAGACTCATTAAATTCTATTTCACAGTTCATAATGTACATATATGTACTTTTTTTCAAGTGTAACTTTACAAATATAAATTATTTCATAATAATCAACATGTATGAACATGCTCGATAGTACAGCACACACACTTCGACGCATAGTAGATAAAGTATGTCGTCTTTGTTTGGCAAAGGAATAGCTTTCTACCTCCCACCACTGTGCGATTCATCTTGTTTCAACATTAGAACACTTCACATTGAGATTAGCAAGTATTCAATCAAGCATAACAGTAATTGGATTAATAGTATGTATAATTCTTCCAGCAAAGTTGTTTGTAGTTTTATTCCAAGAGTAGTATTCTTGTGCCAAGAAAAAATGTCGGTTAAAGTTGATTAATATAATACTTAAAGCATATTTTTGATATACCTACATTTAAATAAGAATTTACTTCAAGATGTCCCTATACTTACTCTCACGGTTAATAGAAAAGAAGTGTACTATTAAGAGTGTATTTAATAGATACTTATACTTCGAAGGAATCAAACTTATATTGACTTAAAGACTTGCGCTAGTGAAACTCAAAAATATATCGGTTCTTGGTTTATAATTGGTATATTATTGAAATAATAATAATTTATTATGCCAAGTAATATTTTTTCTAATGACGAGTACAAAAAATCAAGAATAATCGATTACGTTGATATAGTTTTCTTTCCGTGTACATAACATACCTACATACTTTAAATTCAAATATCAAACTCTCTCATTTTTTTAACCATAGAACGAAAATTTTGTTATGTATATATTCTAGACGTTTAGCCGATTCATTTGGTGCCCAATAATATATAGCTGAATCCTGCCCCCAGATAAACCAGTTACAACCAAGTGTTTCTAATTTTAATATCATCTGGCAGTTTTATAAACAATTTTTGTGGTGCAAAGCAATAGGGTAGGTAGAGAATACTGGGAGACATCCTGATAATATAATGTATTCTTTGTGAAAAATGCGTTAAATGATTGCAGCCAGATTGTATCTCGATTTAGAGGCACTGCTTATAACATTCCTGCATCCGAAAAGTTCTACAAGGTTGGATTATTTATAATGGTAATGTGATATATTTCGACATTATAAATTTACTAAAGTCGATATGTGTGTATATTATGTTGTCTGTGATTCGTGTTATAGGTTTCCTAACTTTATTACTGAATGGATTCACTTGTTCAACAATAACACAGAGATTAACAAGTGTCAAGTCATTACTACTTGGTTTAAAAATAATATCTGTAAAATGTCATCTCTACACCAAAATATATTTTTAAAATACATGGAAACTTAAACAGTTCAATTTAATCTAAAATCAGTATTTTTCTGATGTATAGTGACAGCACAAATGACAGTACAAGATTTTTCACTTATTCATGTTAATAGAGAAGAGGGGGATCCATACAGAAGCAAAGTTAAGGAATGCTGGTACTTCGAAGAAATCCGTAGTTACCGATTTCCGTTGAACCTCGAAGTGACAGTAGAATGCGTTATGATTACACTGAGAAAAATAACTATTAGAAATAATATTAATTTTGTATTGGCGTTCAAAAAGTACATAATTTACACTGAGATAGACTAGTTTTATTAAACTTATACATATTATTATGTACATACCATACATGATTATGAAACTGTATACATTTAACAATAGAGTTATTGGTGATTGGAGGTATTTGATATTCATACGTGTAGACAAGAATTTATTATGTCTAAAAATATCAATATTTGAAAAAAATTCAGCTAAGACTTGAAATGTTTTCTTTTACCCCGTGTATCAGATGTCAGTTAATTTTATAAACGTTTATTTGTGCAAAGAACTACATAGAATACCTGGTAACATCCTGATAATTTCAATTACATTAGAATCAAAGATACATCAATGTGTCTGATGGACAGACATATTATAACAATTATTTTCAATGGTTTTAGTTTGATACAAACCATGAATGGTAGTGAAAAAAAAATAAAAAAATAAAATAAAAAAAGTAAAATTAAAAAAAAATAAAATAGTCTAAAATACTGTTGTAAAGGGTTTATTTAAAACTGTTACTCGACAAAACGTAAATAACTACTATAAAAGATTTGTATTCCATAAAAATGAATATCCGTGCATGTGACAGATGAAGATGGACAGTTATAACATACATGGAAACTAAGCAGTTCAAATTTGGTCAAAATCGGCCTTGAAGTAGCTATCGTTTGGCAGCACAAATGGTTCCCCTCTTCCCTGTCTTAGAGTATGACGTCATGTGGAAAAAGTCTGTTATAGGCAATAATAGATAAGTAAGGATACTTATATACTTACAAGCAAAAAAAGCAGCTAAAGAATTTTTTTGGAAATCTCTTCTACAGAAGGTGTCCCAATATTACATTGTTAATCTTTTAAGGGTAGATTCTACACACAAAATTAATAAATTTGAGCCCACACTCGAAATTTCACGTTATTCGAAATACATAGAGTCAATGGACCTAACCATATTATTTAAATATCTTTTGAACCGTTCGAAATATCTTTTGCAGTTTTGGTATACGATATTCGATATTTTTGTTACATCTTCAGTAGAAGTTTGGTTAACCGATTGGTTAATTTTTCTAAATCAACTTATATCATACTCATGTTTTTTCGTGAAACGCCATTCACCATCCGACAGAAAGAGAAGATAAACTTTTTTACTTCGACGCTTTTAAAGTTATTTAGTTAAATGTACCTAACATAGTGCACAAAAGAAACTGGTCCAAAAAAATTCAGGCTAACTAATTCAAACTTCTGATGTTCGATCTTTCTCTGTAATCTGTGATGTTCTTGGCCAGATAGTTTTGGTATTTCTGCAGTTAAAAATGAATGCTTAACTCAGATTAATAATATACAGATAAGTAACACCCATAAGAGATACGCTGATTATTATGACCGATACACAAACAACAATTTGCATGTTTATATATCAACGTATCCAAAACAAACCAGGGACGGCTCCAGGCTTCTTTAAGCTTTTGCATAACTTAAAACTTAATAGGTATGCAAAATTTGTTTGCTTGAGTAATGTATTTTTCAATGCTATTCTGCTGTTGGTATTTTTCTCTGTTGTTTTTAAGTGATAAGTGATAAACTTTAGTTTTGTGTAATTAGGTACTGATTAATAATCAAATTTAGTTATAAAGATTTATTTAGTGAATATTTATTGAGAAACAATGAATAATAAATTTGTAGTGTGCGGCCAAAGAGGAAAATAACGGGGTTGTTTATCTTTTCAGAGGTAAGTAAACAAAACAGATCAGGGTTGGCATAATGCGTGAATGCGACAGTGTGAAAGCTCAAAAATAACTAAAATTAATGTTAGCTTTACAAAAAAATAAGAAACAACATTTTTGATTCCATTTGAACAGTAAAAAATCCACATTTTATTAAAAAAGATACGTATACAAAAATATTTATTTTAACTTGAATGGAAAGCTTCATGATATTTTTTAATTGAATTTTTATAAGAAGTTGTTGTTTA
This sequence comes from Rhamnusium bicolor, assembly GCA_029963845.1. NCBI lineage: Eukaryota > Metazoa > Arthropoda > Insecta > Coleoptera > Cerambycidae > Rhamnusium > Rhamnusium bicolor. Next base: position 14,649 of record JANEYF010000920.1, read on the forward strand.
AAAAAAATGTGTTTATTTTCAAGATTTCCCTTTCTGGCGAGAAGAGAAAGTTGACTGAAAGCTCTCAAAATGGAAAATGCCAGTAAGTGGCACTACGTGTGTTCAGAACACTAAATAAAAGTGATTATACTATTAAAAGATCTGGATTAAAATTCTTGAAAATCATTACTGTTCTATTTTTTCCCTGGCACCACTATCACCAGGTTCGTCACACGTACTGTCCAGGTTATTAGAGAATTATATTGAAAATTGATAATATACTGAGTAGGTCACTCATTCATACCTCATGAAATAATATCTAGTAGATACCTACAAAGCATTAACTGGTTTGTTGATATGTCACTTTTATTGCAGTGATGTAGGTGTTATTTGTTTCAGCAGATTGAAAATTATATTCCTTCGCCACTATTAGTACCCAAGATAGCAAGGTATGTTAAATTTAAATATATAGTGCAGTGATCCAAAAAAACTTTTTTTTGGCTCACTACACGTTACATGTAAAGAACTTAAAAATATCTACAATTTGATGTGCTGGACATGGCTGTTGCTTAAAAAAAATAAGGACCAGGGGAGTTTAAAGTGGCAGGCCCTCTATATTTAAATTTAACATACCTTGCTATCTTGGGTACTAATGGTGGCGAAGGAATTAAATTTTCAATGCTGAAACAAATGAGATTTCTTTGAAATATACAAACCTACATCACTGCAATAAAAGTAACATATCAACAAAACAGTTGATGCTCTGTAGGTACTTATCTACCTAATATTATTTCATGAGGTATGAATGAGTGACTATTTAGTATATTATAATGAAATAATTTTCAATAAAAATTCTCTACTAATCTGGACAGTACGTGTGACGAAGTGATGACAGTGTTGCCAGGGGAAAATGAAACAGCATTGATTTTCAACACTTTTAATTCAGATCTTATAATATTATAATCACTTTTTTTAAAGTGTTGTGAACACACGTAGTGCCACTTACTGGCATTTTTCATTTTGAGAGCTTTCAGCCAACTTTCTCTTCTCTCCAGAAAACCATTGAAAATTGAATTTAAAAAAAATATTAATTGACTTTAAAACATCTATAATTTGTGAGCAACTTTATGAATGAATTTCCATTGAAGTTAAAATAAATAATTTTGTATAAGTATTTTTCTTGACAAAATGTGGATTTTTTTACTGTTCAAATGGAATCGATGTTGTTGTTTTTGTTTTTGTAAAGCTATCATTAATTTTAGTTATTCTTGAGCTTTCACACTTTCGCATTATGCCGGCCCTATTTGTTTTGTTTATTTACCTGTGAAAAGATACACAACCCCATGGTTTCTTGACCGCATACTACACATTTATTAGTTATTGTTTCTCAATAAATATTTATAAATATTTTTTTATAACTAAAAACAATAACAACAAAAAAAAAATCACTTAAAAACACAGATTAAAATCACAGACGTCGTCTTACAGAACACTATTTGTTGGCAAGACGGTGATAGATCGGGCATCGATCGGGTTTCTTCGTGCTGTGTTAATGATTCTGACCAATAGGAATAAAACCAGCGATAATATTTACGTATCTCGCGTGGGATGTAGATAAATCGGACAACTTTTTATATTTTGTTACTCATCTTCTAGTATTATTAATCTGAGATGCTCAACAAAAAATACATCTTTTTTCATTTGACGGATGTTAGGCACATTACCCTGTAATCAACATTTTTAAAGGAAAGCTCAATTTACACCAAATCATATTAACATTATTTTTATCATTTTCCACTGGTATAACTAGTGGCCACTGAGTGAACAGGGCACGTTTTTATATTTCATTGGAAAACTAGAGATTTTGCTCTGTACATATTTTTCTGTGTAACCTACTATAAATGCAAAAAAATACTTATCGATAACTGAACTTCCATTCCATATTGCTAGATCAAATTTCTGACAGAACCAGTGCAGTATCAGAGCGTCCCGAGTGCGGCCCCAATTTGGCCAATGGCAAACGCTATTAGTAAAAAAATTACAACAAATTTTGTGAACAGAACTCATTAACATTCAAAATTCCTTCCAGTGGAGAAAAATTCTTACAGTTTCAATTAGAAAATCTGTTATTTTGAAAATTTTTTGTTGTTTCTTAGTTTCTACCATAACCGAGCATTATAAAAAAAAAAAATAATGACGTCAAAGGTTTAGATCCATATTTTAAATTGTCCCTATCATAGGCTTGAATACGTAGGTGTATCGATTGAATATGATAGAAAATATAATTTATTTAAATTGCTAAGTACTCTAATTATTTTTAATAATAGGGTCCTTTTACCTTTGTGTTACTGCCTACTGTGACAATATTTTGTCTACTCATAAATATTGCTGAGATAGGGATATGATAAATTTAATATATAATACACCATTAAACTTAAATAATTTTATTTAAAATCTCAAATGATGTGTACAAAAACGTAACGATTATTGAGAAAATGATGCGATTAATATAAAGATATTAGTTTTAAATGAAAGCGAAGATGTTAAATTCTCATTAGATGAAGAAGTTTTGATCACATAGGTTAAGTATAATATTAAATCAATTATTTTTTTATGTACAGAAGAACGTGTTCTGTATACTTAGATTATTTTGAATATTATTATGACAAAAAAAATAGGGATTAAGATGATTTCGTAACGAGTTGTAAAGGAATAGAAGTATATTAGGAAAGCATGCCTTTGATCTCATCATATGAAAACTGAACAAGGACAGCTAGGTAAATTTATGATAAATGTTAATTGAAAGAGTGATAGGAAAATGCTGCGTAAATATTGACTGACTATTGTTGGTAGAATGTAGTATGAAACGATTGATGAATAGAAGTAAACGAGTTGATATAAGAACGTGACTCAAGCAAAAAAGAGAGATTTCGAAAGAATTAGAGATATAAAGAGAGGAGTAAAATGGACCGAGAGGAAGAAAAGAGGGAAGAAAGAGAAAGAGAGCGGAGATTGAGAATAAAGAGAGAAAGAGATAATAGAGTAAGAGGAAGATTAAAGAGAGAAGAAATAGAGAGCAAGAGATAAATTTGGTATTGTAGGCAGATACGATACAATATAAACGTCTTATATTGTAACTCGTGCTATTTAGTATTTACACAAAAACAACTTTTTTTAATCCACACCCAGGTATTTTCTCACGTTTTATATTGAAAGAGAGATAGGAAAAAGCTGACAAAATATTGACAGAATATTGTTAGTAGAATGTAGTACGAAATGATTAATGAAGAGAAGTAAACGAGTTAATATAAGAAAGTGACTGAAGCAAAAAAGAGATATGTCGAAAGGATTAGAGAGATAAAGAGAGGAGTAAGATGGACTGAGAAGAGGGAAAGAGGAAGAAAGAGAGAGAGAGAGAGAGGAGATTGGGAATAAAGAGGGAAAGAAATAAAGCGATTAGAGTAAGAGGAGGATTGATAGAGAAGAAATAGAGAGTAAGAGGATAAATTTGGTATTGTAGGCCAATACGATACAATATAAACGTCTTATATTGTAACTCGTACTATTTAGTATTTACACAAAAATAACTTTTTTAATCCACACCCAGTTATTTTCTCACGTTTTACATTGAAAGAGAGATAAGAAAAAGCTGAAAAAAATATTGACAGAATATTGTTACTAGAATGTAGTACGAAATGATTGATGAAGAGAAGTATATGAGTTAATATAAGAAAGTGACTGAAGCAAGAAAGAGATATGTCGAAAGGATTAGAGGGATAAAGAGAGGAGTAAGATGGACCGAGAAGAGGGAACGAGGGAAGAAAGTGAAAGAGAGGGAGAGAGAGGAGATTGGGAATAAAGAGGGAAAGAGATACAGCGATTAGAGTAAAAGGAGGACTGAGAGAGAAGAAATAGAGAGCAAGAGGATAAATTTGATATTGTAGGCAAATACGATACAATATAAACGTCTTATATTGTAACTCGTACTATTTAGTATTTACATAAAAACAACATTTTTAATCCATACCCAGTTATTTTTTCACATTTTACATTGTTTTCATCTATACAAGGATATTTTGTATTTATAAAATCTACAAATTTGAGATTTTCCTAAAATATATTAAACAGTTAATGTTAATAGAAGAACTTTGAAGAGAAGAAAATACATATATTGAAGAGAAAACTGGATTTGTTTCCAGAATATTTAAATTAGCACATGAGAAATTTACTCATACTTTATAAGGTATACCTAGTAAATCCAGTATTGGCGTCAAAAGTATTATTGGTATTTTATCAATATTAATATAGTTGTAATAAGAAAAGAAGCAATTTTTCTTAACAACTAATAATTATTTTTCATATTTCTTATCAATTATTCTCGATGAGACAGTTCTTATATCGAAAAAATTAAAAATATGTTGTTCTAAGTCTTGATCAGGCAGTCTTTGATAAATGTTGCTCGTATCGTTGTTTAAATAAACCCTGTGGGTCGTATTTTTTCGTCAGTCTTTCCCAGTCTCTGGCCCTTTTCGATTGTAGATGTTTCATCACTTTTTCGGCAGTGTCCTTCTGTTTCGGATTGCATTTTGTGCAACCGTTTGCCAAGGCATCAGGAAGTGTCTCTGAAAATAGTTGTCTTTGTTAGAAAAATTTAAATTAAAACTAAAATAATTGGTTACTATATAATATTTAAGACGCTACAAAATGCAAAATAAAAAATATTTAGGATTGGGTATTACATAAACTCTACCGACTTAAAACTTATATGAAAGCTAACCATAAATTTCAGTCTTAATTGTACAATAACTGTTAAATTTGTAAGTGCATCAGTGCGGATTTTATGTAAAAACCGATTTTGTTAGTAGATAATCAGGCCTATGATCTATCTTCTTCTCTTATGTTATTATAACACGGCTGTTAAAACTTTTATTCAATCAGAAAGCTTTAAAAAAATCTTTTTTTCTGATTGGCTATGACTCTTAACAGCCTTGTTGTAATAACGCAAAAGGACACATCGTAGGTCTGAATAACAAAACGAATTTAACTAGGGATAATTATTATTGCTGGATATAATCAAATATTTTCAATAATCGAATAACGACTATTCAAATACCTTTAATAATCGAATGATTATTCGAATTGTGATAGCTCGAAAAGTGGGAATATCGACATTGGCTTGGAAAAATAAAGTTATATTTGTTATTTTTCCATTACTATTTCTATATAATTCTCAATTATAAGTTATAAATTTTAACGTAACGCACCCTATTTCGTTACGTTATATGCACTCAGACAATCCATAACTCCGAATGGCATCAGCCAATAGCTATCTACAGGATGTCCCAAAATTAATTCCTCAGCCGCCGGGGTTAGACTTTATGACCAAAAATAAGTCGAAAATCACTTATGTCAAAATTTCGAAAAGTTACTCCTTACGAAATTATGGCCATCTTAAAGATAGCAATGAAGGTATTTTCGCAAATCAATTTTTGAAATAGGTATCCAGGTAAAGATAGTTTATAATCAAGTCACCCTTGACGAAGACGGAATACGACATTTTCTGTGTCAATGTCAATAAAATATTTCAAATTTAAACTGACGTACAACGGTAGACAATTAAGTTTTCATACTTATAATGCCCAGAAGGTACAGCAATCAAGAATATTTAGATATGATTAAACTACTTGGAGTTTGTAATAATAATGCTCGTGCCGCAGAGCGTCTGTACCGCCACCGTTTTCCTACTAGGCGACATCCAGATCATAAAACAATAAGTGCTGTTGAAATGCGTCTACTTGAAACTGGATGTTTGGCTTCTAACATGATTTGTGCTGGTCGTCCTAGACAGCTAACATGGTAACAGGAAGAGCAATTACTCCACGACATTGAAGAAGATCCGTCTGTAAGTACCAGAATCTTGGAAGCCAATCGTCACCATTGTCGTAGTACTATTCACAGATTTATGCAAAGAGAAAATCTGCATCCTTATCACTTACAGCTGGTTCAAAAATTGCATCCTGGGGATAGTGAGTTGCGCTTACAATTCTCCAGATGGTTTTTAAATTGCTTAGATACAAATGAAGACCTTTTTAAGCAAGTATTGTGGAGTGATGAGTCCCATTTTAATTAGCAAGGGGTGTTTAACCAGCACAACTTGCATATCTGGAATTACGAAAATCCATATCAAATTAGAAAATCACATAAGCAAGTGCGCTGAAGTGTAAATCTGTGGATTGGTCTGTGAGGCAATGACATAATAGGACCACATTTTCTGCCTAGGATATTAAACGCAGAGAATTATGCAAATTTTTGCGAAAACATATTACCTACCTTTTTGGAAGATATTCCTTTATTGCAACGTCACAATATTGTGTATCAACATGATGGAGCGCCTGCTCATTATTCTCGAAATGTTCGAGATATACTAAATCGGCGATTTCACAATAAATGGATCGGTCGCGGAGGACCTACTTCTTGGCCACCTAGGTCCCCGGATCTCAACCCAATAGACTTTTGGCTTTGGGGTTACTTGAAAAAATGCGGTATACAAAGTCCTACCGAATAATGAAGATGACGTTATTGTTCGGATTTATGGAGCATTAACTCAAATTACAAACGAAACAATAGGTCGTGTTGAAAACAATTTTCTTCACCAATTGCATGCATGCATAGAACAAAATGGCCAACATTTCGAACATGTAAATTTAAGTATTTTAGTTTTATTATGTGTAGATGTCACTTGATTTAAATTAATAAACTATCTTTACCTGGATATCTATTTCAAAAATTGATTTGCAAAAATACCTTCATTGCGATCTTTAAGATGGCCATAATTTCGTAATGAGTAACTTTTCGAAATTTTGACATAAATGATTTTCAACTTATTTTTGGTCATAGAGTCTAACCCCGGTGGCTGGGGAATTAATTTTGGGACACCCTGTATATTCCGCACGTCAGCACGACCAAAACGCCGTCGACGGTAAACAACTAAACTGAATTTTAACATGTGTTCAAGTGCACTGGTACTCGCATCGTATCTCATCGCTCGAATCACGCATTTGAAATCTTAACATGTGTTCAAGTGCACTGGTAGTCGCATCGTATCTCATCACTCGAATCAGTATTTGAAATATGAATGATGAGCTGCTAAAACGATGATGATCATTCAATCGGCTGTCGGCAGCACCACTCTCCGAGAACTAAATCATTTGAATTCTCATGACAAGAGTATTCAAGATATCTTGAGATATTTCAATAATCGAATGATCGATTATTTTTCATTCGAATTATCCTAGTACTAATAATCATAAATCATCGGTCATAAACGTAACGTTTTCTGATTATTCATCTATGTTATTATATTTTAAAAAAAATTTCCACCAAGAAAAAACAAGCCAATTACTATAGTACCCATTATGGAAATAGGTTTGTTCACATTTCATGGTTTAGTTTCAAACTTAACCTGTGATTTCGTTTGTCATAATAACCTTGACATTATTACTAAACTTAACTTTTAAAAATTGTTTTTACCAATGACGAGATTGCAACTAATATAAATTGGTTTATTGATAACATATTTTTTTCAAGGTTTTATACTCAATGATGAAAAGGGTTGAATTTGTAGGATTTCAATTCACTGAATTCGAATCTACAGCCAGAACAAAAATATCACGTCACGTTACAAGTTAAAAAAAAAAATTGGCATGAAAAAATTTTATTTTACTCTTTTTTTATAAGTGTTTGCGTCAGTTTCTCCCACCATAGACCAGCAGTGGTACCCTAACATATTTTCGTTCCAAAAACCTTGATAGCGTTGTACAAAATATTTAAAATTTTAATGAAAATGTTCACCATGTTTATCGCTCATACTCTCCTTAATTCACAGGAAAGAAATCATGTTGAGAATGTAAGAAGTGAATTTTCAGCGACATATTGACTCCTATTTTATGGTAGTTAACCAATAAATCAGAAATGATTTGTTTATAGTTCTCATATTTTTTATTTCCTAAGAATGTCTCAACTGTCATTTTTAATGATATCTAAACGGCATTTTCGATACTAGGTAAACAGTTCTCAACGTTTTTATTAGTACTTTCCTTGACCTTGGTTTCAGAGGTAGTGAAAAAACTTGTAAATATTTTAATGCCGCTCCTGTTTTGTCTAATGCCCTTACAACATTTTTTGACAATTTGATATGAAGTAGATGCAAAATAACGTTCTTGGAGTCAATTAAAGACATGTTCCGAACGTTCGTTTTGTTAAGGGTGTATTTATTCTGACAGACCAAATATTCTTTATATTGTTTGGCTCTAACGGCGACAATGTGCCATAAAAAAACCGTCATGATAAAAGATATCTGCCTCTACATATATTATCCGTGGGTGCACCAGAAGTAAAAACAGTATATTTAGTCCCTGGGTAAAAAAAGTAAGTGTAGTATCACATGTGTGTGACTGTCAAACTTATGCCTCAAATATGACAAACTCTACTGAGCTAAAGGGGCAAACAAAATAATTTGGACAAAGATATCGACAAGCAATAGCAGAGGCACAAATGTGAGCCGATGATAATTTCATTCAAAATTCCAATAATGCCCAAAAATCTATATGGCAATTATAAACGGTGATAGAAAAATCTGCATGCTACTCAATTGAATAGTAAAAACCTTTAATATTTTTCTTGTGAGCATTGCACAGACTATTATTAATAATCTGTTAGATACTGGTAGGACTGGTGATGGATTTCTTAACACCTACATACAGGCAATATTCCCCTCGTTGAAATTCGGGAAGTAACGAGATGAGAGATGAAATATATAAATTAAATAATAAAGATAGCAAAGACATAATATATGGATTTAATACAAACATTCTAAAATACATTGAAATCTAATAGCAATACCACTAACAAATCTTTTAAATATGTGTATTGCAGCCCTTTGGCTACAAAAATTTCACAAATTGTTCTCATCCAAAAACAGGCTGTGTAAATGATGTTTCTAATTTTAGACCAATATCCTTGATGCCTGAAATTGAAAAATTATTTGAAGAACTATTAAATCGAAAATTGAACATTTTGAAAGACATAAACAGTAATTTGGATTTCGGGATATCCTAAATATCATAAATAAATTAGTAATAATCATTAACGAAGGATATGAAGAACAGCTATACTTTTTGACATCTAACCAAAGTCCTCGATTGTGTCCGGTAATACATTAATCAATAAATTAAAATATCAATTTTCTCCAAACAGCAAAAATTTATAGAGGATATCTGGAAGACTGACGACAACTTATATCCATCAAAGAAAATGATCCTCGATCTGTTGTTTACGGAGTACCTTAAGGATCAGTGTTAGGTTTATTGTTATCTTTAAATTATATTAATGATATAGGAAATAGCAAACCCAGAATTGACTTCATTATGTTCGCTGATGATACTACGGCAGTGAATAAAAATAAAGATGTAACTATACTACAAATGGCACAAGAAGATGTGCTATCCAAAGTCACCAACTGATTTCATGTTAATCATCTAAGCAGCAATAATTCTAAAACAGGAACAATGTATTTCTTATTTCGTGATATATTCCCAATAAATAATTCTGAATATGTAAAATTTCTAGGAATATATTTAGACCACAAGCTAAATCGGTTTCATCGTACAGATAAAATCTGTAATAAATTATCATGGTCCATATATTGTTTTGAACTTATACAAAAAAGTTTCCAGAATGTTCTAATTACTGCATTTCGTGACCTAATTCAATCAAAAATATCATATGCAATACTGTCATGGGGTCATGCCTCCTCAGTAACCGTTTGTACCAGTGGCGGCTGGTGAAATTTAGATGTGATATCATTGTACTGGAGCATGGGATCCAAGCGATATTTTAAAATATAACTATCAAGACAAAATGAAGAAGTTTTGCAAGAAAAAAGGGCGATTGAAATTTGCGAAAAAAAGTTGAAAAAAAATTGTGTGCCTTACCAGATTTTTTTTTTTTTTGAATTGGGTGAAAAAATACATCGACAGATTTCAAATGTCATAAAAAAATATTGTTTTTTTATAAAGTTACGCCGCGCGCCGTTTTGAAATTTTATTTTACATTCACTTTCCGCTGTGCAAATTTCAAAAAGGTGCAACTTTTGTAAAAAATCAATATTTTTTTATGAAATTTGAAATACTTCGATACATTTTCCACCTGATTCTGAAAAAAAAAAATGTTTGGCAAATATTTTATAAATTGTTTAAAAAGAACACAATACTGAGATATGATATAGCCTAAATTTCGCCAGCCGCCATTGGTTAGTACTTTAAAGAAAATCTGTCAAAGTAATAAATAACTGATATATTGCAATGTCTCGTACATGTAAAAAGTAATTTAAGTAACACATTCCATACTGAAATACATGATTACAGTACCCGTAGTAGAATAAACACATTATGTTAATTATCATATATTAACAAAGACAAAATCAGGAATAAATAATTATTATGACCCAAAAATATTCAATCTTTTGCCGTGAAGACAGTGCCACTCACAAAATTCAAGGTTGAGAGAAAAAATTACTTACATAATTGAGAAGTGTTTTTATTCAATTAATGACTATTTTAATAATAATCTTTACGATTTAAATAAAAGATATAAAACAATCGAATAATATAAAACATATATTATTCGATTGTCAGTCAATTTTAAACTTAAATTTGTCAGAATCTTGCGTTTTTTCTAACAGAATTCATAGTATGTATGAACATTTTGTTGTGTTTTAGATATTTAATATTTCTAAGTATTAGATTCAGTAAAACAATATCTATTTGTTGGTGTTTCTCCCCGTATAAAATCTGATAGGTACCTGATTTGGAAATTTTAATAAAAAAGGGTAGAGTGAAAGTGGAGAGAAAGCGTTTCAAACGATTGTTCCCTATTAGGTGTAAAATTGATTAAAATCTATTGATTCTTTGTCTAATAAATAATAAAAACAGTACTTTTATTTCAATAAATACCAGCACTATATAATACAATAAATTTAATAAAAAACTTAACTCAAATAAAAATAATACTACTAAAGTTTCACTCTCTGATATAACCGGAATTTCCGAGTTAATGTTTATATTTTATTTCGTATGGTTCATAAAAACCATGAAACATTTTGCTGTAATATTATTATACCTCTAACAAAGTAACTATATTAAACAAAAATGACAAACATATTCGGAAGTTACTAAGTAATTCTGATTGTAATTTACCAGTTCAGTGTCAAATACTTAGTGTAATAATTACAATAATTATTGTTGCAGATTTACGTCTAGTTTATTTGTTAAAATTAATAATTTTAAAAACATTTAAGACAACTACCAAGTTAAAGTATATACAGCACTGTTTTTTAATGTCTTTAAATGTGTTAGAAAAATAAACGACTACCTATGGTAATGTAAATATAGTAATTCAAGTATAGTAATTCGTAATTTTCAGTTTGTTGTTAAACTGTTTTTTTTTCTCAACCCTTTAAAAAGTTAAATGATTTTGGTCAATTTTTTAATGGAAAATAGATATTTACAGGTCTAGCCCAGTAAAGTCACTTTTGATTGACAACAGTGTAGACAACAGTGATCTGATAACTATCTGACTTCTGTCAGCAGAATTTTATGAATTTTGTTTACAAAAGATTTCAATCTATAGTTATTTACGTAACAAGTCTTAACTTTACTGTACGAGTAAGTAATAATTATGATATTTGAAATTGAAATCTTTTCCAAATCACTCTCAATACTACTTTCCATTTTCAAATAACTTATCTGACAGTTTTAAGCGTCTTTATTTTGTGTTACCATAGCAACCCGATTGATTGTTCAAGCATCGTCTTAATATGTACGTATGTGATTAATGTGAATTCTGTTGAAATATAAATTTTGACTTTTAGACGATGTTATTTTCAATACTAGTACCGAAAGTCTAATACAAGAAAAGACTACTTTCGGTGCAAAAAATTGATGCGAAAATATTGGAACGATTGCAGTGTTAATTCACTGCAATCGTATTACTATTTGGCAAGTCATTGATATAAATAAGAACCCGTACTGGCCCCAGAACAAACCCTTGAGGAACTTCAAATATAATATTTAACAAATCTGAATTATTATTATTAAACGTTACAAATTGAGATCTGTCAGTGAGATATGACAAGATCAAATGTACGCTATTTTCGGAAAATTTGTAAAGGCTCAATTTTGTTTTCTAATATATTGTGCGACACACAATCAAAGCTTTGCTTAAGTCCAAGAACTGAACATGTACGTATATAAAATTTATTTAAATTATTTTCAAAACATTTTAGTAGCATCAACAAAATAACATAATATACGTCAATGGCAAGTTTGAAAAATTTCCATAAAAAATATCAAGACAATTTTGCTATTGGACTTTGGTTCTATTAATCATTAACCTAAAGAATGGATATCTAATAAATGTATCTGCAAAAAAGGAACACAAATCCCAAAGTATAACATTTTTTAATTTAATTTAATTTAACTCCTTAGTGAATACGATTTGAGAAATGCTAACCGGCGCATTCACCAAAAGCACGCAGAATACCGTTTAACTCTCAGTTCGAACCCTCTTTCTATCAAATTGACTAACTATAGAGAAAACATATTACTCATTAAACCTTCGAAACATAATAAAAAATTTAAATTTTTTTACCGCCAGTCGAGCTAATTAAGAGTCATATTTGAATCCACTCGTATTATTGAATCTTAACAATTTCATTTACTCCAAAATGTTTTTGGCGCAAATTGTTCAAAAATATATCTTGAAGGATTCTTTTAATCGACCGGCTGGGTCAAGTGTGCTGATTCGCATGTAATATTGCATTTTTTTCGAAACAGCGTTGCTAAGCCCAGGATATATTCCTTAGATCTTGGATTTCTACACGCAAATTCCTATTTGCGTGTAGAAAAAAGGAAGATCTTTGTAAAATACCTGAAATCTAAGGATTTTCAGCTGTACCTGAAAGAAAGATCAAAAAAGCTTCGGGAAAAAAAATTATAATGAAAAAACATCTTTATGGAAAAATCTGTCTGCATATCTTATCGAGATAGTAGCTACAGGTCTTCGAGAGATAAAGCTTTCAAATTGGTACACATGTTCTAAAGGCCAAAGACAATGATAAACTCAGTGATGACCAAAATTGGCTAGCTGATGGGAGGTCTGTGGACCCAAACTTTTTTGTATTTGGCTACAAAAAAAAAAAAATTCTTGTTGGAGGATTATAAATTATCTCTACTATATCAAGCTAATAAAATATATAAAACTGAAATTTTGTACACATTTGACTTCATAAAAATGGGGTTAGGATAAATTTGGCAGTTTGACATTTGAAATATATAATTTAGTTACAAAAATGTCAGTGTCAATAAGAAGAAATTATTAAACTGTATGACGAATTATTATTGACAGTATCGAGGGACGATTATAATTAATTATTTAAAAATTTTAATGAAGCATTTCAAGGTACGCTTTTACAATTTAATTGAGATAAGTGAACAATTACATAGAATGAGTTTTTATTTAGATGAGGATGGGATGATATATATATATATATATATATATATATATATATATATATATATATATATATATATATATATATATATATATATTATTGTGATAATAAGGTTTATTGTATTTTATTTATTTATATATTTTGTAAAAATTTTGAATTGTTTTTATTAAATAGTTATAGAATTGAAAATTTTGTGTTTTATTAAAATCTATGAAACTTGGCGCCTTTATTTTAAATTTGTATTTATTTTATATTTATGCCCTTGTATACCCAGACTAGCTCATATTTTAATTTACAAGTTTTTACTTACTTTTATTTTCTTTTACTCTCTCTCGGGATGCAGGTTCAATTTTGTTCTTTCTAGTTAGTATATTTTTCAAAATTTAAATTTACAAAATCAGTACAAAAAAAAACTAAACACTTTCAGAAAACAATAAAGAGTTTGTTTTTAATAAAATATTTTTAAAAATTTTTAACAAATGTATTTACAAATCTTAACTTAAATTAGCCCACCAAATTTTACAATCTCGAGATTTTACCTTATATTTTTATCCCTTGCGGTTGTCCGACCTGTCGTTTCTTCTCAGCTGTTTAATGTTTGGATATGGCCGCTCCAATTTCCTGATATGCTTGTACAAAGTTATTTACTTTAATTTTGTGTTTTGTGTAGCTGGATTTTTTATAACTGGTAAGTACTTACAAACTTTTTTTTACTGTTTCTTTTATTTAATTCTCTGGCTCGAATCTTAATTTACAAGCTTCTATTTACCATATTTTACTCCTACCTCTATTTTATTCGTCTCTCTTCTCTTTAATTTTTTCTGATTTCTTTTCCAATTTTTAAAAACTCCCTTCCTTTTTTTCAATAAAAACCCACTATTCCATTGTTTTCTCTGCTTACTTTAATTTTGTATATAGTAAAATCACCAAATTTCAAAATTGACTAGTTGTCACAAATTATTTTTTAATGTCAAATATTTTTAATTTTGAAAATAAAACTTTTATACTACTTTTTGTTGCTTTTTAAAACAATATTCTTTTCTTTGATACTTTCCTGAGAATTTTCTGTAAATTTGCATGTGTTACGTTCAGTATAAAAATTTTATCTTTCACATCTCATTTTCAAAATTTTCTTAACAAATGCCCTATCATTTTAAACAAACTCCTTTTTATATAACTAGAACTAAATAACTACTGATAACAAATCTTTTTATATCTAGGTTAACATATCTTTACTCAAAAACTAATATTTTTGTTTCTATTTTTTGCAGGCTGTCGAAATTGGTTTCACCCTTTACACACACTTTAACACTGTGTCTTGAGCTACACTCACATACGAAGCACTGAGTTTCTCCTTTGTCCTCATGGCATATCTTTGCACATCAATGGATTTCCTGTTTAGTTTTTTTATGAAAAATATAGTTCAACTATGCTGTCACACATACAAAAATCAAGAAATGTTTATGTTTCAACCCCAATATTGGAAAAATTATTATGGCATTGATCTAAACATATTACTGTACCCCTGTTTGGTAAGTTTTATTTCAGTTTATATTCACTTTTACAGACCATGCACTTTTTAGTGTTTCCGTTATGAAAGTTTTAAGATAATTTACAATATTTTCCCTGTTTATTGATTGTTGCTTATTTAACTTTTGTATAAAGTTCAATTACATTGACTCTACACTAGATTTTCATAAATTTCCCCTTTTAAAAGTTTATACTATAACAATTGTCTCTTTTATAGGTGAAATCTTTCCCTGGAAATTATGCAACTTTTAATACTACTGAGTTAATTGAAGTGAAATTTTTATATGGGACTACATTGGTGACACCTTTTCTATAACGGGAAATACACAATAGGTCTCGTCAGCTCTGCCAGTGGAGATCCAGGACTACGACTTGACACCTTTTTCTTGTTTTTTTTTATTTGTTTTTCATTAAATTTTTATGGCCAATTTGGCTTTGCAAATACCTTATACCTAACTACATTTTTGATATGAACAATAAATACTTAATACTACTACACATATGTTAACAACTAAATTAAAATTGTTTTCTGAAATTGTTTATTTTTAATGTATGCATGCTACTATATTTATTAAATCTTTTATAATAATTTATAATATTGCTAAATGTGATAATATATATAAATATGTAAAGTTATGTGCTGGCCACATCAGATATTTTATATGAAATATAATTCCGATATCTCTAATGGTTACGAGATACAAGCAAAAAACTTAATCGGAGCACAGTTTTTCCAAGATGGCGGCTCGAGCGCAACAATGATTTTTAATATGTTTAATAGTACGCCTGAATAAACATCTTTCAGTTTCAAAACTTTATCAGTTATTTCCGCCAAACGATGTAAAAATATTTAAACTAAAAAATAATATTAAACAAAATATTCGCACTCTTGAGGCATACATAAAATAATATACAGAGTGTCCATGGATAGGATTCTGAATAGGACAATTTTTTTTAATTATTGATTTTCGAAAAAAGTCCATCTTTACAAAAAAATCTGTTTTTTTCAAATTCCTTAATCACGGAGTCAAATTTAGAATTACAGGTTGTCCACGAATGAGATGAAAATTTATGTTTATTAATTTACGCGAAAAAGTGCATCTTCATAAAAATCCTGTTCTTCTTAAAGTCCCTAAATACCGATTAAAATTTGGACCTATTTGCAAAGTTTTGACGCGACGCTCGTACGGTTGAGTTTCGGAATAAAATAATTGTTAATGAAATTGTTTTTTAACCATTCTGTTTACTTAAACCCCCAATAAATAATAAAATATTAATTTTCATAGAACTATTTATGCTTCTAAATTCATAAAGTTTTTATTCTCGACTATACATACAGTGTGTTTCAGAAGTGAGTGCAATACATTCAAACTTGGATTCCTTAAACATTTTTAAGGTGGGTCTTTCATATATATATATTTAACACGTGAAGGGTACCCCTAAAGAATTATAGCCCCTAATGTCCTCCAATGCCCATCTCTCTTATATGCTGATGACTTACAGATTTACTATGTTTACTTTAAAATTTACTAATGCTGCCTACTATAAATTAAATCACATAAACCATAAACTTACTGCAGTGCTTTAATTTACATGGTGGCGAATTTTTTATTGAAACTTTCTTCTACGAAGATTTTCTAAGACACAAAAATTTTCCAAATATGTCAGACTGAATATTTTTAAAAAAAGATCAAAAACAAAAATTCTGAATTAAGGTTTGAGGGGTGGTTGTCAATTTAAACCCTTAGCAGCGAGTTGGAGTGCACGAAAACTAGTCAGTTGAAGGGCAGTTAATATACACAAACTTCACTTCAAAAATTATTTTACAGTTTCTAGACGTTCACGAGAAAATACATGAAAATTCAGTTTCTACACCCACATTTTAAGTACCATAACTCTTTAAGATTCACATGAAAAACTCACCTTAAAATTATTTAAGGAATCTAAGATTGAATTTTTGACTCACTTCTGAAACACCATGTATATAAATGAATATTTTAATAGTTATTTGCGGGTTTTGATAAGCAGGATGTTTTTAGAAATAATAATTTTCGGTTAATCAAACTTTTTTTTAATAATTAATTGAGTAAAGTGAATTCTGGCTACCTCTTTTACAAATATGACTTTTTTAAAAAATGTTTATAAAAACTTCATTAAATTATCTATAAAAAGAAATTAGTATCCGATTGGGGAAACTACAAGATATCCATACCGATCCCTGACCTTCCATGTACTCCATGACTACACATGGTTATATAACTGAATGACAACCGATGAAGAAATCATACACTTATTTATTTTGTATTCAAATAACTTACTTTTCAATTCTCTTCCTCTGGGGTACATGGTCCCTCATCCATCAAGCATTTGATGTAATTAGTTAGAACCCTATCGTTGGTCAAAATTTTATCTACATCGACATTGTCGTACTTGTTGGTGTACTTAGGTGTCAGCTAGGGACGAATCCCAAAAGGGCACACAATATCACAGCACTGGCAGGTTTCATTGTTAAAACGTAAAGAATTCTGTTTGGATATTTTATTTTCTACTATATAAGTAGCAGGCCCTAAGGGGGCAACAGGAAAGTAAGAGTGCCACGTGACGTGTTTATAAGAAAACTTAATTCGTTGAATGTGGCTTGACCCACATTTCGAGCGAGAGTAATGTTTGTTAAGACGTCTCGTTCCATGCTATTTAAAAAGTTCTTTGACTTGGTACAGAGTGATTCAGAAAATGTAGAAAAGCAATTGACATTTGCAAATATATATAATTTTGAGTTTTGGAGATTTGCTGTAAGTGATTTATGTTAAAAGAATATGACAATTTCCTCAGAAGATATTTTGGAAAACAGCGCAGGCACCATACATATACCTATAACATATTATATCTTTTTTATTTTTAAATTTTCACTTTTCCATGTCATTGTTTGTGACAAAGTAAAATACAGTTTTTTTTTGGATAATAAAAATTCAGAGGGGTAATATCCGAAGATCGAGGTAGCCATACAATAGCTTCTTTCTATTTTATGGAAATCTTGTGTAGTGGTGAAAGGTATGAAACTTCTCGTATGGTCTAAATTCATTATCCGACCGACATCATAGATGTCTCTGTGGTGGATAGCGACTTGCGAAGCAAGTACCGAGAGCGGCGCCCTCTAGCCCAGGTGAACTAAACTACTGTTATTAAATATGATTTGAACGAAACAACTACTCAGCGGGCAAATACCCTGACTTGTATTGGATTACACCTTCAAACCATGATAGATCGATAGCCATTATCATTTGTCATCCCTAACCAGACATAGACCGGTTTCGAACATATTTCTTCTCCTCAGTATGCCATAGGTTATGGAACAGACAAATGATAGTGGCCAACTCAGTCATATACCAACCAAGCGTAAATTGAGTAGTGGTGAGAGGTATGAAACTTCTCGTATGGTTCTAAATGCTACTATCCGACCGACATCATAGATTTCTCTGTGGTGGATAGCGGACTTGCGAAGCAAGTACCAATCTTTGTATCAAATAATCACGAACTATTACGATAATCCATTTCTAGAAAAAATAATAAAATAATTATAATCAAATATGATAATAGTAATAAATACCTGTAGTTTTTTTATACTTTATACTGTTGTTCTTATCTGAATGTTCTAATATAAAATTTTTAGATAGGTGTATAATAAATCAAAAACAATATTTCCAGTATACTTTATCATAGAAATTATTCAAAAAAACTATTTAATCTAGGAGCAAAAGTTGCATTGAATTAAATAATATAATCATTACGTTCATAAAGTGGCGGTGCTTTTGTTTTGTTAAATACAGATGTTGTCATTAGGACATTGATTATCTGAATAAAATAATGAATATGGAATATTTGGAGTTAACTCACTGCATGAGAAAATAATTTTGCAGTGTGTAGAATTTTGTGCTCTCTAATTTCAACTTCTACGAATTTTTTGTATTTTTGCTCGTGTTAAAGCTTATTTCGGAAAAATCAACTTTTGGGAGTTTGACGCGCCATTTTCTTTTGTGTAACGGTAACCTTGAGAACTTTTCTTAATATCGCTTCTACTACGAAAAACCTACTTCTATGCAAAATTACTCATAAGGATTATTTTATCGGAGCTCTTGCTGTTAATTATTCTCTGGGGACTGGGCTAGATGTATTTAGAGATATTTTTTTTTTGGTCCTAAAATTTTTAACAAAACATAGTTTTCGAGTAAAAAATTCGCCACCGTGCAAATTAAAGCATTGTAGTAAGCTTATGTGAATGCGATTTAATTTGTAGGCTGCTGTTCTCAAAAGTATTTCATTAATTATTTCTCAAAGTGTCATAATACAGCATCAGTAAGTTTTCATTATAGTAAATTTTCATGCCGTCACGCATATAAGAGATGAACATTAGAGGATATTAATGGCTATAACGCTTTAGGGTGGCCCCTATTTAAAAAAATTACATGAAAGACCTCCCTAAAATTTCCTAAGGAATCAAGGTTCACAGTCACTCTGAAACACCCGTACAGTATATTTTGTTGTCACTTCTAGTTGTTGTTAAGAAATAAAACATTCTTTTATCAATTGAACATGTGAAAATATACGAACCGGAAAATATAGTTAATACAACCCATGTACTGTAGCCAGTTAAATAAAAATGTTTCTCGTTGACCATTGTCATAAATGTCATACGTGCAGGAGGCCATATAGTGTTATATAATTATGTATTACACGAACTAAGATTAGATATTGAATAGTGCAATTTAGGTTTAAATTACAGTCTGAAATGATTTAGTATGTTTGAGACAGTCTAGAATTTAAATCAAATTACATTATCGAAGTAATTTAAGCCCATTTCATTGTGTAATTTGTTATTGATGACACAAAATACTATTATCTTCTTTGAATATTCTACTTTAATACACCCCTGTTACATACTGCCACATATTAAGATAATTCTAAAAAGAAATTGATGTATGAAATATATAGATCGAGGTGCAAACGATACTAATCATGACCATTATTTTACATTCTATTTATTTAGTCAAATAATAATGAACACTTTGAAAGCATGAAGAAAGTTGGAATTTTGATGTGCGAATAAATTGAAGTAGGACCCACAGACACTTACACACATAATACAGTGGACACGTCTTTCGTCTACCAGGTTGGCATCATCTGGAAATGTTTAAAATTTAACTTAAGCCAAGATCTTAATTGTCACATTTCGCTTGAACCATTAAATAGGGCTATTGTGGGGAGGCCTTCGCCACTTCAAACTGTTTTTCCATTTTTGATTCCTAAGTCTAAGTCTAAAAAGTGTATCTCGTTGTCTATTTTTATAACCAGCGTATTCTAACGTCTTGCTGGGCAATGCCGCCATTGTTCAGATGAGCAATATGCTCTTTAAACTTAGTTTGAATTGATCGTCTTGTTTGATAACTCGATTTCAGTCTTGACAGCTAAAATTGGGTATCACACTTTTGTATATTCCAGTATTGTCCTACGGATTGCGTAAATGATGTTGTAATTTATTGTCCGATTGACAAATAAGTGTCAACTATTGACTCATAATTGTCTCCCAAAAAGTCTTTTTTATGGAATTGGAACATAATTTTTCTATAGCAAAGATAGGATCAGGTCACAAAATCTCATCCCCTTGCAACTGAATATTATTGACCATCACATTCGAAATATTGAAATTAGTGACTGAAAAACTAACAAACATTTTGCAGTCTGATTATTGATAAATCGGTGAATCAATTGCTAAAATAATAGCATGCGACGAGTTTCCACGTATCTTTTAACTAACTAAACAATCCTGCGTATAAGAAATGGTGGATAGGCATACAGAAATATAATTAAAATGCGATTGTATATTCGCACACAAATCACTTTTTGATTTCCGAGTTTAGCCGTTATTGTCATTATGGTTAAATTTTTTTCTTAGTACTTAATTTTCTTATCTCATTATAAAATATTCTTATTTAAAAAATAGGTATGAGAACTGCGTACAATTGAAGGTCTTTTTTGCTGTCTGAAGTACAAAACAGACAATATGATAATACAAAATAAAAACAACAGAGATGTCATGTAATTGATTAATTAACGATAACGATAAAAAATAACAATATGCAACCAAGAATACAATTGTAGAACTATCATGGCGTTATTGGTTGCCTAAGGTAAAATATTTAGTAATAAAATCTATATAAGTGTGATTTATATCGAATCATAAACTAGATTAGAAACATATTGACAAATTTTCAAATAAGTAACCATTTTCGAATAACAGAAGTTTCTTCCTAAATTTGTTCTGGAAAACAAAATATGAAAAATACTAGCATAATTTTTCTAAAAACAGCTAAACTGAACATCAAGTGAAGGGATCTAAGAAAATTTGTTAGTGTTGATTTTCAGCTACTAACTTCTAGCCACACAACACAGAAATATGAATTATTTTTTATTCTATAATTTCATCATTATAGAAAAGTTGATGTTCAGTACCACTTATTTTAGAAGTTCTATAATGCGTTATGATCTCTGAAATGTGAAACCAAGATCGAATATGTACATCTACTTTTTGTTTCATTTAGTTTTTATTCAGTAACTGTGAAGATGTAACGATTTTCCGAAACAATATACTTTAGGCTTTTAAAATGCTATAGGGATGATATAGTTTTCTTCACGTATACCTTTTTCTGCTTGTCTCTGCTTGAGGTAGGGGGACAATGACTTTATGTTTTAAGTTGGCGTCTATTTTGACTACCTACATATATTTCGACTACCTACATAAAGCTAGCGCACAGTTTCATCCTTGCGTCAAAGGGGTTGAGGTGAAATTCTAAGGGTGAAACTAGGCAACCTTGCACTTGTGATTTGACAATATTGAAGTACAGCTGGGATATTGAAACTGAACTTAATTAATCCTACACTATATTATACTTCTATAACGGCATTACTTTTAAATCACTCGCCTGTTAACCATTAGGGGTGGTGTTCTCTAGGAACATTTTTCAATTTATAGTCTTATATAATATTTTAGAAATATGTCATGCACTTTTTGATCATTATTTGGAAGCATGTATTTCTTTACAGGGATGATAGAGGGGTGGATCCTTCCCTCTGCCGCCCCTTCAAGATAGGGCCTGTCAATATTCGTAATCTGCACATTTTTCTGAAAATTTTGGCGTATCTCACGCATCGTCAAAATTGAACTCGAGGTCCCTATATTTCACCGATTTAAAACGCACTATATGACAGTTGTTTTTAATAATTGTCCTTGGCCTTTGACTTGTGTCTATATTTCTTCCACGTTGCTCCAATGCTAGCTTTTGATCAAACAGCTGAAAGCGCTTTCTGGTTTTCATATTTTAAATATTAAATATAAAATCAGTAAACACAGTGTCAAAATAGTAATAATTAATTTATATCCAACTTTCAGTTCTAATAACTTTTAAATTGTATTTAGCTTTTTTTATAAAATTAGTTAGCTAGTTAAATGAACACAGAAAGTTGGTTTCTAAATTTATTGTTTTTAGTATTTATCAGTATAAATAAAATTATTTCTAACTTTGTTAATTGCACCTCAATTTAACAACCTTGTGTACGAATGACAATAATTTAGAACTAGTTGTCAAAATTAGCACTTGTGTAATTTCGTATTAAAATTACCAAACTAGGTTAAAAAATATAGTAGTTGAGAAACTGTAAAGTTACTTGGGGATAAATATTTCGGAATTATAGAGGTCTTTCCTATAGGAAAGGAAAAGTAGTGCGTACCTTGAGATCTAGACCGTAGTATGAATTTTGTACGAATTTTAATAATTTTAGTTTTTTTTATTTATTTGGTTTTGTTTAAATAAGGTATATTTTATTTTGGCATATTTTTGTAGTTCCATAAATAAGAAATAAACTGAAATTTTTTTAACGTTTTAATTATATTTAGTTTTTTTTTAATTCGAAAACTAGTTTAACCAGTTTTTTGGAATACTGAAATTAGAAAGCAGGTTTTTATAAAACGGTTTTTGTATAAACACTATTGGAACTGTTAATTTTTTTGTTGAAAATAAGATAAAATATTAAGAATAAAACTTATTCATGATACTAATTTATTTTTGTTTTCAGAGTAATCTCAACTTGCAAAAATGATTTTTAAAAATTCAAAATAATATACTAATTTATTAAAAAAAGGGCAGTTCCAACAAAGTAAATGTATATTTCTGAAATTTAGTAGGAAGACACAAATTGCATTCTAAACAACTTTTACGATTACCGTTCCATAAAGTAACTGTTAGTTGAGAATTAGTCTGTAGAATAATCAAAGCTACCTCTGACGTTTTTTCATGTCTAACTTATTTCGCAAAGGATAATTTTCTAATCTATTTCCATTGATTGTACCTGAATATCCTACCCCACTCTTTTGAGGTAAGTTCGCTAATTTTAGGGAAGAAAAATATCGATGGCCATAAATTTTGAATGCTACATCTTTTGGCAGCTTTTCTAAAATATCATTACCACAGACCCTCCTAATCCCAGTTCCATGTGACGCCTATTTGCTTGTTTGCTTTGATATGGATCGAACTGTATTAGGTACCCAGATTTTTCACACAAAGACCATATTTTATAACCGTATCTAATAGGCTTCTCTTTTATATATTGCTTTGCCCATGCCTTCCGAAAAATGGCACCATACTTTCATCTTTCATCAATGCACAGTTTTTCGCTAAGAAGTGCATTAGATAAAAAACGTTCATTTAGTATGTTGAAGAGGGCTCGTAATTGTGCAAATTTTTTATTATCTTCTAAATTATTTTCAGAACAATGCCCATATTTTTTAACGTTTCAAATCTATTTTTTCGCATTTAGAAAAAATTGCATGTCAGTATAAAAAAATGATTCAAAGCATGCAACAGCATCTGGAAATATAGTGATATCGTTATCCTTACCTGTATCTTTAGGTGAAATAAATGTTTAGGTCAACTTTTTTTCCAATTTCTTTCAAAATTTGGTTCAATTCTTCGTTTGGTAGGTTGGGTTACCAATAGAACCAAAGATATATTTCCGCTGTCATAGCTTGCATTACTGTCAGAGAGTTCCTGAGATTCTTCAATAGAATTAGCTGGTTCCTGATTGTGGGTCAGCTTCAAAGACTATTTTATCATTTTCTTATGTGTCACTATTTTCAGTGTAAACTACTCCATCCAATTTTTTAATTTTAACGCAAGCCTCTGATTGCATTTGCAGCCCACTAAGATGATTTACATTTGTGAAGGGAGCTTCATCGTCATCAGAATCTTCTTCTGACTCCATTCCATCATTCGCAGATGTAATATAAACATCAGCCCACGCTTGTGGGTATTTTCCCCATTCCTGTAGAAGAAGCGTTTTTAATTGATTTTTATTAGAAATCTCGTGTTTATGACGGTCCAGTTCCTCCCATAGATTTTTAATTATGTTTATGTCCGGAAATTGTGGGGTATTTCCAAAACATATGGGGCATTGTAAAGTAATCACTGGCTAATTAAGAAAGATTTGTGCTAAGAGTCATTATCATGTAAGAAATAGTACCGACTCGAAAGATTTAATTTTTCAGCACTTTGATTTAAATTACGCTTTAAAATATTTAGATAAAAATACCTATCCATTATTCCATCTATATATGTTAAATTACCCACTCCAGTATTTGCTACACATCCCCAGAACATTGCAGATTCTCCACCATGCTTAATAGTCGGTACAATATTTTTCCTTATTTAATGCAGTCCCATGTTTTCTCCATACAGTTTTGCGCCCGTTTGATCCCCATACACTATATAATGTCCCCATACATTATATAGTGTCCCCATACACTTTCATGTTGCATTGATGCCTTGATTCCATTGAGTAAGAATCTAATTATGCTAAATGTTTAAATTAAACTATCTAGAAAAAAATTAATTTATATTGTAAGGTAATTTGATCGTAATTATTTATGACTATGAAGCAGCGTAGTTTTTCGACAGGAATTTTCTGTGTTTGTTTGTAAATAATAATAATGAATTTATAATAAGTATTTTTTTTTCACCACTGACCTCTTCCAGATTCCGTGTACCCAAAGTTTATGATAATCATCTTTGTTTCGAGACTTGTTTACATTAGATAATAATTTCGACAATTAACTACACTGTATAAAAAGTTCATATGATATGATAGTTTCGTAATAGGTCACCTTGAAGATGGTCTTGAATTCAAAATATCTATGGAAAGGTTCGTCTACGATAAAAATGTAGGACAGAAATTATGAAATTGTGCATTATAAAATTGTAACACTCTGTTTGACCTTTCAGAAATGACTACAGTATCAAACATATAAATAATAATCAATTTTATATAAAAAAAAGTTTAATTCAAAGCCTATTAGATATACACATCATTGTTAAACTTTGCAAGAATCAAGCCTATGAGGCTGTTGGTAGATATGAATGGTATGGTGTGAGTTACTTTTCATGCTAAAGTTTTTTTTTTGAAATTTTCTTGAAAACTATTGATTTTTAGGAAAAAAGTAAGTTTAATAAAAAATTAACAAAAATATGAAAATTACTAAGAAATTAATGCTCGAACAGGCTTTAAATGGCAAATAGAGCGATGGCTTCTCCGTGAAGTTCTGAGGTTCTTCGTAAAGTAGTCCAGTCCCATCATCTTGGTCAAACATCTGTTTCTGGTTGGTGCAGCATTGTTCTCAATTTTCGTGCAGTTTTTTGACAAGTTCATGATTCTGAAAATACTAGTGGACAATTACAAAAGTTTTTGGTAGAATTTGCTTCCTATTTGGAAACCGCCCAAGATTTCCCTACTTGCTTTTGCAGATTTACCATCGCAAAATCAATACCGTGTTTTCATTTCAAAACACGACATAGGAAGTGTTGGGTCAAGCTCGTGTATTCTGCTAGATAAAAAATGTAACCGTGATTTTGTTACCGCGCATCAACCAACTTTGCGGTCCACCGTATATGTCGAGAACTAGCGATAGCGCTATTGATAATTATCGATAGTTTAGACTATCTATTTTTATTTATTTATTTTTTATTTTATGAATACAGCTGCCCAGACAGATATGCATCCAATTACAGGGCAGGAAATATACAAAGAAATATGTGCACAGTACAGAGTAAACGACTTAATACTAAATGTTTTACAGATAAATAATTACTATTAAACTAAAAAGAGAATGCAATAATTTATGAGAAGATAGATTAAACAGTGGTTTGGTATGAACTAGAGGTTTACTTAAGAGCGACTCAAAATACATTGCTTTATACTATTAACACTACAATTAAAAATATCAAGGTTCGACTGATAGCTTAAGTAATTTGAGCACATATTTTGAATAGGCGACGATTTTAGTACATTTGTTCGGTGTAGCTAGGTAGAAGATGTCGTGTGAGCGAGTTTGAGAATATGGAACTTTGAAATGTATGGAACTAAGAATATCTGGGCAGTCAGTCTGACTTGTTAATAGTTTGTGTAGGAACAACACAGAAAAGTAGATCCTACGTGTTGCTAAGTCATTTAGATTAAATTTGGCTAGTAAGTCAGATTGTGGCGTGCCTCTGGAAGGATAAATTCCGTCAGCTTTGAATGAAAAATGTTTAACGTGCCTTCTCTGAACCCGTTCCAAATTAAGGGTATGAATATTGTAATGTGGGTTCCAGACAATACCACCGTATTCCAGTTTTGGCCGTACAAAAGCACTGAACAGGAGAGAACGTGTGGAAATATCTTTAAAATGCCTCGAATTTCGCATGATAAAGCCTAGATGTCTGTAGGCATTAGCAGTTATGTGATCTATGTGGGCAGTAAAGGTTAGTTTTGAGTCAAAGATGACTCCGAGATCCTTGAATTGAGTGCATCTCGTAACTATTTCATTGCCTATTTTGTAGGAAAATTTTATAGAGTTATTTCTCCTTGTAAAAGTCATCGCGTTACATTTTGATATATTTAAAGGTAATCTATTATTTTCACACCATGAATTTATTTTTGAGAGGTCATGCTGTAATCGATGTCAATCTTCTTCGGAGTTAATAGATGCAAACAATTTTAGATCATCAGCATATAGGAGGACATTACTTTGTATATCTTGGCAGATATCATTGATGAAGATTATAAATAATAGTGGGCCCAGAACAGAGCCCTGCGGAACTCCTGACGTCGCCAATACTTCAATAGATGAAAACTATCGAAAATAATCGATATTTCTAAGACATTATCGATAGTATTCGATAGTTGATAACACGATACTCTGTTGTAAAATATTTAACGATATCTTGAGTCTAGCGATCACAACGATTCGTGAAGAAAGTACCAACATTTTGAGAGAAGAAGATTTTCCACTAGTTAACCAAGTTATGTTTCTAACCCACAAAAATCGTTCTGTTTCACTAATACATGTAATTGGAAAACTTTTAGATTACATTGAAAGGTATCTTTAAAGAAAATACTGGTTCCCAACTAAAATTTAAGTACAAACTAATGTAGTAAAGCAGTAATCTAAAAAATGCATATTTTTGAGGTTAGCCCTGACGTCAAACGCAGATGCCCTATGCTTTATAGAATTATCAGAGGTGTGCCGCGCCTTTTGGAGCGCAGGGGCTAGCATTCTTCGGGCGCAAATCGTAATGAAAGTATATCCACATTAAACATGATATTAATTTTTTTATTTACTGCAAATTGTCTGTGTATCGTTGATTTATATATTTTAAGTTGTAGATATTTACTTCAACATGTGTCTTGTCAAGTTCTTGTTTGCTATTTAATTTATTACTGATTATGTATAAGAAACCTAATTTAGTCCTGAGGATACTAATAAATATAGCGTAACATCGACTAAATTAAACAAGTAGTATTTCTGTTTTAATTGATCTATTCCCACGTTGTAATATTAATATAGCAGGTCATTAGCCATTCAAGAGAGAAACGATTTATTTTCTATAGTTATTATTCATTGAATTTTCCCGAGGTGTTTTCCTTGGAGCGTTAGGGCGGCATTATAGGCATGGGAGGAGGGGGTTTGCGCCCCTTCTAGGCCCTACCTGGGCACGCCGCTGTAAATTATATTTACAGAGGTTATTCCATTTTCCATCCAATAACGCCGATCACTATTGTCCACTGAAACCCAATCGAGAACGGCTTTGATTAGTTTTGACTATCGAAAATTATCGTAATTATCGATAACCGAGGGCTGGAATATCGATAACTATCGATGGTGCCGATTATAGAGAGTTCTCAACCTTTATCCACAGAACAATCTGAGATCAGGAAAAGATATAATTCATGCTCTCCCCTCTACTCCTAAGAATGTACGAGTTCGAACAAAGCTGGTACCCTATGTAGTGTGTAAATAAAAAAACACCGTATAGTATACGGCGTATACGAAATGGATATTTGTGTACTCTATATTAGGAATGGCGATCTTTTGTGAAAAGATCGATTCTCAGGATTGATTCAGATCGGAATCCTAAAGATTAATTCAAGTAAAATTCGGTTTGCAAAAGACCGATCCTTATAAAATTGATCTTTTATATAAATAAGCCAACAAAATTACAGGTTAATGAATCATTAGCAGTGGGTGCAGTTAACAATAATACAATTGTCAACACTGTGGTTACCAAAAATTAGAAGTATGTGAATGTAGTTATTAAACAAAAACAAAAATATAATAAAAAAACTTAATAAATGATCAAACACATGTAAATGGCAGTAGGTAAATAAAAGTCCTAAATATCAGTATGCAGATAGTAGGTTCCTATCTTCATTACACCACTGACAGTACCGACACTGATTCAGTTCAGATTCTCCTTGCTAACTCTGGATGACTAACGATTGGTAGAGGCAGTTTTATGTTCTGAGGAATTTATCTGTAACATATTTCTAATGAAGATTTTCTTTATCGACTCTTTGAGAGAGAAATTTCGATTAATGAAGTTTAATCCCGATTAAATCGAAAGAGTTAGTGGTGTAAGTAGGAAAAACCAATTTGTTAAAATCTTGAAAATGTGCATTTCGCAGACACTTCGGCATCTGAATGTTGGAGAATCATACTTGAGGTATATGAACCTAGAATGTGAAACAAGTAATAGTGCCGATTTTTCGCATATTACCGATCAATTTAAAAAGCGCGCAATAAATAACCATGTTAGTACAACATTTCAAGCAAATTTTAAGCTCAAAATTGACTAGAAATATGAAAGCGTGTATGAGCTATCGAGATTTTAAAAAAACGTGATTTTTTCGAAGAAATCAATTTTTGCAAAATGTTTATAATATTTTTAAATTTTTTGAAAACGATCTTTTTTTAGTTAGTAGGGAGCTACACTTTTACCAAGTTTCGTGAAAAAATGATTTGTTTTCACGAAGATATGAGCGTTTCAAAAAAACGCGATTTTTAACGGTTTTTTTTCAAATAAATAATTTATTTTTGAATTTTTTGACATCGGATTTCCACAGATCGATCCGTATTTAATAGTTCTACAACTTTTGTATAAAACTTTTTTTCATTTTATGGCACCATGACAGAGTAAAATGGAAAAAACCGTTTTTTGGCCAACTTTGGGCCCAATTTACTATGGGCCCCCGAGGTGCCAGTTGTTTGTATTTTGGTTTATTGAATTCTACGGAAAATTTCCGATTTTTTGCATATTTTTGTTTACTGTATCTTCACTTAAGGGTCCAGATCCGTAGGCAGACCGCGCTATAAAAGACTTTTTTCGTACTGACTATTACTGAAATTTTATATAAAGTACAAAATTTATGCAATTAATATGCTTGCTTTTCTGTTTTTGCTGAACTAATGAAGTTCAGAGTTGAGGAGTTAATTAAACAATTAAAAATGATGCATATTTAAAGTAGCATTTATCCTAGATTGCCCGGTTTTCAAGTGCAGCTATCTCCTAAGTTAACAAGAAGGGGATGACTCTTAAGCCAGTTATTGTAAGCATGTTAGAATAAAACTGAATATTGTTTATTAAATCAGAGCTAATGAGGCTCTGATTTACTCTTACGCCTACGGTTAGAGACTATGAAACCGTAGAAATTGATCTTAATAAGAACTCGGCTTCTTATTCAACTTCAGGCAAGGAAACTCGCGATGTCCACTTGAAAGACCAAATGAAAATTGTCGAATTTTATCTTTCTCTAATTAATTTTTTCTAATAATATATGCATAATAACTGTCTACCAGTAGCGATATACCATACCTCGGTATCCCATCGATCACCAAATTAAACATTAAGGTATAATCCTGGAGTAGGTTGGAGCCTTTGATGTGAAGATAACACTGATGTAGTTTTCCACGAAACACCAAAACACTTTATATATAGCACTCGAGGAGCATTTTGTCAACCAAGTTGGCATCAGCTGGAGATGATTAGAAACTCAGAGTTTTTAATCATCTGCAGATAATGCCAACTTAGTTGAGAAACGCGCGTCGAGTTCATTATATAGTGTTTTGGTGTTTCGTGGAAATCTACGTCAGTGTTGTTAAGGTATAAGTTATCATTACATGAGAATTTCCGCTCTTATTGACTGCTGCCCTTACTAGCCATGACTTTTCGTCGGTATGCAAGAAATAACCTAATACCAGTTGGTTTTATGAAAAAGGGCATGTGATAGACAAACTCTAGATATTTCTTAAAACACATTTTATTTTAAACTTTATACAATTATCACAATAATGATTCCAACTTGTATTTGGCACATACGTTGACCAAGTATAAACAACATTGGCAAGCCATTTAAAATGCATACTAGAAGTATTTAGCCACATGAAGATAATGTAAAGGGTGATCGCAAAAATTTCACCTCTAGTTAGCCATGGAAATTCAACTTAACTTTTGATTGACAGTTCAAAAATTAATTCAAATTGATGATAGTTCAATCAAACGATTCCCGGGTGAATCAATACAGGACACACGATTTATTTCCATGACTGTATTTGAGGATAATATTTTGCGATTGCACAATACATATTTTAACAAATAAACAAGTAAAATTGGCTTTTAGACTTCTGATATTGGCAGGCCTAATAATATCCTCATTTATAACATACACTGAAAGGCTACAATTAAAGAATGAAATTTTTTTCACCACTTTTAGGTTCGGTTTTCAATGCTGGAGTAACTCTAACTAGAAGATGCAAATTAAATATAATCGAAATCACGAAAGAATGTCGTTACGACACAAATTTATCTCTAATCCGCAACGTACGCTGTTCAAGTCTTCTTTCTTTACAAAATAATAAAACGAGAGAGACAGCGCACATAATTCCATTATATGTGACTGTCAATATTTTAGACTGTTGTTGATGCGTTGTACGAAAAACTAAACTTCCTTGATAAAAAAGAAAGGGAAGGCCTGAATTTGTACGTCTCAGTAACAAACGAGAATAATATCGATGAATCTGATCGAACGCTTTTAACTAGCGTCATTGTCACATATTTCATGGTTTCCTGTTTCTGTATGTCAGCTGTCAAATTTGGATTTGTTTATTTTTGAGTTTGAGTGTTACCGTTTTCTTTATTTTATTGATTTTTGTATATCTTTTCAGAACTAACGATAGTTAATTTTCAAGAAAAACGGTATGTTTCAATGTACACATTGAAACATAATAATGATTCTTAAAAATACATACAAAATCTTTTTTCTAAAACACCATCAGTTTTTTTATTTTTAATGATTTTAATTAATTTGAATGTAATTGTTAATATCTGCAAGCAATATGCATTTTGCCGAATTATATAAAAGCAAAAAATTAGTTCAAATTTAGAGACTGACGGAATCGTTAAATTATTCTGATATTGCGGACAAATTGTAGGTTATGTTTTTACTTTTTCACCTATCAACGAGTAAAGTTTGTTTATATCTGGATGTTCACACAATTTTTTTTTTTGATTAACGCAGTGCTGATTTGATTAATATGAATTATAACGATGACGTACTTAATGGCATTCTTTCATGATGTCGATAAAAATTACAATAGAAATCATCAAATAGATATTTAGTAGTGAACTATATTATTAAATAAAAGATAATATCCATGGAAACAACTATTGCAAAGATTGTTTCCTTTAATTAGCATTAACTAAGCATTGAAAAACTGGGACTCAAGATGTTACAATTATAAATAACAGAGAAATTATGCTATTAATAAAATTTTTAAATTTTATGAATACAATGAAAAAAAGTCTCATTCATTTTATGTTGCAAATATTGAAAATGATGGTTTGCAGTAATATTGCTGTTTAAGGAAAAAAAACAATCCACAAGCTTTCTTATTAAAAAAATATATATAAATTGCATTTATTCTTTTTAATTATTACATCGTATAACTCATTTACTATACTTTTTCGATTGAAGCTGAATCTCTTTCTGGAGATCAACAAAAATTTACCCATATATTAACAATGAGGTAGTTGATGTAAAGGCATGTTCTATACTTGTATTAGAAACTGATTAAAGAGATGTTTTTAGTAAGTATATTCATAAATGAGCTTTACAACATTGTGATTTATATTATGGCATAATCCATCATTCCTTCTTTATAAATATTTTTCTCATCACCATTGCCTAACAGTTGATAAAATACTGGTGTTAGTAAATTGATGTAAAAACAAGTAAAGCATAGTCTTATGAAAAAAAATATCACGTCTTCTATCAGTTCCTTCGTTAAAAAATATTCTGTCAGATACAAGGTTATCCTGTTAAAAATCGACTGATGAGCTCAAATTTTTGCCGGGCAATCTCGCTAACCATTTGTTCTATTGATTTCACCATATTTACCTAAAAGAAGAAGTTGCTGGTATGACACGATAATGATTAGTTAGTTACAAAATGAAAAGCAAATCAAATTACAAGCTACACAGAATGTTGTCTTGCATGAAGTAACTGAAATGTGAGTGTATAGTGAGTATTAATATCAATTTGAAGGGAAATAATCTTTACATCTCAAATACAGTTTTTATTAGTTCCTATTAATAAATCTATAGTGGGGGCTTTTTAAACATGGGTTAGTCTCTTGCACATTTATTGGTAAAACGTAAGAGAAGCTTTTTAGAAGGGGAACCACTAAAAATCTCGTATTGGAAAAGTGTAGAACGCAGAAGATGTGTATCACTAAATAGTACAATTTTTATTTGAATTTTTTTTTAAAGAATGAATTTTTTTAGAAAATACTGCTTTCGAAAAAAAGATTTTACTTTTAAATCCAAATATCTCTAAGACCGAACAATACATGTCATACATGGTTCGTATCATAACACCAAATTTTTTGTCTCGCTTAGTCTGTAGAATGACGAAAAAGAATTAAGAAGCACGTGACTTCAAAACCACGTTTAAGACATCAGGTTTGCGAAAATTACATTCTAGTAATTTTCGATCACAAAAACAGATTTTCAATTTCTTATTTATCTTACATATAACAAACTGATATAGTTACAATTTATGACAACGAAAACTTTTGGAACAACTGACACATTTGAGACAACGGAAAATCTTTAAATACCCTAGGGTTTAATATCTGTTTCAGAAAAAATCCAGCTCTTCGACCAGAAACTGAATCTGGGACCTTTGGATAAGAGGCAAGTGTCAACCAATAACTTATCTATTTTTACGTATTTAAGCAGCTTTCGCTAAGAGCCAAATTGCAGGTTGTTATCCACCGTGGGACCAGGGATGTACATTTAAACGTAATCTATTACGTAGATAATTGATTTTGATGTAGACAATGTAAACAATAATGTCGACAATTGTGTAGATATTGTAATAATCGGTAATTCCAGATTATAATAGGTTGATGATTGGCTTGCTTGACACTTGGCATACATAATCCTTTTATTTACATAGTTTATTCTGATTGTGTGTCAATTTTAATCAAAATTTCGGTACATGAAAGCAATCGTGTAAATTTTGTAGACTATATGCCCATCATTGCGTCGGAACCGTAATTCATTTTGCTTAGTCCAGCTCCAATCAGCAGGAGAGGGAATTTCAGTAATAATGGGCCAGCTTTCAAGAAATGTAAAAAATCCTATATTCGAAAATTAATCAATGAATTAAATGGTCACATTTTTTCTTAGTGGTAAAAATATCTTCTATAAACTTCTTATTTTTCCTAGATATCAATTCATTTCATGAATATTAAGAAGCTGAGCCTCGTAATATTCATGAAATGAAGTTCGATAGCACTATATGAACAATTTAATGTATTTTCCGAAAAAAAAGCAGATTAACTCGGTTTCAAAATTATGGTGGTCATTTCAAATTTATGTTAATGAAATCACTCTACAGACTAAGGTGACAAAAATGACTTTGTTGTATATTGGGTATATGTGTCGACGTCAAAGATTGTACCGTTTTCACTACAAGATTGCTGTACTTAATGGGGCCTATTAGTAGTAACTGAAGTTACACATACTCCTAATTTTAATATTTTGATGTACGTCTAAAAACCATAAATTTTAAAGCACTTAATCAAAAGAATTTGCAATTCTTTGA
Organism: Rhamnusium bicolor; assembly: GCA_029963845.1. Taxonomy (NCBI): domain Eukaryota; kingdom Metazoa; phylum Arthropoda; class Insecta; order Coleoptera; family Cerambycidae; genus Rhamnusium; species Rhamnusium bicolor. The sequence goes on from JANEYF010000920.1 coordinate 49,255, forward strand.
CATTTAATAGTTATTGATGGGAAGTTTGCCGGAGTAGAACAAAAAACTAATTCACTTCACTCGCTAACGTTTCAACTATCAATTAGTATTCTTCAGAGCTCTAGAATGATTAGGATACAATTATAAAACGAGACACAATTAAATGAGTGTTTTTGATATGACATAATTGATTAAAACAATTTAATAAAATCACATAGAATGTGATTTTAAATTTAAAATATGTCTATAAATCTAAATTAGCATTCTATGTAATTTTATTAAATTTTATTTGTTTTAATCAATTGTATCAAAAACATTAATTTAATTGTTTCATTTTATAATTGTATCCTAATCATTCTAGAGTTCTGAGAAGACTAAATTATAGGCGAAACGTTAGCGATTGAAATGAATTAGTTTCTTTTTTGTCCTACCGCGGCGAACTTCCCATCAATAAATATTTCTCAAGGACACAGAGATATCCCACACTTAATAGTGTATTATTCAACAGGCATATAATGATTGTTGCGAGTATGGTAAATCACCCTGGTGAATAATAGCCATTACATGCGAGTAGACTAATAAATAATAGCAATTTTTGTAAAATAATGCGATAAAAATTTTGTCAAATTTTGACGGTTTAAATTAATAGCAATTCTGCGTATTGACTGACATATCATGATATTCGATGAAATTTTAATAAAAAATTTCAGAACGAGTGAATAACGATATCATTATTCACTGCATTGAATAATGGATAGCATTATTCTTGAGAAAACACATACATAATTGATACATTATTTAATAGTGGTGGATAAATTATATTTGACATACGGTTTACTAGCAAGAGTTGATAAAATATATTATTATTATTATACAAATTATTTAATGGTTTCTGTACTATTCAGATCCGGTGCATTTCCATAGATTTTTTTAATTTTTTATACGTGCTAACTTGTCAGGATATTATTCCCCACTATTGCTATCAAACCCCAATTACCTCCACATTTTTTGCCAAAAAGCTCTATGCACTCTTTGCTTATGCTAATGGATTGATAACATGATGAAAAGCAAATGAAATCAGAGTGGCTGTGTAATACTTTTTAGTACAACACCGGCAATTTCAGCGCCTGTTTCCACCACCCTGGTTCCTAAAGCTCCCAAACCTCTTACCAGATCCCCAACAAATTTAGGCCCTAAACTCACCGTGGCTTGGATACTAGCTGCGATATTAGGTCTAGGTTTTTTGGTGGTTTTAGTAGTAGTTGCTGCAAATGAGTTAATGGTGGGTTTATTAGTAGTGACCTTGACACTAATTTTACTAGTAGTACTAACAGTGTTGACTGTTGAGGGAATTTTAGTGCTAAGGATGTTTTTTAGTGGTGGTGATTGTCGTTGTCGGCCTGGAAGTACTTGTAGACGGAATACTCTGGCTAATGGCATTTTCAACTCCTTTTTCAACATCTGTTTGGTCACCAAATCTATTCAATATCTGCACAGATGCCTCAGGACTTGATTCGATTGGTCTTGTGTTAAATGATGCCTCGAATTTCTTAACGAAGATATCGTCTGGATCCCATTGCTCTTGTAATTGTACCCAGACTTTCGGATATTCCTTTTTCAATCGCTTTATGGCTCGCAGCGTTACGGTTTTTTGTTTTTCGGTACATCTTAAGCAATTTGTCTTCAAAGCTTCGGGTAGAATACCTGAAAATATAAATAAAACAAAAATAAGTTATGATCGTACCTGGAAGATTCTTTTTTTTTTTAATTATTTTTATAGCATTATATTACTTGCAATAAAAAATTATTAAGACAGGAAATAGTTTAATGATTAAATTTTAACACGTTGAAAGAGACTAACGCTGATTACTCGATGCTAAAAATGACACTAGTATTTTTGAATAATTTGTGTAAAGTATAGCAGATACTTTATAATTATGAAAGAAAATTATTTTAAGTATTTTTAGGGCGAGATAAAGTTGATGCGATAGACGTCCTGTCATCATTTAAGTAAAATTTTCGTTAGATATCGCCAAGACGTTGATTGACCTCGAAAGTTTAAAAAAACCATTTATGTAATATAAATGGAGAAACGAAGAACAGCGAGAAATAACTTTATTCTAAGAAAAAACATGTTATTTGAACATTATGCAGGCAACATAACAATAATACAAAACAAACAACCTAAGGATAAATTATGGTTTGTAACAAAAACCAAAAGAACACAAAATGAGTAAAGTAAAACTATTTGATATTCATATATACGGAAAAAATGAAGCTACTCTCAAATTTCAATCGTCATTCATTGGGTCATGCCATATTCCTCGAAACATACTGGACAAAGAGGTAATTTTTCTTACAGTCTTTTTATCTAAAACTGGTTTTCCTTTGTATATATTTTTATTGAACATTCTGCACTTCAAAAACACAGTTCATTTCTAAGACTTGCCTCCAGAGTATCTTTTTCCTCCAAATTGAGAGGAAAATTGACTAGAGATTTAATTAACTCATGTCTGAATTGCACAGAACGGTATTTACATGAATCACTTTTTCAATATTTTCTATATAGAAAAAAGAATTCCATATGGTCATATGTAATATAATTTTCTTAACCATCTAATCGTTTTCCTTGTAGTGACATATGTTGCCGTCATTTGATTAATCGATCGGTATACGTTGCTACTTCTTCTCGCTTATTTTTTCTCCCCCGAACCTAGAATAGAATAGAATAGAATAGAATAGAATTTATTCCTCACTGTGGACATACGGGGGTGATTTCTGGTGGTAATCACCAGAACATCCCTTTATCCTTCCATTTAGCCACATATACTTGCTTATTGAGCACCCAGAAATGTTCATCGAGCTTTAATTTTTTCTGAGCTGGGGGCTTCGGATTATCTTGTCGGTTAGATTTATGCCATTTGCATGTGTATGAAGTTTTATTCATATTTCCTCGTGAGTTTTATATTATGCAAGCATATAATGTATTGATTTTAGTATATGAGTTATTGTTTTGCAAAAACAAGAACCATTAATGAAGTAATTTTAGGAATGTATAATGTAAGTATAAATAAAATAGGCAATAGGATAAAAAGCGTGAATTTTTGGTTTTGAAGACGAATGCTTCTGCATCTATTTTGGATAATTTAAAAATATTACAGGATCAATTTTAAAATATGTGTATGTTAGACCAATTACAAATTAGTCATTTTATAAAAAGTTTATCTGCAAAAAAAAAAGTACAAGTAGGTTATCCCTTGAGATTTTCATGAAAGACAAACAAACTCTAATTCCTTTATTGGTGTGACCGGTTTCTGACAAGTAAATTTACTTCACATCATCAGACACAGGATTTTTTAAATAAAACTAGTCAAAGGGGGAAAAATGAATATATAAATTTTTTTCTTAATTACTTTCTCATAAAAATTATAAAAACGTGCTTTTTTTGCACATGCATACACTACAACAGATTTTAAACTGTTGTAGTGTATGTATGTGTAAAAAGAACGTTGAATTTTATAGTTTTTTGAAGTTAATTATTATTTATATTACATTTACTTCCTCCCCCTTTTGACTATGCTGCAAAACTTAATTTTGAACTGGTTTTATTTATGCAAAAATCCTTTTTAAATTTACTTGTTCACGAAACCGGCACACCAATAAAGGAATTTTATGAGAATTTTTCTTTTGTCTTATCAAATATAAATTTGTTATTTACACCAATCTTAATTATCGTTAAATTAAATGGGTTACTCGAAATTTAAAAAAATACCTGTTATGCAAATCATAATTTTGTAGTTTCCGCGTTTTCTGATGTTACAAAAAAAATGCACAAGTTGTTTTTGATAAGAATATTAAGGAGAATGCAAAACGAAATTTGTACTAAATTTAATTATTCCCAAAGATATCGATATTTTGTTTTTATGTGAAAAAAAAAAATAATTTTTGGCAACGATTTTCATTTATTTTAATCTACTTTGCTTCCACGCCACGTCATGTTAGTAGAAGCGCTCTATCGGCAATTTTTCTAAAATATCGAGAAAAAATGCTTTAAGAAAAAAATACGAATATATTTTACATTCTTAAATTTATTAATAGAAATTTTAAAACTGGCAAACATAACATAAAATTAACAATTTTGAAATATCAATAATTCATTTGGTTTTTTATACCTAGCTATTTTACTTTTTAACCTAAAAAATTTTTAACATTCATTATTCAATTACACAGGCACACATAGAAAAAAGTTGTCTGTCTGGCAGACAAGACTACCATACTCCCATGTATTTTGCGCCCTGAATATGAATCTGGAGTTGATTTTAACAAGTTAACTCTTGGTTGTTCCCTAACCTCAAAAAAATGTGCGATATTGCACAGACCTCTTATAAGTCTATGGATATTGGTGATTTTTAGACGTTTCTTTGAGGTTAGGAACAAACAACCAGAGATATTCAGGGGATCAAAATACATTGTGTGTCTGTGCATATGCACACAAAAAAAGTTGTCTATCCGGCAAGACTACCGTCTTCATGTATTTTGAGCCCCTGAATATGAATCTGGAGTTGGTTTTAACTAGATAGGTCTTGGTTGTTCCCTAACCTCAAAAAAATTTGCGATATTGGTGATTTTTAGACAATTTTTTGAGGTTGGGGAACAACAAGGAGCTAACTCGTTAAAACCAACTTCGGATTCATATTCAGGGGAATCGGTGGTCTTTTCTGCCGGACAGACAATTTTTCTTGTGTGCCTGTTATTAATAATGAAATGTGTTGTTTATTATGTATTTTGTTTCATTTATCTAGATATTCTACGGATGTTTTATTTTAACCACGAAGTGTTAAAAAATTGCTGCACAAACATTAAAAACCCATGATCTCTTTCCTAACTAATCTATTATTAATTAATCAATAACGTTAAATTTGCTTCGTACAACCATAGTATCTTTATAAAATACTATGCCCGTGACGCAACCGCCTACATTCGAGTTCCCATAGTGTTCAGCGGATTTATGAATGAAATGTAACTGAGATAGTCTACTGGTTACTGTTTACTGTGATGTATCGTCGTATACTATTTACATATCTCATTATTCCATCTTTAATAGGACCGGGGGCCACAATTCGCTTCCATACGATATACAATACAATCTGTAAAACAACAATTTAACACAATTTTTCACAAGTCTGTATTAAAATAAACTGCAAGTGATAAAAAGCTTTAAATCATTTTCATACAAAAATTTCTTTGCCAGTTGTAGCTTTTATACAGGGTGTAACAACCAAAAGTAGGCACCCTGAATAATTTTGGAGATAAAAATGTTTTGAAAAATTGGTGAAACACGTCGACCATGTTTCCAAGGGGGACATATTTTAATGTAATACTTGTATACCTATCATCATCCCTCTACCCTACACGGCCACCCCCTTAAAAAAATTCAAATGACAAGGGGGGGTCGAGTGATATATCTTTTGAAAGGTCTTTCAATTACCTACATAACTGTGTATTTTTTTTTAACTTTTATCGATTCGTTCTTAAGGAAAATAATTTTATTTTTGATGATTCACACAATCGAAATCGTTTAAAAAATCTAAAATGCACGGCACTGGGTATTGGAATTTATAAAAAAAACTACATTTTTTAGTGCTCTCAAATCAACACGAGTTTTTTTCGAGAAAAAACACTTTCCTTGTCCGTTTAGTTTTGGAATAATAAAAGACCCATAAGTATTTGATAGTCCTTGAACATTAATTTGTTCACAACCAATTTTAAATCGAGATACATTTTACCAGAGTGAGTTCTCAAAATGGTTTGTACCCTTCAGGAGAGAATAGAAATTGTCAGCATTTATTTTAAAAACGATAATTGTGCTAGAGCTACGGAGCGCCTATAAACAGTTTTAAATCGAGAAACATATAGTTAAATTACCCAGATAGATAGTTTGTGAGACAGGAAAATGGGCCTAGGACAGATTATTTAAAAAGAAATTGAGAGCGGAACGCATATTCAAAGAAATACCCAGATAGAAGGGTTGGTTCTCAGTATGTTTTACAATTATTGACAATTATTGAATTTATGGAAACAGATCCTATAGGAAACAAAAAGTATGAACCTCAGCGACCGATTAGGAATGAAGCAGTCGAAGTGGCAGTACTGGGTCATTTGCAGATGGATAATACTCAATCGATCAGGAAAGTAGCTGAGGCTTCCGGTGTATCACGAAGCAGTGTTCATCGAATTGTAAAGACCCACAAATTTCATCCATAGAAATTTAAATTGGTACACGAATTAAACGAAGATGATCCCGATCGTTGGCTTGAATTCTGTGAGATTTTTAGTGAACAATTAAACGGTAATGCCAATCTACTGTACAATACGTGTTTTTCTGATAAATCGACATTTCAGTTAAATGGGGAGGTAAATAGGCACAATTGTAGGTATTGGATTGAAACCAATCCACATCTGTTCATGGAAATTCATACCCAAATGCCACAGAAGTAAAATGTTTGGGCTGGCATCTTAGGGGATCACATTGTCAGGCCGTTTTTTATTCCTGACAATTTAAATGGCGAAAGGTACCTCGATCTGTTAGAAAATAACATCGACCCAATGATTACCCAAATCCTCGAAGAAGACGATAATCTTTTAGAAAGCGAACTGTTTTTTCAACAGGATGGGGCACCCCCACATTTTGCTATAGCTGTCCGTCAATTTTTGAATAATCGGTTTCCTGAGCGATGGATTGGAAGAAGAGGTCCTGTGGAGTGGCCCGCTAGGTCACCCGATTTAACTCCCTTGGTTTCTTTCTGTGGGGACATTTGAAATCGAAGATATTTGCAACAAAACCCGCATCTCTGGAAGAGTTACGTGAAAGAATTGTTCGAGAATGCCGTTTATTGACTCCAGATGTCTTCAGAAATGTTCGTATAGAATTTCAAGACAGATTATACTACTGTACGGAAGTCGGTGGGGGTCAATTTGAACAATACGATAATTTAAACTGCTTCTTTTATTTTTATTTCCCGAACCTAAAATAATGAAACAATTATTTCTCAGGAACGAATCAATAAAAGTTTAAAAAAAATTCACAGTTGTATAGAGAATTGAAACACCTTTCAAAAAGATGTATCACTCGACCCCCTTTGCTATTTAAATTTTTTGAGGGGGTGGCCGTGTAGGGTAGAGGGATGATTATAGGTATACAAGTATTACATTAAAATATGTCCCCCTTGGACAAGGTGACGTGTTTCATCAATTTTCAAAAAATTTTTATCCAAAGTTATTCAGGGTGCCTACTTTTGGTTGGGACACCCTGTATATTATAATGATAAACACAAAGAAAATATGTTTATTTAAAACATATGTTTGGTACATCTACAATTATCACAAAAAAATACTGGAAAATATATTGGTTTGTATTTGCAGTAGTTCTATCAAGGTCAAAAAAAAATTAAGCTACAATAATCAACTTATTACAAAAAAAAAAAAACCAGCAAATAAAAACAAAAAACAAGGAAACGCTTTACATGGATTAGATGTTAATGTTGTGAATATATGCATATATTTAAGTATATTTAAACTGTGGTGTAATTGATGTTAAAAACAAAATCTAGAAACGATTGGATCATTAATTATTTATTAATAATATATTCCACTAGTTTTAGAATAATTATTTTTTGATTTATACGAAATTTCACAAATGTTTCTTGTTTCACTTTCGTTTTCATTCAAGACACTACTGACGCAACTGACGCAACAATAAATAATTATGTAACGGATGTTTATACAGAGAGATACCTACTTATTTCGTAGATGACCGTTTTTGTAATTGTAGTATTTAATTATTTAACATCTCCAATTCTTCAAATTAGATAGGCAAATGTTATTTTGCTTTAAGTGAATGTGAAACACTTTGTAATTATTTTATAAGTAGTAGTTATAAATCAGAATAATTTAGGGTTTATAAAAAGTTGGCCTAAACCTAAGGGTATTACTACTATAAGTTGTAGTGATTTTTTCTTAAAAAATAGTAATAATAATCAGGCAGCGAAAATATTTAACATTGTTCAGGGCCGGCAGTTATATAAAAAAAACTGTTATTTTTAAATAGCCTGTATATGATTGGATTGAATTGATTGATATATCATTAATACGTATTCGTTTATTTATATACCTGTAATATATGCAACCAGTATTGAGCACAGGTAGCTGAGATAAGAATATATAATATTATACGTCACTAAGCTGTTGTTCCGCACTTAGCGACACGACCGCGTATAGTTACTTTAGCGGAGTAGTGTTTGGCATATGGTCCGCTAACATTCCCGCATTGTGCATAAACTATAAAAAAAGATTGAAAACTACGATAACCTTATAATAGATGGATCACATAGTCTGTGTATTTCATGCAATCGACGTTCTTTATTTCGTACACGCCGTGATTGTGAAAGACGTTTAAATTTTGGCTATCCATCGACAGAATATTGCCGATAGAGTTAGAAAAGTTAGAAATTTTTTTATGGTTTGTGTGTCATGTTCTGTGCATGTAGTCTGCCTTGGAAAATAGTCGTCAATGTTGACTAGAGGTTTTCCAGGTTTTTCTTTACCTAGTAGCCAACTTTGACAGTGCTAAATTCTTTTTAATAAAAATGCTAAGTAAGAATCGTTGGTGATGTTTAGTAGATTTCAACACTAGATGAGGAGATAAACCAGCAACAAGTGAAGTATTGCATGTGCATAATACATTTCGCTTTAGTTAAGTTTTAAAAATTCAACAGTGAACAAATTTAAAAATTTAATGAAAATATTCCAGTAGCAAATGTTTATAAATAGTTTTTTCTTTTTGTAATTAGTATGTAACATCAATATGTTTTAAAATAACTTTAAAATATTATGTATATTTACGAAAAATCAAAAAATATATTTTTATATTACCATTAGATATATTTCTTATATCAACCAGATATTGGCAGTATTCCTCTTAGCTTTTGTTTTTAAGTATAGTTTTCTGACTATGGTTATAATAAACCGAAACGTAAAATAAATACTGTTCTTATTTACTTAAATGACCGAAATCCCAGGATATATCTACATCATTCCTATTATTGAAATTAACGGTCAAGAAAAGCATATAATTTGGTTTTTAATTTAATAACAATTTAAACAGGTTGAAATAATGTGTCATAATTAACTATTTTAATTATATGGCAGCAATTAACTTTAATTTCACGGAAATTCCTTACACATGACCCTGACAAATAACAATAGTAACATAAAATAAAGTTTTGAAATAGTGGAAATATTCGATAAAGAAAAGGGAAATAAAAACTTAAGAAGGTTCGGTTATCATTACTTACAAATTAATAAAACCGCTGCCAATTACTTGGGGATCAGAACTTCCTCACCGTAGTAAAACTCGATGTGTGGCGGAGTTTGTAATGAAAGTAATTTTTGACGTTTTAAAAAAGTCACATTGGTGGAATGTCACTAATATTTTTTTAGACATTTCAAATTTTAAGAAGTGTCAATCAAAATTCAAATTTTATGGTGTTACCAAATGTTTGCATTAATTTATAACTTTATTTAAACATTTGATAACAATATTATAATGGGTTTGTATAACAGATCTGATTTATAATCTTTCATCACGAATAAATTTTTTTGTAAAGTTAGAAATAGAAATATTGCGGTCCGGTAGACCCCGTTCCAGGATACTGATTTTGTTCATCAACGAACTCAATCTCTTCCTTGACCTCTAGAATGCGTGTACCAAATTTGAAAACTTTATCTCAAAAACTATCGCAAACCACTACAGTGAACCACACAGACAGAAAATATTTTTCTGTCTGAAATTTTGTCGCCATAATTTGTCGAGATTCGTCCAGAAATGCAATAAAAATTTTCAAAATTTTTTAATAATTCACTTTGAGGGGTGAGGAAGTAATATTATGACATTTCAGCCGAAAGTATGCTTTAAACATGCACGTGACATTTATTTAAAAAAACATATGTAGCCTATCACATGGACTCTTCTTGTATTTATTCTTAGAAGATTTTAAAAATGTTTTTTAATTTAGGCACATCCGAGAAACAATTCGAAAATGAGGATAAATGACGTGGCAATTAGAATAGTTTTCTCTCTTTACATTTTCCCTATAACTGCATCGGCCTCAAAATATTTGAGAAAAACCAAAAATGTACCTTTAAACCTTACTACCGGTTAACTGACCAGTTAAAATGGGCTGTATTATCAGAGTGACAATTTGGGCGCGAGGGTCCACACTTTGGCGCCCATAGTGTGGAGAGACAAAATCTCAAAGTCACATTTTGTTATGATCTGTACTTCATAAAAATATGAAAGATGAGAAGTAAGAATTTCCGTCAGATGCAGGTGAAGAATTAATTTCCTTAATTTAAATTTTCATGAGTTTCTCGAAAATTGTTTTACATAGGCAAAATTTGTTTACGAAATTGTATTTTTTGCAAAATGCGCAAGCGAATTAAATTTAAACTTGCATTATATCTCTTAAGATAAGCGCGATATATTGGCATTTAACCATATGACTAACGTTGAACTGAAAACACCCTGTCCATAACAAAGAGCTTTAATCAATTTAAATTTCAATGCGGTTGTAAGTACTATTGAAAATTTGGAATTAAAAAAAGAAAACAATTTATTACCTTTGATTTATTATCTGTAAGCGCCGCCAATATCCACGTTGACTTTCGGCAGAAGCCGACCTATTAATGGCATGTCTTTTCACAATTTGCTAATTGTGATTTATATTTTGAACCTTATTTATGTCTGTGATAAATCTAAATTTCAAAGTAATCCAATCACTTTGCAGCACTTGCATGTTGATATTTAAACGTTTTATTTCACAAAATACAAGTTCTTCGAGACACGTGTCCCAAAAGTGAAGTTTTTTTTTAAATATTCAAATTGAAGTACAAATCATTTATAAATAGATGGCATATGTTAACATGCATTATAACGTGGATACCCTAGTCCCACTACAGTGAAAGTTGGATTTTATTTTCATGTACATATATATTTCTGTAGTAGATAATTAATCAATATCTGTATATGGATGCCAATTTTTCCATTTCTTAGCATTACAAAAAAAAAAATTATGCAATTTCAGAATAATTTAAAATCGAACCCAAAAAATATCTCTACTGCAAATTTATCTATGATTTAATTTTCATGTTAAGCGCAGAGGCGGATTAACCCGATTGGAGATCCCTAGCGATAAAAATTTCCAGGCCCTTAGACCCGAGCTCCAATACAAAAAAATAGTGTAGGGAAGTGATAATTTTTTCGGAAAAATTAGATTTTTAATGAGTTCCACAAGAGTGGAGGTGGCTACCGATCGCAATGCGCAGTTGCCATTTCAGGTTGGAATTCGCGTATTTAAACCAATTCAAATGCGACTTTTCATACTGCTCAACAGATTTATAAAAATCGATCACTTCTTATTACTAAGATGTATGTTTCACAATTATAGCATACTTGATGTAGATAATAAATTAGTTTTAATGAGTATATAATAATAACATGAAGTGCAGTATTCCTAAGCACTATATCTCAACATTTACAATCTGATATTCACTTAATTCTGAACATTTGGTTAAAATAAAAATTCCAGAACATAAAAAGAAGAAAATTGAACATTCTTAGCAGGTTTGATTAAATATTATGTTGCCCAAACTTATCCTAATCAAATGTTTACCATATTCAATTATAGGCGAAGTAGAAGTATCCATAATTCATTCAAGTAGGACTCATTGGTACTCTGCTTTCATGAAGATAATATTGATTTTTAAATTTCTCTTGTAGTCGTGAATATACCTACTTCGTGCTGATGATTGCAAAAATCCAAAACTGGCTTGGGAAAAGTATGCACAACAGTCTCAAGATGGATTTCTATTTATTTGGAAAAAAATCCTTTACCAGTGGCCAATCGCAATGAAAGCTTCATCACTTCTCTTAGTATAACAATAATGTCGGGTTCTACGCCTATGTTCAGCTGACAGGAGTGTGTCGCCACCTATCAAGACATGTGAGTACGAACCAGACAAGAAGCAAGAAGCGTGCCATTACGTTGTTTATGTACACATTATTTTTATTTCTATTCATTGCTATTCTGTTTTTGACAAGTGATCATACTTCAAAATAAATGTTATGCAAGAGCAGTGTCCCGTTTTAATCCAAAATACACAGGTGCAGGTGTACGGTTTATTAAATCCAAATAACCCCACGTAGCCCGACATGTTGGTCCTTCGAGCCGGATGCGAACTAGTGAAACGTGCTATAAAACAAACTAAAAGAAACGGGACAAAAAAGTGTTGCCGGTGTGTGGCTTGCGAATATAGGACAAAGGACAATTAATCGATGAGCTAATCAATACTTGCCGCGAAGTGGCTGTCTAAACTCAAGAAAACATTTGTAAACAAACCAATTTGCCGAGTGGCTTTCAAATTCAGGATTCAAATTGCGCGTGTTGTATACATCATCACATCAGTGTGCTGTCTAATGTCTAATGAATGACTTTCCAAGTTCAAACTGCAAACGATTATTGTGATTGTGAATGAACAGGTTACCAAGGAACATTGCAAGCAAGGAAATCCCGTGAGTTGCTCCTACAAATATTTTCCTTATAATTGAATTCCCTTGTAGGCTCTACTTGTTTTGCCTTTGATAAATTTAATTTGTTAATACAAAACATAAATTTATAGATTTACGAATCTAGCCGCTGTCTCGCTTACAACACCTGAACAGTGGCGTACATTAATATTCAACAAATTTATTTCAAAATTCAAATAAGTAGGTATTCATTGCCGTTTTTTATTTTAATTCGTGAGTAATATCTAGTATAAAAAATGAATTCAGAACAATTGAAAACACTTACTATCCGAAGGGGTATTGTTAAATCACAGCTAACCAGATTTATTACCTACATTAATAAACCCGAGAATCAAACAAAAATTTGGGAAATATCTTCTCGTTTAGACAAAGCTAAGTTGTTGCTGGATGAATTTAGCTCCGTACAAGACGAAATAGAAATACTTGACAATACTGATATGCAAATTAATGAACGTATTGAGTTTGAGGATAGGTATTTTGAAATTATGGCTACAGTAAATCATATGGTGCAGCAACATGAACTTAGTAAGGTTAATACAAATGTCATTAATTTACAAGCTCCATCAGCTCCGCTCACTGTTCCAAGTGCACCGGTTATAAAAAATTCTTTACAACTACCACCGATAAATATCCCAAAATTTGACGGGTCCTTTGAGAAATATACTAGTTTTCATGACATATTTGTCTCAGTTATACACGAAAATGAAAATCTTTCGAACGTAGAGAAATTTTATCATTTAAAATCTCATTTAGAAGGCGCTGCAGCACAAGCAATTGATTCTTTGATTATTAACGATGCGAATTACATAATTGCATATAATATACTTAATGAACGGTATGAAAACAAAAAATTTATTATTAAGGGTCATGTCAAGCAAATTTTCGAGCTACCTAACATTGCAAGGGATTCATATATATCAATAAGAAATTTCTTGGACGATTTCAACAAGCATTTCATGGCTTTACAAAATTTAGGCGAACCTGTGGACGATTGGAGTACAATTTTGATATATCTGCTATTTTCTAAACTGGATATTTCAGGCAAAAAAAGAATGGGAAATTAAAACTAAGGACAAGGTCTCTCCAAGTATACGAGAATTTATTGAATTTCTTAAAGATCGTTGCAACTTACTGTCGGCAATAGATACTAGAGGAAGTGCATCAAATTCTAAACCCACTGACAAATTTAATTTCAAATCACATGCGCATTTTGTGTCGAATAAAGCAGGATGCATTTTTTGTAAAGGTCAACACTCGGTATATTTTTGCAAGGATTTTTTAAAATTATCAGTATCTGCCAGACTTTTAGAAATTCGAAAATTAAATGCATGTACGAACTGTTTACGTGCGGGTCACAGTCCAAATGACTGTCAACTTGGCTCCTGTCGTTATTGCAAAAAGAAACATAATTCTCTCCTACATTTCACTACACCAGAAAACAGACACGGTTCGTATAACTCAACAAGAAATGAGAATTTTCGAGAAAATTCCAACTCTAATCTGAATACTAACCATAGTACAAATTCTAATGCTAACATTAATGACGTTAACCTACAAATAGTTACAAAACATGATTCTGAAAATCCAACAAATCAAACAAATCAAAATGATTCAGATCAAAATATAATTTTACAAAATGCACAAACTTCTACACATTGTTTTAATGGCTCATATACCATTTTGTCAACTGCTATGGTGTACATTTATGACAGGAATAATCAACCTATATTGTGCAGAGCATTGCTTGATTCAGGTTCACAAAGTAATTTCTTAACAAAGGATTTGCAAAACAAATTACAATTATATGCAAAAAAAATAAATATGCCGATCATTGGTATTACTTCGGCTGTTACTAATATCTCCGAATCAGTAAAAACTAAAATAAAATCTAGTGTTTATAATAATGAATTTCATTTACAATTTTTGGTAATAGATAGGATCACAGAAAACATACCTCAAAGAACATTTGATACTTCTATGTTGCAAATTCCGCAAGATATCACTTTGGCGGATCCATATTTCAATCAGGCCTCGGAAATTCAAATTTTACTAGGCGCTAACATATTTTATCACTTATTGTTAAGCGATCAAATAAGAATTGGTTTAAACGAGCCTATTATACAACACACAAAACTAGGATGGGTCATTTCCGGTCCATTTCAAATTAATAATAAGCAACAAAAACCTTTGTGCAACCTTTCACAAAATATTAGTATAGAGAAACAGTTATCACTTGATAATGCTATCACATTTCCAAACGCGTCTAATTCAATAGCCGAAAATTTCTACATGGATGATTGGCTAGACGGTGCAAACGACATTCAATCTGCCTTGACTCTGGCAAAGGAAACTAGCTCTATTTTAAGTTCAGCCGGTTTTAATCTAAGACAGTGGTCTTCAAATGATAAACGAATTGTAGATAATTTTTTAGATAGCGAACAATCACAAATTTCCAAGCAAGATTCTCAGTATATAGTCAAGGACAGTAATAATGCTAAAACATTGGGAATTTTCTGGAATTCCTCCGAAGATACATTCCAGTACCTAACAAATCCAAACAAACATGAAATCGTGACTAAACGAATTATTCTTTCTATTGTTAGTCAAATATTCGATCCGCTCGGGCTTATCGGTCCTGTCATTATAACCGCCAAGATATTGTTGCAAAGGTTATGGCTTTTAAGGTTAGGGTGGGATGAACCCATCCCAGAAGATTTATGCGGTATTTGGCTAAGGTTTTACCACAAAATTAACATACTCAATGACATTAGAATTCCACGTCAAATGCTGATTGAAAATCCGATTAGAATCGAAGTTCATTGTTTCAGTGATGCTAGCCAATTAGCCTTTGGTACATGTGTCTATTTGAAATCTGTCAATAATCAAGGTCAGGTCTTAGTAAGGCTTATTTGCGCGAAGTCTCGAGTGGCGCCTTTAAAAACCGAAACTCTACCACGCCTTGAATTATGTGGCGCTTTGCTCTCTACAAAATTATGTCAAACAGTAGTAGACGCTCTTAAGATAAAAATTGACAATATATATTTCTGGTGTGATTCCACAATCGTGCTAGCGTGGATCGCGACAGAACCTAGCAAGTTAAAGACCTTCGTCGCAAACAGGGTCTCTCAGATTCAAACTTTTTCTAAAAATGCAAAATGGGAACATGTTTCCACTAAATCTAACCCCGCGGATGTAATATCTCGCGGTTTAAATCCAGACGAAATACAAAATTTAACATTATGGTTCAATGGTCCTTCCTGGCTCTCCCTAGAGCATCCATTTTGGCCAAGTCGTGCTATCGAAGTTAACAACATTGACATTCCTGAACTAAAAATTAATCAGCCCGAATCACTAACACTAACTTGCACTAAAATTGAGGACGATTTAATAACTCGTTTTTCATCATTAACTAGACTACTTCGAGTTGTAGCTTATATATTAAGGTTCAGAAAAAATGCAGCGAGCAAGCCAGAATCTCGAATCTCAGGTCCAATAAATTTAAAGGAGTTAAATTGTAGTCAGCAAGTGATTATCATAATGATTCAGGCTCAAGCTTTTCCAAACGAACTTGTTTGTCTAAGAAAATCAAGAGTTATACCAAGGGGTAGCAAACTACTTGCTCTTGATCCCTATTTAGACAGTTTTGGCATTATTCGCGTGGGTGGACGCTTCAAAAATTCTCAATTACATCATGATCATAAACATCCAATAATCATTCCGGCTAACCATCATTTTACAACTCTAGTTATAAGGCACGAACATCTGAAAAATTTGCATGCCGGTCCACAGGCCGTTTTATCTAATATTCGCACACAGTACTGGCCTTTGCGCGGTAGACAGATTGTTCGAAGCATCTTGAATAAATGCGTGGTTTGTTTTCGTGCTAAACCCCAAAATATGACACAAAAAATGGCGCACTTGCCCAAACAAAGAGTTAATCCTTCACCCCCCATTTTGTATCAGTGGCGTAGATTACGCTGGGCCATATCTTATCAAGGACAGCAGTTTGCGCAATAGAAAATATATAAAGGCTTACATATGCGTTTTCGTATGTTTTTCCACAAAATCCGTCCATTTGGAGCTGGTGAGCGAGCTGTCTACGGATGGTTTTCTAAATATGTTTAAGCGTTTTGTTGCAAGAAGGGGTCTTTGTTCGGAGGTACATTCAGATAACGCAACAAACTTTGTCGGTGCCAATAATACACTTTCGGAGGTAGCAAATTTGGTTCGAGATCCGAAATTTCAAAATTTTCTTCTCGAAAATAAGATAACATGGCACTTCATACCTGCACGGTCCCCCCACCACGGTGGATTGTGGGAGTCAGCGGTTAGATTGATGAAGCATCACTTGAAGCGAATTTTAATTAATATTCATTTAACGTATGAGGATTTCTACACGTTATTGACCCAGGTAGAGTCTATACTAAATTCCAGACCTTTAACCCCACTCACGGGTAACCCAGAAGATCTGGACGTGTTGACACCTGGACATTTCTTAATAGGACGGTCGTTATTAGCCTTTCCAGAGGCACCGGCACCAGATGTTACATATACACGCATTTCGCGATATAGACATTTAAAATTCTTAATGCAACAATTTTGGTCAAAATGGTCACGTGATTATCTTCATTCTTTACAAGAAAGATCACGATGGAAAACTGAATCAAATAATAATTTGAAGGTGGGTTCTCTTGTTGTGTTGAAGGAGGATCATACTACACCAATGTGTTGGAAAATAGGTCGAGTGACTAAGCTGTTTCCCGGAGATGACGGACTTACCAGGGTTGCCCTTGTTCGAACTGTGGATGGAGTTTTCAAGAGGGCAATCACTAAATTGTGTGTCCTACCAGTGGACACCCAAACTTAATCTTTGTTGAAAGGATAACCTTTCAAGGGCGGCGGCATGTCGGGTTCTACGCCTATGTTCAGCTGACAGGAGTGTGTCGCCACCTATCAAGACATGTGAGTACGAACCAGACAAGAAGCAAGAAGCGTGCCATTACGTTGTTTATGTACACATTATTTTTATTTCTATTCATTGCTATTCTGTTTTTGACAAGTGATCATACTTCAAAATAAATGTTATGCAAGAGCAGTGTCCCGTTTTAATCCAAAATACACAGGTGCAGGTGTACGGTTTATTAAATCCAAATAACCCCACGTAGCCCGACAAATAATTTATAAATCATTAAGAACTGTCTGTTGGCATTTTTATTTCATCTTCAATTAAATAAATTTTAGAGGATTTCGACTTTGATATCTATAGGTATTATTTCTAGTATTTATAACTATTTTGCAAATTAATAATAAAATAATTATAAATGTTTAACGGTAAAAATAAAATAAGTTCATAAGCAAAAACAGTAATAATTAAAATTAAACTATAACCTTCACCTATTCAGAGTTATTGGGTTTTTTCGCCACAATAATAAATAATAAATAATTTACTGATTTAATAAATTTCTTGCAACAAATTTTGGACTTTCATCAATGATTAAAAAAAAATAAATAAATAAAATTTAAGATCATTTTGGGAATTTCTTTGTTTTGTGTGACACCATCTTAGTATTTGGGTTATAAATGCATATAAATATTGTTTCGTCATACAAGATATTTTCGTTCGCTGCAGGAACAGTAATATATTTGCCATAAAAACCATAAAAAATAGAAATCAATGCCTTTTGAAGACACAGTATTGTACTTGTACAACATCATGGATGCTTCTGTAATCTGCATGCATGCATGAATGTAGATACATATTTTTGTATCAGTAACACCAAATACCCGATTTTAAGCGAATATCTTGTACATAAGAAATTTATTTTCTGATGGTAAATATTATAGAGATAATTTCATTACTTTTATGATATGGTATCGGCAAAACAACAAAAAATATATAGGTAATCAAAATTGTCCTTGTTTCACGGACATTCGAAATTTCATCACAATACGTAATTTTTTTATTTTAATTTATTTCGAAATAATTATTTATGGAGAATTTTATGAACTAAACATTTTTGATTGTCTTCGATAAAGAAAATCCGTAAAATGAGACTCAGTGATTCAGAAATAAGTCGAAGAAAAAAAACCTAGAATCTGAGAGGGTATATAATCAGATTTCTCATAATTTTGGTAACTCAGGCAAGTAAACAAAGTAATAAAAGTATCTCTAAAACCCCCAGATATCGAGGTCCCTAATAATTGCATTATTTGTCCGATAATTAAGCGACCGTAATTTACATAATCCACATCCACACAGTAACAAAAAATTATCGCATGTTTCTGAATAATGTTAAAATGTAATAATTTTTACCTATAAAAGTATTTTTTATCAATTGGGAAATAAGTGTCATTAGGACCGATGTAATTAGGAAAAAGTTTGTTTGTTTTTGTTTTTTTATTTATATGGAGCGGTGATAAAGTTAAAATATGTATAAAATGCCCTCCATTTGAAATCTGGCTTGTAGTTTTTTGATCGTATTGATTAATGTTGAGTCTCTAAGCCACGACACTATTACCAGCACCATATTCGTTTTTTCACTTGAAGTAAAAGCCATTCCACTGAGGAGAAATATACGCCAAATTATACAATTGAGTTATACAGATAAGACTTTGTGTTGCTTAAAAATATTTATGTTGTTTTTAACAGTTTTAATGTGTTCATATAAGTGTTATAAAATAGATGAATTCTGTTAACTTTCTGTTTTCACATTTTGTAGCTTATATCGTTAAATTGATAAGACCTCAATAACATCCTCATTATCATCCTCAAGTGCGTTTGAACGTAGTCGGATATGTAAATGATATGATTTATAATGTCAAAATTTTAATATTAACAAAGAAAAGAATATAATTAATTAATAATTTTGACTTTAACCTTAACATGGTAGTTTTTAGATCACTGTTATAAAAAACCAGATTATGTGTTTTTAAATGAAACTAATTTGTTGTCTACAAAAAATAAACACACACTACCAATCATTAATATTCATATCCTCTATATAAAATACTTAATTATTATTAAAGTTACCTTTAGGATAGCAGATGATCAATATCTGTTTATTGACTCAAGGCCAGTTTATCGATGTTAATGGTCATTTTAGCAAGAAAACATTTTATCAAATTAGTGATTGTAATTTTTATACTGCTGAAAAAATAATTCCATGTGCTATAGTTCACAAAAAAAAAATTTTTTTCATTATTACTTTTATTTGTTTATATTTTTTATAACGAATAACATACGGAACTCACTGACTCGAACAAGAAAGAGTACAAATAATATTAATTAAATTTTTTAATCTTTGTCTGTCAAAAATGTATCTATAATATATCCGCAGGATATAGTGACCAGCTTTGCCACATATTTTAAAAGTATGTTTTTTGATAATGACTATAACGGCGCTTCTGATAATGATTATGTTTTTAGTGGTGATAATGTTCTTTCCACATTTGATGTTAGTGTTTGTGATATAAGAAGAGCTGTGAAAATCATTAAACCTAACTTCACTATGGGAGTTGATAATATACCAGCGTTTTTAGTTAAAGATTGTCTTGAGTTACCGTTATGTTTTTTATTTAGGTTAATCTTAAGGCAGGGAGTTTTTCCAAAATAATGGAAAGTGTAATAAATTTGTCCTGCCTTTAAATCAGGCAATAAATCTTTTATTATCAATTATAGACCAATTGGAATTATATCAAACTTTGCTAAAATATTTAAAAGTATCATATTATGTATCCAGTCATGTGGGTGCACCATGTAACTGTAATTAATAAACTTAAATATTCTGGACTGTGTGATAATCTTATTATACTGTTTATTTCTTTATTAAGCGAGAGACTGCAATATGTAAAGCATAGAGGATTTAAGTTAATTTTATATTGTCCAGCAGTGGCGTCATGCAAGGCTCAAACCTGGGTCCGCTAATGTTCTTACTCTTTGTTATTGATGTTGTTGAGTTGCTAGACTCTAAAACTTATTTATATGTTGATGATTTGAAAATTGTTATAGTTATCCATGACGAATATGATTGTCAAACATTAAAATCAGACATTAACTTCTTGACCGCTTGGTGTGTTGCTAACAAATTAAGTATAAATACTAAGAAATGTCAGGTAATGACTTTTTCTAGAAAACGGGAGAAAATTACATATGAACATATGATACCTAAATGATGTAATTCTAACAAGATCTCACCAGATAAAGGATCTTGGAGTAATCGTTGACCTGGAATTATCTTTTATCCAACACTATGATTACATTAGTAATGGTGGTATAAAAATTCTTGGTTTTTTATAAGGAACACAAGAAACTTTACAAATATTGACTGTCTAAAAACTCTATATTTTGCATTTGTGAGAAGTTGTTTAGAATATTGTTGTATTGTGTGGAGTCCACATTATAATGTCACATTCAGGTGATTGAGAAAATTCAGTGAAAATTTTGTAAATATATGTAATTTATTAAATACAAATATATTTATATTGATATATTCTATTTTCATATTATTTATTTATTATTTTATTGCTTTTCCCATTAAATTACAATAGTGTAGTATAAGTATCTATATTGTATCCAGATTTATGGAATGTAGTGCCTGTTGGAATTTTGGATTTAATAAACATTATTATTAATATTATGAAACAAAAAAAAAGTACCTTTCAAATAACGAAAAACCCTTTTTGTCCAAATCAATGTTGGGACTACATAAAAATGTCCTTTTCCCCTCTCCACCCCACTTAGCACAAATCTTAAATCTGAGATAGCGTTGGGTTTTTGCTTTACATCAAAACAGGTACTAGAAACAGAACGTATAGATAAAAATAAAAATGAAGTATACTTTTTATTTCAGAAGATTTCCTAAATTAGGAGAAAAAATCATCCTCGTCGATAAATATACTATTTTGTGCACATATTATAAAATTTAATTTGTTAAGGCTAGGAAAATATTTTAGACATTTGATTTATAAATTTCTAAGTAACATAAAGAAAAAAAAACTCTATAAATAGGAAGCAATGTGGGATTTTTTGAAACACATTACTTGAAAAACCGGGTCATAAATTTTTTATTATCACTAATAAACACATTAGTTTTAATTATACAAATCACTTTACAAAATTTAATAATTCCTTATAAAATGCCAATAGGATTGCAGATGACCAATACCTGTTAATCGACTCAAGGTTAGAACACTGATATTTGACAAGACGGTATTATTTTATTATTATTATTAATTATTTGTATTCTTTCTGTGCATCATCAAATTCTATAGTTAGTAAAAAATATTTAACCAGTTGCTTTTTTGACTTGTTGGCATTACATACATTGTGATTTAGCCATCAATTTCTTGGTAGTACAAAAGTGGTAAAACTTCTTCATGTTTTCATAAGAAAAAAAAAAGAGTAGAAGCTATTTGCTAGTTTACTCCCTAATTTGAGCAGCTACAGTTGTTGAAAACAGGACTAAAGGTTGAGAAGAAAAACGATATTTTGCCAACGTTTCATTTGTTGTGCAGAAACTTCTTCAGGGCTACTGTAAACAAAACGTTAGCAAAATAGCATGTTTCTTCTTAATCTTTGATGCTGTTTCCACAAATTTCAACTGGTCAAGTTACTGTCAAGGACACACATACATGAGATGGCAATTTAATGGAATTTTCAATACAGTCAAGCGAGCCAGGGGCTCCTTGACTGTGCCTGTACGCCGGTAATTTGCACAGCCTCCCCCCTTCGACGGGCCTGACAGGCAGTACAGTTAAACCACAGACCACATAGACTTGTTGCAAGGAACCAAGGCATGAAGCCACCGCGGAGCCTGGCCGGAGCCTAGCAGTCGCTTGGCGATCAGTATGATTTATGCAATCGAGCTGTAAACATCTGTTGTTTATGAGATATTTGTATGTAATAAAGGGTAAATGTGTTGTTGAAGTGTGTCCTAACCGAAGTGACACCGGTACCAGTGTAAATGAAAATTTTTCCTTTTTTCAGTAAGTAGTAATTACGGAGTTATTTGTTATTTAATTTAAATTTTAAGCAATCTGCCTACGCCATGGTGTACCTGCGCTCCAGCATGTTTGCAGGACTGGAGTAGTAAATTGTGTCAAATTATTTAGTTTACAACTCGGTGGTTTACAAACATAAAACTAAGTCGACATTTGTATAAAATGGTATTTTAGTGCCATTGTTTTTTAAAAGAGCTATACCTATACGAATTTTATTATATTTATTTTTATGCATGTTATAATACATTTGATTTAAAAAAAATACCTCGAATATTTTCATACGGATTTTATTATATTTATTTTACTACATAATAAAAATTAAAATACTTACTTAATACTTTATTAGGAAGAATATTTAATCTTATGTGTAAAGTAACTTATTTTAAATAGTCTCTCTTTTTTTTCTGTAATATCAGACAGCATGGGGATGGAATATTAATCCAACTAGCCTCCAATTTAAATCTGCATATAAAAAATTGCATATGCAAATTAAAGAAACATTCTCTGGAAATTGCATTCCTTTGGAAAATATTTCTATTTTAAATTGTAGTTCTGCAATAGACAAAATAAATTTAACTTGCAATAAATTTAGAGCCCATGATATATTAGAAAATGACATGCCTGAAACTGAATATAACTTTAATTTTTCTTTGGACTTGTCGGAGTACAACGAATATATTTTAGTGTATATAAGTGGCTTTGTGGTAAAATCAATTTTAAAATCGTTAAATTGTGAAGAATGTATAAACGCTTTATTTTCAATAAACAGGGAAAATTTCCATGAACTACTAGGTATTTGTAAAAGACCGCGGTGGTCTTATTTATCCGTCATCTGATGTCATACAAATATGTAAGGAAACAGAAAAACATTTAAGACATTTTAAAACTGAAAAAAATATTCAAATAGATTTGAAGCTAAAAATTAAAATTATGTGTAGTGTTTTAAAAAAGTTTCAAAATTCAAATATTTTTAATGATTTAGAAATTCACCAATTGGATAATTTCCCGAGTAATTTCCCTAATAATACCAATCATATTATTGAAATTATAAGGGCAATTTCAGAAACTTACATTAAAATTAGAGGTCATCATTTTACAAAAATGTTTCATAATGTAAAAACCACAAAAAGGCAAGTTTTAAATAAATTAACTTTATTTAAAGGGGAATAATATAAATTATTGTTAATTGTTTTGTTATTTTTTTTAGTAAAAATATTTTGATTTGTATTTCTTAGGATTCGGTCAGTACATGAAATGTTGCAAATTAAAAGACATAACAACACAATAAACAACGGCACTGATGTAGAAAATTTAAACGAAACATATTTCAATTTGTTACATTAATTATAAGGGATAATTTTAATTTCTTTGCATCTTTCCATAATTTCACATAACACTTAGCAAATTTGTAAAATCTTTACCTACATAAATTAAGACTTATCTCGAATAACATAAACAAACCAAAAAACACCAGATAGACTGTAACATACTTCATAACTTTAGTTGCGTCAAAACACTCGAAGCAAACAGAACGATGTAAATTTAGTTATTAATTAAAAAATAAACTTTTATAAATGCAAGTAAAATAAAATATTTTTTTGTAAAAACTTGTAGTCTCTGATGATGGTTAATAAAACTGAAATGTAAGAAGGAAAAAAATTATTTTTTAATCAAACTGACCGAATCCCAAGAAATACAAATCAAGTTATTTGAAATCGACGGTCAAGAACAAAATAGAAAATATCAATAAAAATATTGTTAACTTATATTGTGTTTTATTTTAAAAATTATATAAAATGCAATAAACATTTGCTTAATGTATTTATACTATTTAAATAAAATAATTGTATTATGTTTTCTTCATAAATATACTTTAAAAGAATTCAATTTAATAGCTATATATGAAAAGGTTAAATGCGGGCCTGCAGAAAGAGCGCCCGCCCACCTAATTTACCACACGTCGCTTCCCCGATTTATGGCACGCTCGGTACCGTACTAAATACTCAATACTAGGGATGACAATAAAAATAAAATAATCGATTAATCGATCATTTGATTAATCGAATAATACTAATCGACTTTCGATTAAAATCGATAGAAAATAATCGATTAATTAATCATTCGATTAATCGGATATTGATACTTATATTTTTAAAATACTATCCACAAAATTTATTAAATTTTAATAGGCATAGAATTAATGGATAGAAGAAAATAAATAGGTGAAAATTATTATTATTTATTACATAACTAACATTCAAATTACTAATAATAGTAATAATAATTTTTTTAGCCACGAGTTCAAAAATAGAAGTTTCAACCAAATGGGGACTACGGCGCTAACTGTATGGACAACACGTGGTTGTCTCTGACAACACAAGCTACCTACTAACAACAGAGACAACGCTAACAACCACAAAACAGAGCAGAGAGCACAGAAACTATTCGAATCTCTTCGACTCCAATCGCGAAGTCGAAGTAGAAAATCAAATTAAATTTGACCTACTTCACGCTCATTGACCTACGACTAGTTGATAAAAAAATAACCAAAAAGAAATTTCGATTAATATAAAATTAATCGATTAATTACCGATTAATTGAAAGAAAAAATATCATATAATTAATCGATTAATCGAAACAAATTAATCGATTTTTCATTCATTTGATTAAATCGCTGCCATCCCTACTCAATACGCCAAGTCTATGTGGTCTGTGAGTTAAACACTTACTTCCAGGTCACAAATGTGAAGCCGAAGATGAAATCTTCGGCTTCACTATTTGTTGATTTGGGAGTAAGTGTTTAATTGTACTACCATTGGTTATACAACATAGCAATTAAACAAATCACTTCTTAAAAGTGAATATAAATCATTATAAATAATTTACAATTTTACGGAAAATTGTATCTCCAAAATCACCTTCTACAATCAGAAGAAAAAATATTTTGTCCCATGTCAATGTAATAGAAAATTTATTTCATGGTCTCCTGGAAAAATCTGGTCATTTGATTTATAAATGTGTTTTAATATTAAAATAGGAAAAATATTATAACTTTAGCAATAACAATGTGGAATTTTTTAGATGCACATATCACAGAAAACCAGATTGTTATTTATCTTAAAAACCTACGAAACAATAATTTGTTGATTTATTGACTACAAAAAAAAAAACTAATAACATAATTTTAATTATTCAAATCATTTCACATAAATAGTACTTGATAATCACTTAAAAAGCTGTTTTTTAGATTTCAGATGACCAATATCTGTTTATTTGACTCAAGGTCAGTCATTGATATTGATCATTTTGCCAGAAACGATTAATTACTTGTATTACTTTGTTGTATTGATTTATTTTAAACTTGAGAACCAATCACACTCAACAGTTCAGGCGGCTGAATACACTTAATCAACTAAAATATTTACCTTATATAATAATAAATGATATTAATAAAACATTAATTTACATATTTTCCACATTTGCTTGTCAAATTGTTAGCGTTAATTTTTCAGAATGGGGTGAA
Source organism: Rhamnusium bicolor (assembly GCA_029963845.1). Lineage (NCBI taxonomy): Eukaryota > Metazoa > Arthropoda > Insecta > Coleoptera > Cerambycidae > Rhamnusium > Rhamnusium bicolor. The sequence continues at coordinate 75,399 of JANEYF010000920.1, forward strand.
CAAATATGAATATCTGAGAAATTCTATAGTGGATTTGGCGAAGTGTCCAAAATTGTGCTAACTACTAATATTAGATACGGAAATACCGAAATGTAATTTATTTTGCATAAAATGTTTCTGTAGAAATGATTTGATCGTTGTTATTTTTTTAACAGCTTTCATAAGTTTCATAATTTCTAATTGTACTAAGAAATCTAATCTCTCGCCTTTCTTTTCTGCCTCAACTAATTTGGCTTCCATGATTGGTAACTATTAATTCCGTTTCTTTTGGCGAAGGGGTTTATTTAATTTTATAAATGTATTCTAAAACGACTTTATACCCAAATAAAATACAAAAAAAACAATAAACTGTCACAAAAATAATTATAGACAACAAACAGCTGAGTGATAACACAAACAAAATTTTCAGAAAAAATAATTTAGTTTTAAAAGTGATAAGGAATAAATAAAATAAATAATTGTAAGTAGTTCTGTAGTATAAGATGATAGAAAGTTGATTAATCTGACCTCGATAACATGATTGGATACCTAACTTTGCATTGCACTGGTCATGAACTAAAGTCGGTAGATAACAGTGATTGTACTAAAAAAGTTGCAATAACAGTTGAATGCGGTACCAGTAGTAAAGTTATGAAACATGAGAAATTCTTAAAGTGGATAACCTTATAATTGTATATATAGTGTGTCCCATTTTAACTGGAATCCTTCAGTTAATATTAATCGAATCAAACCGGGTTTTCTTCTACATGTAGAGCACTAAAATAGGCACCTATGTAATACCTCAGATCATTTATACGACAAAACCCCAGTCCACTCTGATTCTTGAAACTGTTTTAAAGATAAATTAGTTGCAACTAAAAAAATTAAGTTTAAATACTTCCGAGTTGTTGAAAACAACACTTATTTTTAAAAATATTAGCTTTTCGTCTTTAGTTTATGTTGAATTGTTATTCTGTTGCCTCGCCCTTATTCAGGTTCTTTGGTAAAAAAAAACTATAAACGCCGTTTTAGATTATTTTTCTAAATCAAAATAAAACCAGGAAGTCGAACGAACCATCTTAAAATGATTGTCAATTTGTTAGTTTAATGCAACGCATATTTATTTTTTGTGTCAGAAAATTATCGGAATTAATTATGATATCTTATTATTTAGGAGACTTCAGTGATGGACCTAAAGACAAACTGAGCCCGAAATAAACAATGAGTTGCTAATCGTATATACACATTGCTCTGCATTGCATGTAAGATTTCATTTTGCATTTGTTCTTATTTGCATTATTTATTTGCAAGTATAGTCATGGCTGTCGATTGTATTTAGATTTGATTTTGAGAATATTCAGTGTCTCTCAAATTGACATCAAAGTACTATCAAAATATTATTTTAAAGTAACGGAAATTAATGAGACAGATTATGCAAATGCAACCAGTTTGAATATTAAGACATAGGTATAAATATTTTTGCATAACTTTAAATATGATATATGTAATCAACAAAGGCAAGGACAAATTTTTACACCAATGCAAATTTCTTACCTACATTTATAAACTAAATTAACATTTTATGCTGCAAAGCAAACAAAAATGGCTTTTATCCATGTTTATTTATAATTATTTAAAACGGTGATAATCTTTTATTAAATGTTATCTCAAATAATATCAACAATCACTAACTTTTTAGTTGTGTTTTAGTAGATCTAAAAAATCTACCAAACTAGAACAGCTCTTACTTGGTTAAGGTTCCGACTATTGTCGGAGATCTACCCTCAGTTACTGATCTGACATTGTAACGATAAAATTTATTTAAACAATTTTATATAAGTAAATATTAAAAATTTAAATTATTAGTAGTGGATAGACATGCACAATGTAGAGTTAGTTTTTTGTACTACCCAAATAAATAATTGGGTATCCATAAACATTTTCGCTATTTTGTTTGTATTTACGTGCCTTAGTTACTTTGTTTGTATTCATGTGCACAAACTTAACAACCATTTAGTATAAAATGGGATGCAGACTCTGGAAAAAGGAATTCCTGCGAGCATCCGGGAATGATTTCAAAAATAACTTAGGTTATAAATAAATGTCAGTTGATTATTTGATTGATACTTTACACCTCTATATAGAGTTAGTCCTAAATTGAGAGATGTAATTAACGAAGTATTTGTGTTTGTCCGATACTATTTCTTAACAGATAGAGTTTGTCGTGATCTGTGTAATCGTAAATTGAAAGACAATCATTATATTATACTGGGAGTTATCTTCCGTTATTAATTTAAGCGCGTTTCGTCACTTTAACTGTGACATACGTTAAGTATAAGGTAAACTTCCTCTGCATAATTTTGCCTAACTGTCACTTTGATAGTGACATATGTCAACTATTATTTGAACTCAACCATAATAATTTTAATTAAATGTCACTTTGACATTGACAGATGTCAAGGATAGTTTGTTATTTTGTCAACCGAAATTAATTTTGCTAATCTGCATTAACAGCGACTACATTCCCACTTAATTAATTCGTTACCTTTACTCCAAAATTATCTCCGCCTATTATGTCAGCATTAGTTAGTTGAATGAATTTAAATACCAAATTGTTTCTTTGTCGTTATTCTTTATTTTCCAGTTGGAATATTTGTGTTACTACGTCGTTGATTAAACTGTTCAGTTGAAGTTTATGATCTTTAATTTCTTAATGACCTCTGAAGTAATTATTTCTCCACTGCAATTATTCCAAGTACAATAGGTCGTTGGTTCTCCAACGACAGAAAAACTATTGCCTATTTTGTAACCTACCCTTACAACATATCATACTTCCAAATAAACCGTTTCTGTTTCTGTATCAATGTATGTGATTTTATCGAAAAGCATCTGCTCGATATGGGGTCAGTGGCGTGCCATGTCTTTTGGGGCACAGCATTCTTAACGGCGCAAATCGTAATGAAAATGTATCCAAATTAAACATGATTTAAATTTTTTAAATTATTTCAAATTTCCTATGTATCGTTGAAACGTTAATGACCCTATATATACTTTTTGTATTGGATATTTACTTCAATCTGCGCCATGTACTAGTTTTTGTTTGTTATTAAATTTATTATTGATTAATGATTATGTACAATTTAGTTAGTCCTAAGGTTGCTAATGAATATAGCGAAACATTGGCTAAATGAAACAAGTAGTTTTTCTGTTTGAATTGGCCTATTCCCACCAAGCTGTAAGATTAATATGCGAGTATAGTAGGTTACTCAATATTTAAGATAGAAATTATTTATTTTCTATAATTATTTAGTGAATTTTCACAAATTGTTTTACTTGGGGCGCTGGGGCGGCAATATAGACAGGAGCGGGCGTGCGCCCCTCTAGCCCCTACCTGGGCACGCCATTGTATGGGGTCTTTCAAAAACAGCCTGAAGATGATTAGAGAAGGAGAAAGCGTGATATTTTCTTGAACAATAGTAAAAGAAAACATTATATACATTATGTCTTTCGTGAAATATTTATATTTGTATGGAAACATTACCTGGGAGTGTTTAGAGTAGACACAATAAAATAATAAGCGTATTTTTGTAAAGTTAGGTTCTTTTCCACAAACAACTAAAAGAAAACTGGTATCGTATATGCAGGGACACATTTCTTTAATATAAATCAATAATTTTATTCAAGTTAAAATAAAGCATCATTTAATTTGTTCCATACCACAGTGATCCGAAATAAATAAACAAAATTCAAATTTTGTAAGTATATTATAAGCTTTTACATTCCAAGGGTATATTAGGGTATAACTCAGGTAATATTTCCCGGAATATCAACCCCTTTGTTCGAGAAATCTACCTGCGGTGACCCCTCAAACATGAATAATTGTTAAACTACGATTTTACTTCACTTTGTTGGCAGATATCAACGTGTGACTGTGCTTCAAATATTTGTGCTTTTGGTTTGTAATTTTTATAAGAAAAACTTTAAGGAAAGTACTTTATTTACATATAAAATATTTTCACAAATTTTATTTTGAGGCACCTGATTTTATTATTTTTTTATAAACGTAATTTCTTTGGCATTTTGTAACTTCTATTAGACCTAAAGAGAGTTTGCCATTAAAAGCCACGAAGGTTTTCATTCTAAAATATACTCTAGGTATCTCACTATGACGCAGTTAAATGCATTTTTGCTCGAAGTTGTTCCATTAGAAAAGAAATCGCGTTTTTTTATTTCGATACAGGGCGCTTCAAGTTAGTTTCAAACCAAAATAAGATAGAATCGTTGCCATCAGTAGTATGGCAAACACTACTACACTATGCAGACTAAAAACTTTGCACCTGTAGTATTTTACGTATTGAAGCGATTGTGTCGCCCCCATCCTAACTTGCACTCGCTTAAGCAACCACCACATTTTACTTTTTTATTTTAGAATGCCTACAAGAAAAGAACAATTTCATCTTCTGAGGAGAATATGACCAGATATCCCGATTCCGAAAGTGAACGTGATAGTGACACAGACTCGACTCATACCGATGAATAACTGACGTTCATCTCTTTTGTATTAATAAGAGTATACGCATTTTTTGCGTTAAAAAGTTATATACCTCCGTTAGTTATTAGTATTGTACTATATTTTCTGCATTGTTTTTCTCGTATTTTGTGAGTCATTTTAAATAGAGTGCATGCAAAGAAATATATAAATTTTCACTTTGTCAAAAAAACTAGCCCCTATAAAGCCACCCTCAGCTTGTTTTTTTCCTACTTTATGCGTCATTTAAATAAATTGCATGCAAAAACACGTGTAAATAGCCACTGCCAAATAACCACCCCTTAAAACCCACCCCAAATTTATTTTTTTTTACTATTTTTCTCGTAGTATGTACGTTATTCCTGACTTATTAATACAATAATCAGATTTTTGTCAACTTTTTTCTGATTCTGGACCACTGTGCATACTTCTAATAATCAGTATTCATTAATTTACAGAACCGTAATTAGTGGTTAAAAATTCATTCAATTATTATAATAGTGTCTACGCTACGATTTAAAGTGTTGTTTAAAAAATGGGTTTATTAACTCATTTGAAGTCGTGATTACTTTAATTTAATTACAATAATAAACATTATTATTAATAGTATAGTATTTACCCGACCGACCAATAGATAGTACTAAAAATCGAAAAAATAAATCACTAAATGTAATGGAGAATTAATTCTTTAATTCCCCTATCGCCAAATTAAGAAAATCAGTTAAGAAAATGTAGAAAGCAACTTAAATTGTATCTTAATATAATGCAGATATTTTTAATTTTTAACAATACAATAAATGTTTAACTTGTTTGTTATCTGAGAAAAAAATTTAACCTTAGTTGTAATAAAAACGAAATGAAATACGCTTTGTATTGAATTACTGTTATTAGTACAAAATGTGGTCTTACTTGGGCCTACTAGATATTATATGTAAAGTTTCAGATTTTCACGTTTAACCTTATTCGAGAAAAACGTATCACATCACAGGCTACCGACACACAAACATACAGATACACGACATATCGATTCGGATAAATTTGCTATTTTTGGATCTCAAAGAGTTAATTTTCAGTATAATCTAGACATTGTTTATTTTACGGTTCCAATACTTTCTCTATTTACAGATATATGAGAAACAAAAAAATTTCACTTTTTTTTAAAACACAATTCATGGAAGGTGGTGTCATTACTTTTTTATCGTTTATTTAGCATCAGCCTATTTTGCTACCAAGACCAAGAAATTATGCCAGAACCAGGAGATAAGCTCAACGGTGCTTATGTAAATATTGGAATTCTTAACTTGGAAATTTTATTAAACCTCCAATTTGTCATGGGATAGGGTACTATACCGTGCTCATATCACAAATGCATTGAACCCACAATTTTACATCCCTTTTGAAAATATTCCTTATATTCAAAATAATAGTTTTGTTTAACTGTTCGTCTACCCAAAGATTTACGCCCATAGCGGCTGTGAATATGCAATTCCTAATTACGGATCTGTTAATTTATAATAGCCAAACTATTGAAAATAAATTAATGGATATATTTATGTAACTGATCATGTAAAAAATGCCGTTTATTCAGTATGACTTTTGGTAAAAGACGTAAGTAATATTATTATTATGTTTGTTTATTATTAAGAAAATAATAAAAATGTTAACCTATTATCTAAACAACTATCATAAGGAGTTTTCTTGGACATGAGTAGAATTATTTACTTATACGTAGGTAAACAGTTTCTTCATGGAATGAAAATTGTGAATTATCTTCTTTCACTAATGCCAAGGTTATTTAAAAGTTGCATTTTACATAATCTTTTTTGTTAAAACATATCAATCTGCGTTAATATTAACTGAGAGTAATATATCTATTTTTAAACATTCAAAAATGTTAATAAAACAGTGAAAATTTGTTTAGTGAAAAATACGACGAAATTAACTTATGTTCATTAAATTAAAACACTGGTAATACATCTCACTGTATTCCTAAAGTTAACTGGAGTACTATGTGAGGGAGGATATTACACATTTAGAAATAACGGATACATACCCAATACTCGAGTGTGTTAGGAATGTGAGCATTAATTTTTGCTTTTGGAAAAATCCCAGCTTCTCGACCGGGAATCGAATTCACGACTCCGTGGTGAGGGGCAAGTGCCCTACAGCTCAAAGCCATTTCTTATCCTTTTTCGAGATCATCTAAATAATTTGTTATATAATTCGTTTAGTGACATTGTTTTCAATTTACCTTGCTTAAAATTTCATGACTACCACAAAACATGTTTAATATAGGTTAATTTTTGTATATGTATTGAAAACTATGTTATCGCGTTACAATTAAAATGCATTTAAAGAACCTATGGCAATAAATTGTCATGCATTTAATATTATCCATCATAAATATTTCAAAAGGTAGAGAAAAAATTGTACAAAATTTGAAAACAGTATAAACTTCATTTAAAATGATCTTTAAATGAAATTTGGTAGAAAAAAGTCAATTTTATTAAACTGTTCAGTCAAAAGTTTAAAGATCTCTTATGGCTTTCATGCGATATATAAAATGTCTCAAGTAACAGCTAACAGACATCTGGACTGAGTGAGCACTCAAAAAATTAAAAATTGGTTTAAAAATATTTTAGGTTGTAATAAGTAAGAATATAGTTTATGGTTATACAATGAAAATAAGATGGGGAGGCATCGCCATCAATGGGAATCTAAGATGGCGGCTATAATTTAAAATAGTTGAACGTGTTGAAATTTTATTACAAATTGTTTTTACACATCATACAAAAGAGTGTTTGGTATTAGTTTACATGTTTTTCATTTTTCATGTCAAAAATAATCTAACAATCAATACTGGAGGACATATAGGTGATCTTTCTTAGCACAAGGGGACGTTCTTATCGCAATTTTAGGATTTTATATTTGTGGCTCCTTAATAATAAAATCGTTGAAAAAAGAAGAGCACACGAGCAAAATGACGATATAATGAAAGGGAATGACGGTGTAATAGGGTTGATACAAGATCCATCGGCACTAAGACGTTGGATGGTTGCGGGACAAGAAATCTATTGGGTAATACAATAATTTGAGAGTGTTTAACCTAGAGAAAACAGTCAACGCCATCATGAGCCATTTCAAGTAAAATATATTGTTGAGGTTCGACCACTATACAATACATTAAAAGAGTTTGAAAACCCTCTTTTAGAGATTGGTGAAGACCTTATCATCGATAGCAGGATTATTGTAGACAAACAAGTTAATGTAACAGTTTGTTTAGCAGAGTCGACTGGTATTAAGCTATTCCACAGTTTCATTGAGGGACAACTAGTAAAGAGTTTTTCAACAATATCTCAACCATTGAAAAAGAACTTCTCTTCAGTACACCTGCGAGGAGCACTAGCAAAAAATAATACACTTAAGACTTTAAAAACCGATATCTGTCTGTTTTCTAGACTCTTAATAGTTACACAGAATCGTCGTTATTATGATTATTATTATTATTATTACTTAAGTGAAGTTATACACATTTATTATTACACATATAATTTTGTTCAGAAATGACAACGTAAACTTTTCTTAAGATTATATTTTGTTTTGGGTTTTCGTTTCGGAGATAATACGAAGGAAACGCAAAAATTGTCTAAATTGAATTAGATTTTAAAGCATTTCGTACCCAGATATTACTATTGTAGATGTGAGTGACGCAACTTTGTCTTTTAGAAATATTTTTTTTTCAAATTTCCTTGTTTAAAATTGCAACATATTTAAATGGTTGATGTAAAACTAGAGGTTATAATAAATTGCGTTCAGAAACATGATTTTTATTCAAAAAAATTATCCAAAAGTTTCTTTATTTCAATAATTTCAAAAAAATTATGAAACCGAAACATTTTTTCTCTACTAAATTTGTGTACTATGCTGGAATAAAATGTTGATAACTAAAACAGATTTATTAACGTAATATGTAACATTTCAAGCACAAAATGATGTGAACAATATGTGCCTTTAAAAAACAGAGTAGTTCAAAGAAAAATGGACAATAATATTACTTAACTTGTTTTTATGTTTACATATAATCCAGATTCCTCGAAAAAAAAACTTACAGTACTCGTTATAGAACTTTTTTCATGGTTTAAAATAAAACGAATATAGAAGTGAGATAATTGAAATGAATAATATTAAATTGGGACATTTAAACACTAAGAAATGCTTGGAACATAAGATTTAAAAAATAACTAAAGTTTTCTTAATTCAAAAATAAAGCCGGAAAGTAGAGTGAGCCACATAAAATGATCATTATATACAGGGTGTTCCAAGGTCGAATCTTACTATCGTTACCTTGTTCATCTGTTTCTAGCACCATATTTCACAATATGGTGGTAGAAATACCAGACGATGTTTAGATTTCTTGAAACGATTAACATTCGTATTCAATTAGTTAAAGTCCCTTGAAATATGTAGAATAAAAATTACAATTCCACCGTCGCACAGTGAGACAAAGCCCTACTGTGCCACCCAAATGAGTCTACAGATCTTCAACTTAAAGTTTTCAGAAACTTTATTTTTAAATGTTCGATTTGAAATTCTCTATCAATCTGTCGAGCCGGACTTTTGATTTTTAGTTACAATTTTTAATAATTTTGATCTACAATTGAATTGCTACTAAAAAATTTTGGCAGCTGTCAAGAATAAAAAAGAAGAAAATAAAAAATCTACGATTTAAGATGTAAGATTTAAAACTAAAATTGTGCGAATCTTTATACATGTGTGACCTGTAGATTGATTTTAATTTAATAAAACGATATTTTTTAGTATAAATTCAATTTTAGATAAAAATTATAAAAAATTGTAGCTAAAAATCAAAAATCCAGCTCGATAGATTGGTAGAGAATTTCAAAACGAATATTTGAAAAAAAAAAAAGTTACTGATAACTTTAATTTGAAGACCTGTAGACTGATTTGGGTGGCACAATGCGGCTTCGTCCCACTGTGCGTCCCGTCGCCTGCATTTCTTTCTGCTACATCTTCAAAAGAGAAAAATTTGCAGAATGAAAACTGAAATCTTCAACTTCACCTATCAACCAAACAGAAAAAAAATCATTTAAAATTTATGTAGCAAGTTATAACATATTAATTAATTAAACCACAGATATTTGATTACAGGAAATACCCACTGACTAGTTATTGAGTAATCATTTAAATTGTTTTCTGCTTCTGCTTCTATAAAAGTGCAAGTGAATAATTAATTAAATATGAAAAAAAAGGGGATTTTCCATATCCCATATAGATAGTAGATACACACACCGGATGTGCCAAAAATATAAATCTTATTTGTAACCATATTCTTTAGTCTGATTAATGATAAACACGTACAGCTATACAATTCATTTTGTTCGACAAAAATAAGCATCATGTAAAAAGGATAATTTATATTCAAAAAATTAATAATTTTTTTCCTGGATCTCTTAAATAGCCCAGGGTCAATCCAGTCAAACCATGAACAAATTAGAGACAAGCTGAAATTTGGTATATAAATTTGTATTGGGGTCCTTAAAAATACCACCAATTCCCACCGGTAATCCGCCGTGCCTGTCACCCCTAAACAACCCCCGAAAGGTGTGAAAATCGGACTTTTTTTTAGTTCTTTGGCAATATCTTAAAAACAAAGCTATATACGAAAAAATATGAAGATAGAAAAATTAAAGAGCATAAAATTTTCTATAAAATCACGTTTAGCAGTTATATTTTGCTTTACCATTGGCGGAGTTATCGTATTGTAAATTCCAGTATATTTTAACAAAATACACATTTTGCACAAAATGATTACATCGCATTAATACATTTTACGTCTTTTACACCAGAACACCTTAAAACTATAATAATATATAAAATATGAGTTTTTTTATGTAGTAAGTAGCACAGTTGCTTTTTCTTAAATAAACTAAAATACTTACAGGTTACGTTTAAGTAAAAGAATATAATGTATGTTCTTAATTACTCATTATCCAATATAATTTATCTGAATGTTTAGGTTTCATCATCCGCCTGTAAATCCTCAACAGCCCTATTAAAACAGGTAATACCATTACACTGTCCAAATACCAAGGTACACTTTAGGCCCATTTTGCGACATGAGCATGCATTTCTGCAACCACCTGATGAACAGTTGCAAAAAATTTGTTTAAGGATCCATTGGCGGGCTATATCTTGATCCATCTGGACTGGAGAGATTCCGGAATCATTAGAAATCCATCCCCAGTCCTGAAGTGGTAAGCTATTATTCAACCATGCTTGAAGCTGAAAGTTAATGATACATGTAAACAAGATATTTATGTAGGGTTGCTGGACTTACCTGATGAAATGTCCTAAATGCATGGTATTGAGCTGCATTTATGGTCGGTGGAAGTGAAGCCAGATTAAAATCTTTATTTAAACTTTGCTTTGCTACATGCTGGTAGAAAATGTATCTGACGTTATTCAAATCAGTACCTGTTCTATTTTTGACGTATACGGAAATAAAAAATGTCGAAATTAAGGTCCTCAATCTGTCTTTTGATATATTTGGATTGTAAAATTCTTCAAGAAGATTAAACAAGTTCTTCTTTTTCACAGTATTGACCAAATTAATTTTTCCCCTGTTAAACAGGCCAGATGTAGTATCACATCCGGAAATGGCGTGCATGGCAAGAAGAACATTTTTTAAAGGTCCCAACTTGTGCCGCAACTTTGAAATATTAGTAATTTTATTTGGTTTTGAACTTCTTCCTGGGCGTAGCATATACAAATTTTGTTTAGCATAGTGGATCAATAAAACCATTACATCAGTATCTTCACTTACTACAAACACGGCCCCTTCACACGTCTCACTAAGTGCTGTAGCAGTTGTTGCTATAAGCGTATCCGCATCACCATCTGAATATACAATTTTAATTCCCTTTTCCGACAACAACTTTCCAAGTTGTTTAATAAGACATTGCTTATTTTTTGTATTGGAAAAAATCTTCTTGTGGAAATTTGACAACTGATGAATTAAATATTTCTACAGTTGGTACTCAGCTGCCTTGACATGCGGTATATGTCCTGAATATTATTAATATTAAAATAATTCCTCTCAATTCGTAACAGAAATTCCACGGATATTTAAAATAATTATTTTGTTACATTTAATAGGCACGTAAAATGTTAAAGTTCTATTAGCTAATACAAAATAATGTATGAAACTAATATAGTACTCCACTGGTATGCTTCTTATTTCTAATTTATTGACGTAGGAATGTAAAATGTATTTACTAAAATATCCATATACATTGTTATGTATATTTATTGTCAAAATCCAGTAAGTAATGGCTAGAGAGTATTTTTACAAAATACCTAGTTATTAAAAATATCATAACTCCGCCACTGATAAAGCGAAATATAACTGCTAAACGTGATTTTATAGAAAATTTTATGCTCATTAATTTTTCTATCTACATATTTTTTCGTATATAGCTTTGTTTTTAAGATATTGCCAAAAAACTAGGAAAAGTCCGTTTTTCACCCATTTAGGGGGTTGTTTAGGGGTGACAGGCACGGCGGATTACCGGTGGGGTTTGGTGGTATTTTAAGGACCCCAATACAAACTTATATACCAAATTTCAGCTTGTCTCTAATTTGTTCATGGTTTCCTACATAAAGCTTCAGATCGACTCTGGGCTATAAAAAATCAAACGAAAGAATTAAATTCCGTTTGAGTCAAGTTCCTGTCAAAAAAAGTACTCGATGGATTAATTTAGCCGCAAGAAAGTGCTTTCATACAAAACTGTTGCAATGAAATTTATTGTTGAAAGTTAAATTCAATTTTTGATTTTTTCCAATTAATTGTTTTTATTATTAACTTTTCTGTTTATTAGGCATAATTAGTTTTGCCAAGTATGTGAATAGACACTCATAAATTATAATAATTTTACATCAGATAACAGTAATGGAAAAAAACAATGAATGACTAAAGCTCGTGACTTGCTTTATTTAGTGGACATTACTGTATAATGAAATATCTATATGTATAAGAGGTGTTCTGAACATAATTACAATAGTGCAGTAATTTTAATATATTTTGTTGTCTTGTTATGCTATTTGTTTCCTCACTTATCATTGTAATCACAGGGCGAAGCTATTGCTTTCGATTTTAAAATAGTATGTGTAATTTTTTTAGTTCCTCCTAATGGAGTTATTAAATAGACTCTGAAATCGTGTATTTCAATTATGAAGACATATGCAAAAATAACATGCTTTCCGTCTAAACAGGAAGAAAAAAATTATTGTTATATACAGTAATTATTGTCATATACAATAATTTTAATAAGTAATTTAATATAAATTATTGTCATATACAGTAATTATTGTCATATACAGTAATTTTAATATATTTTGTTGTTTTGTTATGCTATTTGTTTCCTCACTTATCATGCAATCACAGGGCGAAGCTATTACTTTCGATTTTAAAATAATATGTGTAATTTTTTTAGTTCCTTCTAGTGGAGTTATTAAATAGACTCTGAAATCGTGTATTTCAATTATGAAGACATACGCAAAAATAACATGACTTCCATCTAAATAGGAAGAAAAAAATTATTGTCATATAAAGTGTGTCCATAAATAGTATACCCAATACTTGTAAACTATTTTATTAATTTTTAAAGAAAAGTTCTTTTATAAAGTTTTACTTATTCTGAAACAGCTGGCGTAAAACAATAATTCTTATGTGGTGGTAGGTAAATTCTATTACCAATTTTTGTTCTGTTAAATTACCAATAAAATTTTAATTTTTATTATAAGATTTAAATACGATTAACTTAACTTTTCTCTAAAATAATTCAAGTAAAATGTAAGATTTACCAAATAACATATTAAATGCTTGTCCTTATTTCATATTCATTATTTTATTACATATTCTGAAAAATTTCATAATCACGAAGGTTTCTCAGATTTCATAAACTTTTATTGAGAATGTGAGAAAATACGTTTGTTCTTAAATATAAATATGTAAATTCTGTTATTAGTTAAACTGTTATTATTTGAGAAAATGCAATCGTGTCGAGATGTATAAGTGAATAATAATAAATAATTATTAACGTGGTAAAAAACAATTGCTTAATTAATTAACAATTAATTGGTACTAATAAACTGATTTACTCACACACATTTTCTCATAAGAAAATATTTTTCAGTATAATCTATTATCCTTTTTAAAAAATCTGTTATTTTATTATTTGTTGTTATGGTAAGATATTTAGATATTGACAAAAAACCTTTCATACTTTTAATATTTAATATTATGATTAAAATAAGGAAATACCTAGTTTTCAAATAAATATTGATGTTATTTTCTGATCATGCTAATACATATAAATGTTAAGTAAGAGGAATTACTCAACACTTTAAAATATAAATTATTGTAGAATTTACTAAAACATCTAACTCATTCTAGCTACTTATTGATGAAATTGGATTCTACAGGGTATTTACAAACCTGAGGTAAAAAATTCACCAGCTGGTTCATTCCACTAAAATAACAATGAAAATTCCTATGAATATGTCTCAAAATCCTTCTATAAAGGGTGTTAAAAGTTATTATTGAAATGTGGTTTTCTGTCCACATTATCTTTGAAGTACATGATGATTGTGATTTTTCTTTTGAATTTGACTACCCGATAGTAAATATTTGGGAAGCCTACAATTTCTTCAATTGCATTTTGCACATACGGCCCAATAAGGTGATCCCTATGATCCCTGCCCATACATTGGTAACCAATTATGTTTACGGCCGTATGCATAGTGGTTCTTGGGCGACTCGTCAGCCGCCACTTAATAATGAATGTGTCCTAAAAAAAAAAAAGAAAATATGTTATGTATTTCGTACATTGAGCTGAGTGGCAGCTGGCGAGTCGTCGGAGATCGACTACGTATAGGCCGTTAGTATTTTCTCTGAACGATCACATGAGAATTCTTGTCAGCATAGACATGATTATTGTAGTAATTGAAAATATCTTCTCTGCTGGCTTCATCAGTAACATGAAACTCTGCGCAGAAAGAGTGGATCTTGAGTTTGGTTGAGTAATCACTAATCACTGATAATACGCCTTGACACAGGAAAAATCTGAAGGCTGTAGACCCTGAACTCTCTAAATATGATAGGGATACTGAAGAAGTTACTCGTAAAGAACGTCCTACACGGTCCTATTGGAAACGTGGTCAAATTAGCCATTCCTCTTGTACTACCAAGATTATTTGCACAGAAGTTTAGGACTCCTTCTTTGAATGGTGTTCTTACGGCCCCTTTTCTTCCTTCTTCATTGGCCTTTGTTGAGGCGGATAATGTTCGTCGTAGAGCGGTCTCGCTTCGTAGAAATTCCCATTAGCTCGACCACAGAAAAAATGCGTTTCCGCCAATTCCTCGAAAGTATTGATTAAACCATCTTCCATTGATATTATGTTGATTTGGGAGTTTCACACAGGCCAACATTTAATTTGAAAAAAAAACACCGGACTCTACCTAGTGACCCGGGGGTTTTTGGAGTCGCTGATTCCGATGCCGAGGTCGGTTAAGCTCTATCACGTCAGGTTAAAGGTCATTTGAAGGTGAAACTAAGAAAAGATGGTTGAAAAAATGTGAAAAACTTCGTACATAGATTTCTAGGGTCTCTGAGTTGGAGTCCGGTATTCACTTACCCTTAAAAGGCATTCACAACTCATTTCAAGGTCATTCTGAGGACATTTCAAGGTTAATTTGAGAAAAACAGAGGAGAAGCTGTCAAGAAATCTGAAAAATTTATATATAGGATTTTGGGGTCGCTGAGTTCGAATCTGATGTCGGTTGACCTCTACCACCTCATGTTCAAGCTCGTTTGAAGGTTAAAGTAAGAATAGGAGGTGAAAAAAATTGGAAAAAATTTGTACGAATGCTCACCTGCCTACTTATTGTCTGTTTATCGGTCTGCCTTTTTTACCTGCACACCTGTTTGTTTGTTAGTTAGTCTGTATTTATCGTCCGCCTGCATTTTCTCTCTGTTTCGTAACACTTTTACGTGTGACTGCCATGACGGCATGAATGCCGTAATCCAGGGACTTAGCCGGATAGTGGGACAACTCTGTTGCCCACCGTCACCCTGTGGAGATACCCTGGGTGTATCCACACGTTAATTTGCTGTTGACATGTGTTGAAATTTCCAAAAATTTATGCTAAAAGTACTTACATTTAAAAACCCTGACGCAAAAAACCATTAAATTACTGATCTTGACATGATTGAGCCCCAAGTGAGTGAAGCCAACGCCCGTGATTTGCGCTGGGCTTATATCCCTCTTCTGCCCCAACTCACTTGCGGTGGGCATGCACCATCTATCGAATACTCAAGGTACTCTCTACTTTCATGTTCGCTCTGCTTCTGCAACTATACCTAAAGGCCATTTTTTGCGTTGCACAGGATTTATGTGATGAATATAAGGTCGTCAACTTTCACAGAAAAAAATAAGTAGGTGATTCATTGAGTTAAATATATTTGCACTGAGATAGTCGAAGAATCTTCACGTGCAGCAAAAGTTGGCCGACGAATGCAGGCTAAAATCAAAGTTGATAGTGTATTATAACTTGAAGGTGCGGATCTGATAAAAAGGTCATCTAAAAAACTGATATTTGGACTTAAAATCCCGAAAAACCTTCAGATTTTTCAAGTGTATCAATTCATCCTCATAATGACCTTAAAATGACGTCTGAGTGACCTTAATGGACCATCTCCGGATTCAGACTCAGCGACCCCAAAAACCTACGTATGAATTTTTTCAGATTTCTTGACAGCTTCTCTTTTGTTTTATCAAATTAACCTTGAAATTACTTAAGAATGACCTTGAAATGACCTCTGGATGCCTTCTAAGGGTAAGCGAATACCGGATTCTGACTCAGCAACCCCAAAAACCTATGTATGAATTTTTTCAGATTTTTTCAACCACCTTTACTCAGTTTGACCTTCAATTGACCTTGAACCTGACATGATAGAGCTTAACCGACCTCGGTATCGGAATCAGCGACCCCAAGAACCCCTGGGTGTCTAGGTAGAGTCCGGTGTTTTTTTCAAACTAAATGTTGGCCAGTGATTAATTGTATATGGAAAGAATAGCCTTGTATTAATACGATGTTTATGTTTAATGGGGATAGGCCGAGTGTTATAGAGAAATCAATTTTTGGTTAGTCGACGTTTCGTTTTATAATAAAATCATCCTCAGGACTCTGTACACAAATATATACTTTATTTGCTATATTTTGTATACAGAGTCCTAAGGATGATTTAATTATAAATTGAAATGTCAACTAATCAAAAATTAGTTTCTCTATAACACCTGGCCTATCCCCATCAAACATAAACATCGTATCAATATTAATATTAATCAAGATAGATTTATTGGGGTTCAAAATAAAACAAAGAAGGTTTAGTGCCATATTCCCCAAAAAGAAACAATTATGCAGCTACGGACACGTGTTTCGGAGTTATTGCCCCTCATCAGCGTAGCGTAGCCAAGGGGAATTGGATCTAGGATGGAATAGATCAGGAACAAGAACTAAAAGTGTACTGTACTTTCCAGCCTTATTTTAGTTCTTGTTCCTGATCTATTCCATCCTAGATCCAATTCCTTGGCTACGCTACGCTGATGAGGGGCAATAACTCCGAAACACGTGTCCGTAGCTGCATAATTGTTTCTTTTGGGGAATATGGCACTAAACCTTCTTTGTTTTATTTTGAACCCCAATAAATCTATCTTGTTTTATTTGTATGTGCCAGGTGGAAATGAGCAGTACACATAGAGCTCTGTGTGTTGACTGTGCTCATCGAGGCCCCAAATGTGGCACATGGGAACATGAAGACACTAATTGAGTACTGTGTACTGTACTTTCCAGCCTTATTTTAGTTCTTGTTCCTGATCTATCCCATCGTAGATCTAATTCCTTAGCTACGCTACGCTGATGAGGGGCAATAACTCCGAAACACGTGTCCGTAGCTGCATAATTAATATTAATTGCAGTACTAACACTATGGCTTACAAAAGAAAACTGCCATTGAATGAATCGTGATTCAGCAAAAACAAATTTTCATTATAGTAAACAAAAAACGACCAAACGAAAAAAACTAAACCCATACAGGACAACAAATCCTATTTCTTTACTGTAATAAAGCACTTATAATGGATCTCATTTCTCATTATACCTTGCAAACGACGGATTTTGAGACTTATATTCTTCACTTTTGTCGTTATTTTAATACAATAAACTAACTAGCGGTATATATGGTTTCATTTCAAGAGTACACCAGGAAATATTTGGTATAGGAGGTATTCACAATGGTTTTATAGGATATAGTTATTTATGATACAAGTGTTAAAAATAACTTTTTATTTTGTGAGTGGAGAAGTTTGCGAAACGAGCGTAAGCGAGTGGAGCAACTCCATGAACAAAATAAAGTCATTTTTAACACGTGTATCATACAATGTTTTTTCTACAAACACCATTAAAAGAACAATAAAGTTTCTTTAAAAAGATTTCAAGTCCTTTTAATGGTTACCTCATAATTCTAGCAGTTTGTAGGATTTATGAAATAAATAAATCAAGTTTGCCTGTTGTTTGACACATGCTTGTTAAAACTATTGCAATATGATAAGTTCCAATATTAATTATAGTCCAGAAGGAAGCGAATCGATTGCTCAAGAAATTGAAGAAGCATGCTCCAATTGTACAATTAATATAAATATTTCTAAATAACTTTGTAATTTTTTGTTAATAAATATATAAATGTCATTATGACAAACGACTTGTCATTTTACTTTTTGCACTAGTGTTAAAAGTAAATCATGTGATCATTTTTAACGCGAATTTGTATAATATTACATTTTTAATTCAAGTATGCCGAGTTAAAAATTTAGTTTTTAATGGTGTTTGTAGAAAAAAATATTTAATGCTTGCTCTGTCAAAGGTCTATAGAGCCGCGCTGTCGTTGATGGTGAGTAAATGAACTAAAAAAGTAAAGATGATGTATTTTTAATTTTTCGTGAAAAATACCATTTTCTTTGAAATCCTGTGTGCTCTTAAAATATTAAGAAGATATCTCCAGAATTTAAATACATATTTTGGTGCAAGTTTTTAAAAAGCTATTATTTATGTACGGTGTGTCCGATTTTGTTTAGGGGGTTGAATTTTGGAAAATGTGCAAGAATAATACATAACGGTTCTTGCATGCATCTTACCGAATAATAGAGTTTCTATAAGACTGCAATATTTCAAGGTTTAATAAATCATGATTTTCTGTAGCAAAATATTGAAATATTTATTGTGTTATAATACATGTGGCGATATTTCGTCGTCTAATTTCGGCCTTCAATGCTTTGATGGTCGCGGACTGTTGGCATAAATCTTTGACTTTAGAGAACCCCACAGCCAAAAGTCGAAAAGTCTTAAATCGCAAGAGCGTGGCGGCCAATTCTGGTCACCAAACCGAGAGATGACACGACCAAGAAAAGACTCGTGCAAGACCGTTAATGTTTCACGGGCGGTATGGCAAGTGGCACCGTCCTGCTGAAACCACATGTCGTCGAGAGCAATATTTTCCAATTGAGGCACAAAAAACTGGGTTATCATAGGACGATAATATTCGCCATTCACCGATACTGCATTACTTGCCTCGTCTTCGAAGAAAAACGGCCCAATGATTCCTCCAGACCACAATTCACACCAAACAGTGACACGTTTTGAATGCGGCAGTTTTGCCTATTAATGAAGCCATCGAGGTGAAAATGGGCCTCATCACTAATGAGAAACATTATTTCGACCGAAAATTGGATGCACTTTACGAATCGTGGCAAGCAAACTTTCACCATTTTGATAATAATGTTTAACAGTAATGCTTCATGTTTACTAACTCCCATCTGTCTCCTATCGACCTGGCATATCATAATCTTGTGACATCATGACAGCCAAACTGGCGCGCAAATTAAATCTTGCGCTCTTATTAAAACACCTTTTATTATATTAAATTATATTAAATTTGTCGATCAGTTAAAAACAGAAAAAATAATAACAAAAGACGTGTATTGTGAACGGAGTCCAGAACTGAAAACTGGCCCTTAAGTGGTGCTAAAAGTTCCTGAATTAATAACTGAAATGGCTGGTTTACATATATATGTAGACATGTTTCTTATGCGAATTTAGTATTATTTTTTGGAATGTTAATTTTTTTTATTTAATTTATTTTGCTCAAACTGAGATAGATTTAGGGTATTTTATGTGTTTTTATTTTTAACAATAAAATCGCTTTTTAAATAAAATCCCCACTGACGTACAAATTTAACCACTATCACAGCAGTTAATTTCTGTAGCAAATTCAATTAGCATTTCTTGGCACTTTTGTAAGACAATGACAGTATTAAAAAATGATATTTGAAGAATCCTATTCACAATCAATATATGTCTTAAACAGCATATACTTTAAAAGGGTATTTGATTGATCAACTATGGGACCAGGCTTGTCCAATTTTGTAGACTGCATCTCTAGCTCCTGTCTAGACAATGCTTTGCAAAACTGATCCACGAACTTTACCAATATTCCGCCACGGTTACAATTCTTGCCTGTATAAATTACTATATCCTCACTACTTATACGCATTGCACAGAACATACAGTTAAAAAGTTAGACTTCCTAATTCATAGTATCTTCATGGAAACGAGCTGTAACTCTAATTAGCATATTCTTAATAAGTATACTTTCATCTTCCGATTAAATGAAAGTGAATTAGATAAAAAATTAATCTATTTGTGCACAATGTAAAATGCAATGCCAGTAATATTGAAGGTTAATATCAAATGACAACGTTTTTAACTTTCACCTAAACAGGAATGCTTCATGATACAGTTCAGATCTAGGACAAAAACGTGAACTTTATATTAGCGGTATCAAAGAGAATAACTTAAATAAATCTACGGCGATATGTATAGTCATATTCTTAAGCATTAAATTTTTTCCCGTTTAGAAGGAGAAGGTACTTTTTTTGTAAATTACATAATAGTATTTTATATAACAAGTGGCTAAAATGGTGTTTTTTTTACAAGTGGGGCGTTTGTAATACGAGCCGAGGACGAGTGCTATAAACCACAGGAGTAAAAAAAAACAAATTTTAGTCTCGAGTTATATACAAAATTTTTTATATCGCCATTCGAAATTAGAAAATAGTATAATTTTGTAAAAATACCTTATCGTAATGAATAAATTCTATTGCTGTTTCCATAGAAACCACTAATAAAACAACTAAATATTGAACGATTTAAACGGCGCATTTGACACATTCTACTTTACAATAATTACTATTTGGAAGAAAATGAGTGATAGTGAGGAAGATCTTATTCCTGGTACTCCTCCGAAAATCAGGGAGCAAGCAACTGCTGTAACTTTAGATTTATTACCAGCGAAATCTAGAAAATTGTACGAAAAAGAATATGATTTATTTATGCACTGGTGTAAGCAGAAAACTGTGAGTAACATATCTGAGTCTATTCTTTTGACTTATCTATCTGAAAAAGCAAAAACTTTAAAATGTTCAAGTCTCTGGTTCAAGTTTTCGATGTTTAAAGCAGTTTTGAATGTAAAGAATAATGTAGATGTATCCAGTTATCAAAAAGTAAAAGCTTTTATGAAAAGACAATCCACTGGGTATAGGGCTAAGAAATCTGAAGTTTTTGACAGAGCAGATGTCGAACGTTTTTTACTAGAAGCACCAGATGAAGAGTTTTTAATGTTGGAAGTTGTATTAATAATGGACTTGGCTGGCGCTTATCATCGAGAGGAACACTACAATATGACCATTGATGACATTGTGAGAAAAGACTGCATGCTGGATGTTAAAGTACCTGATTCGAAGACCCACATTGAAAGAACTTTTACGGTAATTGGTGAGACAGTTAATGGAATAAATCTACTAAATATTTATGATAAATATGCAGCTATTCGCCCTACTCATGTGAATCACAAAGGGGTTTCTCTTCAATATCGAGGAGAAAAATGTACGGTCCAACGAGTCGGTATTAATACATTTTCAAAAATACCAAGTAATTATAGCTAAATACCGTAACTTATCTAATTCTGAGCAATATACGGATCACAGCTTTAGAAGATCTTCGGCATCACAATTAGCTGATTCTGGAGCTGATATTCTTACCTTAAAACGTCATGGGGGATGGAAATCCTCAACAGTTGCTGAGGGATATATAGAAGATTGCATCCAGAACAAAATGAGAATTTCAAAACAGACATTTTCAAACAATACTACAGAAATGACTATGTCTGCCGATGTATTCGTTGGTGAAAATCAGACCAACCACCACATTAATATGAATGAATCAAATATTTTTCGCACATCTGAACCTATAATTCCAGGAATAAATATAAATAATGTTAGTAACTACTATTTATATAAGTTTTCGTTAAATTATAAAAAAAATTGTTCATGAAATTTGTTAATAATTAATTAATGTTTGATGTAAGAACTTTAATTTGTTGTCTGTTGACTATTAAGTTTTATTTCACACTGTGAAATATAATTTCTTTATTTCACACTTTCTTCTTTATTTTTCACTTGTCAATAATGACATTGTTTTGATTCATTGAAACTGTCCAATAAATATCATTTCAGGATATGGCGTTACAAAAATATATTATTTTTATATTTTGCAAATTCGTAAACAGGGTATTTTATTCGTATAGCAAATGTGATTTATTTGTTTTTTGTTTTATCTATGATTTAAAATTATCACGAGTTTCCTTTTGCCAGAATAATCTTCATATTCGTTTTTGGTTATAAAAAAAATATTGAATTTTTTTGACATCAAGTGTTAAAACAATAAATTTAAGAAACTGATTTCGATATTTACTACATATTGGGCTCGGTACCACAGCAGGCTAACATGTTGAGTAGCGAATATAGCTGGTTTTATTCCCCCTGGCTCCGTGAAAGACGAAAGTGCTAAGAAAGCACTTAGGCCTTCACCTCCTAGAGCTACATAGTTCATCCTCACCTTGTCCGATGATCCAGACGACAATGTGTCAATTGACACTTTGTGTATTGGCAGTCAATCCCAAGTCACAGAATATCCGCACAGTCCCTGACAGACAGATGACTACCCCCGGGGGGTGACAAGCTGGCGAAGAAAGAAGACGAAGACAGAAGAGCGCCAGAAGAAGTCCTAGCCAGCAGGGTTCATCAGCCAGGACCCAGGGAGGTTGGCCGAAATCTTCGGCACCGCTCATAATTGTGAGTTTGTAAAGTAAGCTAACCCGCCCTGCACGAGGCTGGTCTAGGTCTACAGCGATGACTAGGGTAAAAAGGCAATAGTCCTGCCTGGCCCTAGAATCCGAGACCGTCATCAAGCCAAAAGCATATTTGCGTAGCTGGTTTTACTGTCTGCCGCTTTCAGGTGCAAATCCCGGCTTCCACCCTTCAACTTTAATTTTGAAAATGATCTTTATCGTGAGGCTACAGTTAATGGTGAAGCTAAAAAATTATGAGAAAAATATTTAAATTAGATAATGCGGAATTCTTATTGGTGGCAATGTATTAATTTGTATAGCTCTTACAGACTACGGTCTTAGAATATATTAATAAGTTCTTCCTGAACTTATGCAAACGTCTGCAAACATTCATATTAGCACACATTCCTTTTAATATTATAATGCGTGACAGTGGTTCTGTTATCTAAGCATTTGATTTAATGTAGTCTCATGGGAAACATCCAATTGTGTTAAGTATGGAGAATGGACTAATACACAAATTTTCATTAACTACGTTATCAGATAGTAGTTGATAAGAGGGGTTTATGGAATTTTTTGCGAATTTTTTTTCTTAACTGTTTATCCGTAGAAAAATAATAAAGCTGAAAAATTTTCCACTCTGACGTCAATTTACCCGTGACGTCACGAAATGAAGCCGGCAACAATGCATTGTCCCGTTCCTAAATCTTCAGTTCTGTATTCAGTTGACATCTTTTTCTGTTCTGTGAGTTGACAGTTGTCACTTCTTGTCAAATACGGGTTATGGTAATTAGTAGTTCTTTTCGATTCTTTCCTGTTAAAATTAGTGTGTCCTGTCTTAATTGAGACATGGAAACAAAATCATGTTTAGTGCCTTGTTGTTCAAATACTTCGAAAAATTCATTAAAGTTATTTTTGTCAGTTCCTAGAGAGGAAAACCGCCGAAGTCGATGGCTAAAAGCAGTTCATATTGAGCGAACAACAAAAACAAGCAGACTATTCTGCTGTGAGGACCATTTTGAAGTATCAACAAAATGTCTATTTATTCAGTCTGGCTTTACACCTACGTAGGTGCCTATGTAAATGAACATACCATCTCAAAGTCTACATGGGGTAGATTGTCAGAATAGGCTTTGACGAATCCTTGTTCCATCGTAACAAAAAAAAAAACTGCGGCTTGAAACAGTTTTTCCTCAAGAAATTGGTAAAACTAAGTATTAAAAATAATTGAGATTCTGTTCAGCAAATTTTGACACATAGTTGAAATAGTTCAATGTCACAGAACATAAGAGGAATATATCGCGGCGTTGTCGATTCTTGTGATCAAATAAAATTTAATAATTTGAAACCCAATTATTCGCCATATTTGCCATTTATTTTGGCATCAATAAAAAATAAACTCATAAACATTCCAAACAGATTATGTTTATTATAGGATAATTGTAATAAAACGGCAATTTAATGCAGGTAAAATCACCGGGGATAATGACGTCACGACCACCAATTTATTTAATTTTTACCTAATCCAGGTATTAACAAATTAGGGTAATAATTATTTTGGCATTAATTAGGCCTCACCGATCGGACCATATAATTAAAAGATAACAAAAATCCTAAGTGTATAAGTCACCTCGATCCACCGCTCAGGATAGGCTCTGTCTAAAAATTGCCTTGAGCTATCATCAATGGATCAATTATGTTTTCTGACATCTTAAGATATAATTGATCTGTCAGATTTTCTTCACGAAATATCGTTCCTACAATATTATTTCCTAATATTCCTGCTTATTGCTTATACATTAAGTTTTTGGGTGAATTTGATGTGACATTCACGCCATACATACGGATATGTTGATATTTTGTCGGAACTGAAATGGATCAAAATGTAAGAATATCTCAGGTTCTCAATTTCTATAGAAAATCGTTTGTGTCCTGACTATACTGAAATATTTCTGGAATTCCATACAAGTTAGGCTATTCTATTTATTTTTTTTACAATATTTGACGACGATGATTGTGTTAACAAAAAACCAAAAAACCTCATTAGTCCTGAGGAACACAATGAATATTGTAGAAATGTCGACTAAATGAAAAATTGAGGGATTCTTACATTTTTATCAATTCAGTTCCGACAAAATATTAACATATTGACGAAACTTTCATTAAATAGGATTTTCATCGTTTCAATTGATTACCCTTCAGAAGAAATTGTGCATTCGTCACTTAAACAAATATTTTTATGATAAATTGGGGTTTTTTGCAATTCTTCAGAATTTCACAAAACTATTGTCTAGATCATTTTCGACAAATTGGTGTAAAATTTTAAAATTTCAATTTGTTTTTCCTCAAAAACAGTTGGTTTTAAATTTTTAATACTTCGAGCTCCATGAAATTTATCTATGAGCTCTCTCAAATATTTACGGCCAATAGTTATGAGGTTCAGACTCCATAATAAACTGTAGGGCCCCGTCTCTCTTCACGATCTCTGATTTTCAAGGGGTTTCTTCAGTGACCGGGGAGGAAACCGTTATTTAAAAATACTATCTGACAAGTGATGATTACGATGAGCTCAATCAAAAGTTAAAACTGCTTCAACTTCTTCGTACCTACCAACTGATTTGCAGGGGAAATTTAAAATGTTAATTTCGAAAGTAAAGGATGATGATGAAAACATTTTAAATAGTTGATCAGTTATTTCAGGATGCGACACATGGTATAACCTAGGACATGTTGAATTGCATAATCAGTAATTGTATTTCTTATGCAACTGCTTCTTACACGTCACACATGGACCAGTCGTTTCCGAGAAATTATGGGACATTATAAAAAATGTTATGTCGTTAAGTTGAAATATAACATACAGATTTATTTATTGTGATTTTGTGTATTTGAATAAAGGAACTTACTATAAGTAGGTAACTTAAAAAAAAATAAACATTGAATAAACAAACACAATATTAATCTCCATAAAACTGTTACCTGTCTATTAAGATAACTAGTTTATAATATGCCAATATCCTTACTCTTTACCGCATATGCAGAAAATCAGCTAATATGTAAATATCCTTCTATTTTTTTTAATCGAAATTAATAACCTTCAAAACCTCATTTACATTTTCATTGCTATATAAAATTATAATATTAAATATCATATTGCGTTTGTTGAATCTATGAGGATATAGCTTATAAGATATTGCTATCAGATTTAGTACATTAATAAACCTCCTTCCATGAATTAGAAAATGTGAAGTTACTTTAAATAAACATAGTTTAAAAGAACTAAAAAAACCGCTTTTAAAGCACATCAAACTAAAAAGTGAAAAATAATTATTAATATAAACTGAAAACAATAATGAACGAAAAATACTAGTATTATTGTGAAAAAAGCGTGGAGCGCTTTGTGCCATATTTTTCGTATATCGAGCAACCCACGCTTTTTTCACAATAATACTAGTATTTTTCGTTCATTATTGTTTTCAGTTTATATTAATAATTATTTTTCACTTTTTAGTTTGATGTGCTTTAAAAGCGTGTTTTTTTAGTTTTTTTTAAACTATATTTGTTTTTCACTTTTTTAGTTTGATGTGCTATGAAAGCGTGTTTTTTAGTTTTTTTTAAACTATATTTATATTGCTTATTGATGCTGACATTATAACATATTACGATCCAACAGACACTTCTGAAAAAAAAAGTGTTTTTTTTTTCAGCCATAGACGAGATTTGAACTCACGCCCGAGGAGTCCGTCGTTTCGCGTCGACTAAGACTTGTGCCTTAGCCCGCTCGGCCATCGAACGAACTGAGAATCACGGAATGTACTAACAGTAATAAGCCACTTGCTCTCACGCAGAAGATACGTGAGGAAAGGAAATTATTTAATTCTGGCGATCCTGATCAGGATAATGATATAAACTTATCAAATTATTGTATTGTTACCGGTTCTTCGTAAGTGTACAAAGTTTCACTTAAATCTGTCCGTTTAAAGTGGGTCAAAATCGAGTCCAAAGAGTCGGTTACAAACAAACAAACATAAAAGTGAAGCTAATAAAAGCGTGTTAAAAATATTGTAGACCTACGTAAATGGTATTTCCTTGGAGGGCTTGATATCCAACTTACAAATTTTATGTTTTTTTATTAAGTTTATATAATTATGAGCAAACAATTAAAATTGTCAAAAATCCAGAATATTAATAAAATATTTTATAACAATCAATTTATAATAATCAAAATGCCCCAAGCTATTTTTATTTAAATAATGTTTTTTTATATAATGCTTGCGGCATTTTGAACAAATTATATAACTGAAATATACCTCATTTTTTTTCTTACGATCACATAAATTTAGATAAAAAATGTAAGAGGGCCAGTGAGAGATTAATGTTAATAAGTCAATAAGCATACTAATAAGTATAATTTGAAATTCCCATCGATTAATATAAAGTGCTATAATTATGTGCAAAATATAAAGTTTTATTATCATGGTTTAAACCATTTTTTTAATCGACGTTTTGACTTTGTTTATTAACTTCAGTTTTATTCTAATATTACTCTAAATTTGCATTTTAATATCTCTTTATATTACTGCATACACTTTTAATACAGACTTTCTGATTTTATTTTCGATCCATGACCTGACTAATTTAAATTAAAATAAGATACTTGTAAGGAGAATAATCAAAATAAAAAACAGATTGTGGTCACTCTGGAACTGAAAGATAAATGAACCAGTTTTTTATAAGTAATTTGATATTTCCGAATTTTAATTAGGTAGTTATTTACAAGATAGCTGAAGAAGTGGTGGTATTTCGTCTACATCCAATATATTAACAGTAACCATTATTGGCTGATTATTTATATCGCTAATATGATAAAAAAACAAGTGTGTCATAAGTTAATTTTATTCATTTGTTTTGTTCGCGAAGTTCATGGCCTACTAAATAGTTACTGCTCTATAATCTGAATAACTTTCCCCAATTTCACCAATGGAGTCGTCATCAAGTTTGCCTGTAGAAGCACTATATGGGTCAAGACAGGTTCTATAAGTTAATAGCACATGCTGTGTTAATACATGTATATGTATATACAATATGTTCTCGGATTGTCTGTCCAAGAGGATTTTTTTGTTATCTTACGTTTTAGAAAAAAACTCCAAAGGAAAAGAAATTTTGCCTCGCAAATAAATAGGATACCCTCAAAATTAGAGTTATATGTCCAGAAGAACACAAAATATTAAAATTGCTAAAGAGGAAACTTGCTTCGTTTCTTATTTTACATCAAAATGTCAAATAAGAAAGTTTTTTAAAATGACAAGATAGTCCTAAATACAACATTTAGTGGCAATATCTCTATTGCCTATTATCGAAAATTTAATTTCTTTTGTATTTTTTTGCCTTCATATTATTGTTTCAATTTTCTTAATGTCATGCGGTCAGGTTATCATATCTTACAATTTCCTACAATTAGTAACCTAAACGCATTACTTATTAGGAAGTTTGATATAATTCAGTACGAAGGTAAAATAATCTCAAAAACAAATAAAATTTTCGATAATAATCAAAAAATCGAGATATTGCCACCAAATTTTGTATCTAGGATTATTTTTTTCATTTTAAACTTTTCTATTTTGACATTTTAAGATAAAATAAGAAACAAAACAATCTTCCTCTTTAGCAATATTAACAGTTTTTGTTTTTTTTTACACTCTGTATATTTAATTGTATATTTTAAATCTTGCTTAATTAGATAGCAACTTTTTTTCGTAGTTTTTTTTCTAAAATATAAGATAAAAAAAATCCCAGGACACACTGTATATTATATACATTTATTTAAAAACCAAACAGGTAGTCTTTACTGACTAGTTAAGGAAGAAATATGAGTATTATGATGACTTATGAGATACAATCTCATAAGTCAAAAATGTAAATAATCCACGCTGGAGGAAAGAAAAACTCTTTGTTATTTGTCAAGCTTTCAGGAAAGTTTATTTCCTTTGCAGGACATTAATTTGAGATTATTGTCTAAAAAACTTTATACATTTAAGAAATAATATTACTTTCATATTATAATTAAAAACCACAAACAGTGTCATTTATCGAAAAAAATAAAAAAAGTTAAAAAGCATTACGTTTAATACGAATAATTTAAAAATTTAAAGTAGCCACAAGTTTTCAACACAAACAGAAGGCTTTGAAAAAAATTGGAACATGGAAAACACTTCTTTTGAACAAATTAACCAATCGAGATGCAGTTTGCAGAATTCAACGCAGTTTTTCAAGTACGAAAAGTTATGTTTGTACCAAAAATCGATCCGACAAAAATTTTGATTATTATTTCAAAAAAACACTTTTGCGAATTTTTTGTAATCGATATCTCTTGAACAAATCAACCGATTTTGAAACAGTTTATGGCATTCAACGCGGTTTTTTAAGTACAAAATCTTATCTTAGTATCAAAAATCGTTCCGACAGGAATTTTGAATGTTATTTTAAAAAAAAACACTTTTTTTGTGAATTTTTCGTAATCGATATCTCTCGAACAAATCAACCGATTTTGATGCGGTTTGCGACGATCGACGTTGCTTTATAAGGACAAGAGCTGATTTTGGAATTCATCGGTTTAGTAGTCTAAAAGATATTCCAAAAAAACAAATTTTTGAAAATTTTATTTTTGAGATTTCTCAAAATCTACCGGGCCGAATCGATTCTAATTCTCAGAAAATCTAAGTCGAGTCAACCCCTTTAGAATACCGTAAACCGCGTTTCGCTCGGCCAAACCGTTCAAAAGTTATGAGAGGTTTACATACACCGTACATATATACACACACACATACATACAGCCATACAGACACCACCGTGGGAACAGTCATAATAGCTTCTTAGGACCTCAAAACATCGAGATCTGACAAAGACTCGATTTTCGAAAATCGGGGTGAAACCAGTAACTTCCCGAATTCTGAAAATTTTCAATTTTCTTAGCGTAAGTTAAAAATTACAAAATTAGTGTGTATATAATCCACCTAAGTAATTTTTACAAAATACGTAAAACAGTTGCCAAAAGTTCAGAACGAAATTTTATCGAGAAAGTTTCGTTAAAAGGTATAACTTTTTGATTTACGAAAGCTCTGAAGGGTCACATAATATTTTTTTTATTTTTTATTGCAATATCAATCAAATCAATTTCAATTAAGTACAATATAAAGATCTTATATATTAGTGTATAGCAATATTTTTTTAACTTGAAATATCAACTTTTTTATTGAAATTAAAAAAAAAAGTTGAAATTTCACCTTCTTGAAAAGTTGACATTTCAAGAGGTATTTAGAAATTTCAAGTTTAAAAAATGTTGAGTCCCTTCAGAGTGTTCGTAGAAATTTACATAATAAAAAGTTAATTCAAAAATCAAAATATTCAACTCATCGGTAAAATGTCCTGCTGATTACGAAAAAAAATATGCTGCCAATATTTTACAAAAAATTACCTGGGTGTATACACACCATTTTTGCAGTTTTGTTTTTAACTTTTAAGTGCGTTCCTTTGTACAAAACTTTTTCATTTAAGTGTTGATTGTCATATTTTAAAGTAGCATGTGGGTTCCATGCTCCAATATTAAGGAAACCAATTTTAACCAGTCGCTATTGATATGTAATCACTTTAATACCAAACCGATATACAGCGTCTGGACAAAAATTTCAAAGTATTGATTTAAATTGTGAATACATGGCCAGTTTTCAAAATACAACAAAAATGTACTTAAATAACTTGTTTGTAGTGGCTATTTACTTAGTTCGAAATTTTTTATCTGTCCATTCATTAGCCAATCTTTTTCATAAAAATGTTAAAAAAGTAAAAAAGTTTTTTTCTTAAAAAATTGTATCTATAGAGATTGTAGTGCCGATTTTAAACTAATTCTTTAAGTACAATTTTGCTGTATTCTAAAAATTGACAATAGTTTACGAGCAAATCATATCAATATTTTGTTCCATTTGACCAAACCAAAATATTCTTTAATATTCTCAAAATAAACACCAAGGAAATGCCCTGTTCCCCGTGTTCTCAAAATCTTTGCAAAATATTCATAAAAAATATTTTTAGATAGAAAATATGTGGG
The DNA here is from genome assembly GCA_029963845.1 of Rhamnusium bicolor. Taxonomy (NCBI): domain Eukaryota; kingdom Metazoa; phylum Arthropoda; class Insecta; order Coleoptera; family Cerambycidae; genus Rhamnusium; species Rhamnusium bicolor. The sequence goes on from JANEYF010000920.1 coordinate 106,333, forward strand.
TCAAACTGGTCGTGCGTTTGAAATTAGATATAAATAACATCTACGCTCCTTTAGACTCCAAGAAACAGATTAAACTTTTTCAAATATATTTTAGACAGGTCCAAATTTGAACACTCTTAACATATTACATTAAAAAAAATCTTTAAATTAAATTTACTAGAATCCATAGAAATTTTTAAATCAAACGATAGTCCCCGAAAATAACTTACTGAGCACCAGTTGGATTTATATCATACCACACTTTCTGATGTATTTAAATTGTGCCGTTTCATCGAAATTTCTGTATATGTTAATTTACCTATCATCTCTATACATCCTGTTTTTATAAAAATTCCCCAGCACAGTAAATAGTCCTCAATATTGTGATAATAAAATATCACCGACACTACCCTTGTTTGTCAACCTAATTATTTTGTTTCATTAATTAATTAAATTGGTGCTCAAAAATGGGAATATAAAATTTCCCTTCTTTAACGTAGTTAATATTATTCGTAAGTAATAAAAGTGTATTAATGAATATCGAGAATTAAATTCGTTGGATTTATGAGAAACAAAATATGTTGCTTGGACGAATGTGGCTTCCTAAAAGCAATATATTTTGTTTCGAAATGAATTTGCGATAATCTTTAATTAAACAAGTTGTATTTGTTAAGATTATTTCTTGAAAAAAAAATTACGTTCAAACCATTTAAATGATTTTTTATTTTACATGTTGACATTAAACTTGCAATTAATTGTCACAATTAAAGGGGTGGAGGGTGGATGGATAAAGGTGTTCTAGTCAGAAACTTAATAAAGCATTGGTGATAACTGATAAGTTGTAACATCACACCTTTATTGAATAGGATACTCCAATTTTTGAAACAATATCAGTTAACACCTTTATCGATCCAGCTCTTCAATTGTTAAATGCAGTATCATCCATATTTAATTCCTTTTTCATTCTGACAAACAATGACATTTCAGTTGATGTATGTTTGAATTTGCTTTTAGTAACTATGAAAACAAGATCGCAGCTGTAGTGCTTTTCAATATTGATTAAAACTACCAATAACAAAGCGCAATACAAAAGCGAAAACACAGTCTTATCCACAAATCAGCCGAAATATGAAAACGAAAACACATAGTGTTCGTTTATTAATAACACGTATTAGAACCAAGCAAATACGTTTATTTGATATCGAATAAAATAATCATAAATACTTTTAGTATAGATATATTGCAATTGTTTTTGTTTATTAGTTATTTTTAGAATCGTTTAAAAATGCTACGTTACGTGCCAAAACTGCAGTAACGTGAAGTTACAATAAATTAATGATAAAAAAACAAAGTAAAATGTGTTATTTTTTGTTATATCATCTTGATTGAGTCACAAAGTAATAGCATACACAATTCAGTTTTAGAAAATATTACCATAAAATAACTAATATTGATCAAAACGTCGTGTTATGTTGTTAATATGATCGTGTATAATAAAAAAAAGAGACAATCTGTTGTAGTAAATACCTAGTTAAATAACAACTATTCTGTAGCGCAACTAAATACCGTACAATTCCTTTGGAATAATTATTATTAGTTCTTAGATATGTGGTAATAATAATTCAATTTTCTGTAACAAAATGGATATCCGCCCTTGTTACTTTAAGAATCAGTTATTCAGGTCACGTTTGAGAGCACATAAATACCACATAGTTTATTCAGAGCCGCGTATTCTCGTTATTTTTTAAAATACTTAACAATACGTGCGCAAATAAAAATAAATGTTTCATACTCACGCTTAAACTCTAGTCCTTCCGGAGGGCAAGGTCCTTTGGAAAGCATACACGCTGTATAATAGTTGACCATCCTTCTGTTATTCAAAAGAGTTTCAACATCAATGTGGTCATACTTCGAAGCGTAATAATCAATTGAAGCAGCTGTCGACTGTCCAAATGCAATTCCAATTCCGACGAGCACAGGAAGTAAAAGTTCCATTATAATGTCACTTAATCACTTATAAATTTAATATTTAATGTAGGTGATTGTCGAGCGGCTTGTTTGCTGTCAATGCAGCCGGATAGCGCTTGGCACTGACTTGAAATTTCCTAAGAAGGTAGTCCAACGACGCAGCTCTTTAGAAGTGGAAGAACTCCGGCCTTACAATAAGAATCCACCCTTTGGAAGGATATGATTAGCTGTTTAAAATTTGTATTCTGAAAAAAAAAAAACAAAAAAGTATAAGTTGAATACCTATATATAAAAAAATATAAACGGAGATTTGAAATCATAAAGAAATATCTACATAAAAGGTAGAAGTATATCATATACTAAATTTATAACAAATGCTTCGAATTTCGTAAACACCAGTACTTATATATGAAGAAATTCAATGAATTCTTAACTGGTTTTGATTTGGTTCAGTACTATTATATGTAAAAATATGTATAAAAATAAACAAGGAAGATAAAATCAAGTTACTGAATTCGAAGTTAAGAATTGTTCATAAAAAGAAAAAAACGCATGATAAGAAATGATCAAGAACATTTCTTTTTAATGAACAGTTCTTCAATAATCACTTATTCACCTTGACAATATAGTATTAATAGACTAATTCCATGAATTTCTTAACTTTGCTGCTGTGGCAGAAATGATGTCTAATAAAGTGACCCCCGACAGTAATAAAATAGAAAAGAATGAGCTGCTGAAAAATAAAATGTATAGAAACAGAATAATTTAAGTGATCATATGAAAAAGGTAGTAACGAAACTATGCTAAACCTGAAAAGATGTCGGAAAGATAGAAATGATTTGTACATAATACAGAAAAATGTATCATTTGAAGCACACCATTTTGGGAAAATGCACCCTAGAGAAAGTAGTCCTTATCAACTATTTAGATATTTTTACAGAATTTCTACCCAATTCGTAGAACCTGAAAATGTCAGAAAATCGTTATTTCAATAAAAAATTGTGGATTGTGAATTGCTATATTTAGAGCAAACGACATCATTTTTATTAGTAATTTTATTTTTCTTTTTCTTTCTTGGGGCTTACTACCACATGAATAATTCTTGGTTATCTAAAAATACAATTAGTTACCCATTCCAATACTGGAGAAATAATCTTCTGAATTTGTGACTTTACGTCAAAAGATCAGTGAGAGGATGTTTCTTGACTCTAATAATACAAAAGAATATTAATATATGTCCCTAACGTTGCAGATACAAATCTGTTTCCTTTTTCAAAGTTATGTATTTACACATATATTATTTGCTTATGTGATATCCAAAGATACTCACATAGAACTATTGAGAGTTAAAAATTATACGATATTCTCCTTTTAACATTCGTTAAAATTTTTGCCGAATGTCCATTTCCCAAATTCACCCTTCTTAATATAATTTTTATGCTCATCTAACCCTACGGGATTGATGGTCTTGTAGGATAATACGCCTGTGGTTATAGGTGAATTTTGAATTTTTGCTGCTCTCGAAAACCACTAAAAAGATCAAAATTTCAAAAAAATACAGATCTCTTATTTTTTTTGTTGTCTACATGCGGTTAAAATTCGGCTCTTTTTTTTATATTCACATCAATAAATATATAGTTTGTTATTCGGAAATATCTGTTTCACATCCTAATCATATTACAAATCATGCTAAAATATCTCAGTTGAGTTAAAACAGACAACCCAATAACATGTAACAAAATTTAAAACAAATACCTAATAATTAATAGTGTAAGTAAATTGTAATGTAAAATAACCATAACTTTGTTTTTAAAATATTATATTAATTGTAGTTCTCTGATGATAGTGTAATAAACTGAAACGTTAGAAAAAAAATAATAAAACTAGTTATACCTGACCGAAATCCCCACAAAAAAAAACTATCAGATATTTGATATTAACGGTCAAGAAAAGAAATAAAGAAATATATATATATATATATATATATATATATATATATATATATATATATATATATATATATATATATATATATATATATATATATATATATATATATATATATATATATATATATATATGTACATCCTAATGATGGAATTTGATGTCTCTTTGGTCATGGAAAACCTAAATCACGCCCGTGATAAAACACACTCGGAAAACCGAATACGGGGTGACATGGGAAATTAATTTCGGGGTATATAGATATCGTGGGAATTAGACCTCATGGGACGTATTATATCTGTTCGGCTTCCCGAATACACTGATGCAAAAATTCCAGGAGATCTAAAAACCCGAAATGAAAATCCCAAGAGATCTAATTCCCATGAGATCTAATTGTGACGTCATCTCATGTCACACAACGTACAGAAGCATACACATATCTTATAAATTACTTTTACATCCGTTAAAATTTAAATTTTCAGTGAAACGGTGAATTTAGGTTATACATTAAGTATTTATTATTTCGTAAATATTAATAATCAATTTAGTGGTAAAATTTTACACATTTCTACAATATTATGTGTATATGAAGCTAAAATATTAGTTAACGTCTAAAATTTGTTCATGTAAAAAAATGCTTCTGCTGAAAAATGTTTGTATAAAGAAATATACAATCACCATAAAAAAATAGGTAGATATATTTACTAAGGTTTCCACAATTCAAATTTACTGTGTGTGCCAGATGTACATGGATTTAAATTTCATGAACGCATTATTTCAGTATGTGAGATAACGTCACAATTTTATATTTCATGGGATTCTCGTGGAAATTAGATCTCGTGGGATTTTTAAATTGGTATTTTTAGATATGTTACAACAAAAAAAATCCGGAACATATATACAGGCTGACACGTTAGATTTCATGAGAATATGGCAGCGGGGTATCAGATTTCAATGGAATTAGATTTCGTGGGAATTAGAAGTCGTGGAAATTAAATTTTATTGGACATTTTTAGGTCTATATAGAACTTACTTGGACACCCAAATAGATACGGGAATTAAATCTCAGGGAATTGGATGAAATAGGTATTAGATCTCGTGGGAATTAGATCTCATGGAAGTCCCCCGCCGATTTTTATTTTTAAGGGGCAACTTTTGAGGTACAATTTATATTCAGCCTTCTTTAACTCCTTTCATATAAGTTTTTTTTTATTTGGACACACTGTAAAGAACTGTTTCTGTAAGAATTTGATCATCTCATTTTTCATGTGCCTCAAAATTATAGAAACGATAACCAGTTACAAGGTAAAAAAAAAAATAATAACAATAAATAAATGAATATTGAGAGTTATCTGATGGCCAATAATATTACATTTAATATATTACTCATTAGATCAAAACAATATTACGTAAAAGAACCCCGTCGTTTCTTCTGTTTAAAATTCATTTATTCATTTATTATTCACAGTTGCCCTCTACCCCTTAATTTGAATTTTTTTTTGCAAACATTCATTTTATAAATACTAATAAAATATGTCTTCTACCATTTAAAACATAATTAAATCATTATATATCATAATATGTGGTCATTACTAAATGTACATATACTAACACTTATTAACATGAATTAATTTTACTGACTTTAATTGGCATAAATCCTGTATCTATTGAATACATAAATAAAAACAATGATAGAATCCCATTCCAAAAGGTTAAGTTAGCATATAAATGTTAAATCTTACAGTATGTTAAACAATCCTATTTTTCAGAGGAATTTGCATTGAACAATTCGTAAACATTTTTGGAAACACATTATAATTTATTTATTAATTTTATATTGCTCGAGGTTAAATATTTATGACATGATAATCTTAAGGTTAGGATTTCGCTGATTGAGGGGAAGTAGGTATTTATTTTTGTAATATCAGTGTTTTTAAAAATTGGTCTCGGCAAGATGCTCCTCGGCGGTATTTTCTCATGATATTGAATTTGACATAAAACGAATTATTTTAGTTGAAAATATCATATTCATTAATTTTATGTACATATTTACGAAAAATAAATAAGATAAATGAGATAAATGAAATAAATGAGATAATTTAAATAAATGAAACAAGTGTAATAAATAAAATAAACGAAATGAGTAAAATGAACGAAATAAATAAAGTAAATGAAATAAATAAAATAAATGGAATAAACAAATTAATAAAATGAATAAAATAATCAAAATAAACGAAATAAATGAAACAAAAAATAATACAAATAAGTTAAATATAACAAAGAAGACGAATAAGACGAATATGATGAATAAGACGGATTAGATTAATAAGATGAATAAGGCGAATAAGATGAATAAGATAAATAAGTTGAATAAGACGAATAAGACGAAGATGAACAAAATGAATAAGATGAGTAAGAAGAATAAGATGAGTAAGAAGAATAAGATTAGTAAGATGGATAAGGTAAATAAGATGAGTAATATTAATGAGATGAATAAGATAAATAAGATAAAAATTTGGTAAACAGTAATAAAATGAACGAAATAAACGAAACAAACAATACAAACGAAACAAATGAAACAATCAAAAGGAAATTAATAAAATAATTTATTTCTCAATTATTTCAAATTAGGTATAACGAGAGCATATTTTTTCAGCAACTGACGAGAACTTTTCGAGATTCCTTTTCGACACATTTCCTCATTTTGAAAAAAAAATTATTTGGAACATTTTTTGATTTCACTTAATTTTGTTTTGGATCTGCTTGAGACGTGCCCTTTCTGGCGCTTCAATATTACTGATTTTTAATAGGGTCCTTTCTTTAACCTCTCAGATATTATATACAGGCTATAACAAATTCGCTTTTCACTACACGGTAACTGCAAGAGATACAGCATCGGTTAAATTGGGGCTAGTTGCGGAATTTGGCGATCAGAAATATACCGTTGACAAATCGAAAACATCTCTTGTTGTTCTCGATATTTTTGAAAAAAAAGTAAAATTTTGAATTTTTGTTTTTATTTGTCCTGGCGTTATTTGAAGAGATTTCAAAAAACTAGAACCACTTTTTTCATTGGCGTTTTTTATCCTTTACAATTTAGCGTAAAAAGCTTTTTTTGGAAGACGTTTCGTCTGTCATCAAGCACGTTATTTTAAATACGGACCTATATTTTTTATTGCATTTTTTTGTAGTAATTGAACCTCAGACATCATTGATGTATTAAACTTTTATTTTGTTAAACGTTTCGTAGCTGTAAACCATCATTAAACGTAATTTTTTTCTTGATGAAAGTTTACAGGTATGAAACGTTTAGCAACATAAGAGTTTATACATCAATGAAGTCTGAGGTTCAAATGCTATAAAAAAATGCTACAAAATATGCTATAATAAAGACAAGTTCGTATTTAAAATAATAACGTATTTGATGGTGGTCGCGAAAAAGACGAAACGTCTTAAAAAAACTATTTCTGCTAAATTATAAAGGTTACAAAACGCCAATGAAAATCTTTTTTTCATTTTTTGATATCTCTTCAAATAACGCCAGGAAAAAATTAAAACGAAAATTCAAAATTTTTCTTCCTTTCAAAAATCTCAAGAACATGAAGAGATATTTTTGATTTCTAAACGGCCAATTTAACCGGTGTATCTTTTACCGTTTCCAGGATCCCTCTAGTGAGAAGCGAATTTGTTACAGCCTGTATAGTGTATAATGTTTCAGATTTCGTATTACAGCAAAGGCCAACGACACACAGGCATATAGACATACAAACACACAGATACACAGACACACAGAGAGCATACCGCTTGAAATAAATATTCTATTTTCGGGTTTCAAAACGTCTATTCTCATCAATCTAAAAACATACATACCAAAACATGTCGTGATACACCATTGACTCCTAGGTTTCATGATGCAATTGCAATATGTGTGAACTGACATATGCTTAGCGGAACCGGAAGCCGCTTGTATCGATGCAGGAATCAGTATACAGGCCTAGTTGGTAAGTATGGCCCAATTCTGATGCAGGTTTCAACGCGTAGTGGCCTGCATCGATACCGATCGTAGGCAGTACATGTGATGAATGTATTAACATTGAACATGGATAAAAATTATTAAGAAGAATTTATAAATAGTGTGTAAAACGCCTAATATGGCCAAATACTAACAAGGACCGACTGAACAAGCGAAATGGACGTAACAGTGTGAGCATATTGTAAGTGGCTGGTAGAGCACAGACTGTGCCTGTCCTTATGTTCGCCAGGTGTGTCTTATTTTATCTCATTTCATCCTAGTTCACAGCTATCGCTCGTATTCTTTTTCTAATTGGCCACACTTGGCGTTATACATAGATTGAATCGTTAGACATAGATCTCTTAAATGGCAATAGTACAATGTGAACCAGAGGCAGATAAACCGTCGCTCGTCGGCATTAGAAATAGCAGAGGAGAGAATACATTTTCTATTCGTGTGGTCAACAATGCACACTGCGCGCGATACGATGCCAATTTTCAGTCTTTCCTCAATGTATTATGTCTAATACTTCAACAATATGCTGTGCAGTTTAAACCCGTGTTTATAGAATAATAAAAATAAAGTATATTCAGACAATAATTTTAAGAAACTAAGCATATAAAAATCTTGTCGGAAATTGTGAGGAACAATTTCCAGCAGCCAATTTGGCTTTGACTTTTTATTTATAATTAATATACCCTCCCTTATCGATAATCAGCCTTATATTGGTGGTCATTAGTTGTTATTGGTTATTGAAAAATATCTAATATATATGGATGTTTAGGATTCTGGTGTATATGAGTAATTTTGAAAGTTGATTGTTAACCAACATTCTTAAAAAATGGAAGACCTTGTAAATTAACAAATAACTGCTATTCTGGTGATCAATATTATTCAATTTTATATACAAGACATTGGAAATTTAACAGAGTAATCGAAGAAACTATTTAGAACCTTAGTTATTGAAAGTTTCATTAATTAAAATAGTTATGGCCAATTTAAGGTAAATTTCTATATAGATACCCTTAAGGTACATTTACAACCAATTCGCTACAGGCACAATTTACTGACAGATTGTGAATTGTGCCGAGATAAAATTTAGGTCATTTACAATGAGTTGCCATCTGTTGAGATTTTTTAATATTACGTGTGTGCAAATTCAGTTTGATTAAATAATTACAATTATTTAACATAACTTCTAAAAACATCATATTTTCTAATACTAAAAGATATAATCTTCCAATTTCAAATCACAAACCGATTTTAAATATAAACAATAAATTTGTGTCGTAGTACGCATGCGCAATTTGAAATTCGTGCCGCAATTGGATTGAATATTTGCGATTTGCAAGCATCCAATTCAAACCTGAAGTGCAATTCAAGGTCGTGCCGACTTAAAATTTTATTGTAAACAAATACATTCAACCAGATATGCTTAAAACCCAATTTACAATCCACCAGCAGATTGTGCCCATACCGAATTGGTTGTAAATGTACCCTTATCAGTGATGAGGAGAGATAAAAAGCATAGGTCTGCAATAAGAATAGAACATTTTATAAATAGAATTTTTTTAGATTGAGTATAATAGAAAAAAATGTTAAGGGATATCTCAATCCCTTAAATTAGCCAAAATTTTCCCGTAACACATCTAACTCTTTGGAACTCATCTTGGCCGTTAGTTTTCTGGATAAATAATAATATACCTACTATTTTCTTCCAAATATTTTAATATTGCACTGCATTTTGGAAGTTCTTTTCTTTTGCGTCTCCATCTGTGTACAACTATACACTGTTTATATAGAGAGAAAACTCAATCAGAGAATAAAAAGTTACGTAAAATACTCTTTTTGAATTTTCAACTAAAGGTCAAATACACAATGAAACCACTTAACTCATTGAATAATATTTTATAATTTTAAACTGCCAAGAAGTTGATATTACACTAAATAAAACATAAAAAAATACGGAAATTATGGCAGACTGCAGAAAATCTAGATAATATAGTATAGAGTATATGTATATGTTAAAATCATAAAGTTAAAATAAGACTCGAGCAGCACACCACAATTTTCAAGTTATATTATTGATTGTCAAGATTGTCAAGTGTTTCAACAGCTGTGCAGTACTAAAACAACCTAATTTTCTTCGTTTTCTAGTACTTTTTTTGAAGAATAATGATGGCTGGTGAGCTTGGTTAACTAACATCATATTATTTGTAATATGACGATCTAAAAGATGTCTTTCCAATATCAATATGATCACCAGAATAGAACAACACATTTAAATCGATTATTTTCAATAAGCAATATTAGTTGTTTTGAGATATTGGAAAATAACTAATGATTACCAGAATAAGGTTGAATAATACTGTTGTTGGCAAACAGTCACACATTTTCACGTGTTTCAAGTACCAGCATCAGTTCACAAACGTTCAAGAATCAGCAATGTGGGGGAGAACTGAAACTGATGTAAGTTTCATGAAACCACGGAGTCGATGTGTGTGCATCGCAACATGTTTCAGTGTGTGTAAACCACTAAAAACTTGATTTTTTATGACGCCAACTCTCCATCTATAATAAGTTATATTATTCCACACTCTTTGCCAGACTGTATAACTATAAGTTTTTATTATGCACAGCGGTCAAGAGATCGGTCGGTGTTTTACGAAAATAAAATGTAAGGTATGAATTTATAAAATATTTTAAGTCGTTCATTACTTTTTTTATTACTTGCTACTGTAATTATAAACACGAAACATAAAAATAAAGCCTTACAGGAACTATTTTATGAGGAGTCATTGGCCGTCTGTCACCTTTTGACTTAGCTGGTAACAAATTCAGAAACTAAAATGAAATCTGGAAAATGAAGAAAATGCTTTTTATATTTTATTCGAGGTATTACTGTTTAGTCTCTGCTATTATTATTTTCTTTCACTAATGAATAATAGTAAAATATGAAGTAACTCAAGTAGCACCTAGTCAATCTGTTTAGTTTACTCATATACAGTGCATTCATAAAGTATTGCACAAATTCATTTTCAGTTAGAATAATTATTTAAATGAATAACTCCGAGACAGGTCTATTTTTGATCATAATTGCGCATGTTTTGTAACTGTACTTCAACTCTATATTCGAGTTATGACTAGAGATCTGGAGGTAGAGATAAATTCCTCAGACGACTATATAATATTATATTATAAGCACCTAATGAAACATTTCCAAATAATACGAAATTATAAAATATTCTTATGCACTATCCAATAAATCTGTTTTCTTTATAAAAATGGGAACAAAAAATTAAAAGTTTTTATCGGGTAATTAGGCGGCTATAAAAAGCAATTACTTATTGACCGTCATCTTGACGGGGATGCTCGTTACTGTCAAGTGTCCAATAGCAATGCAAATGCATAGATAGGTGGATATCGTCGTTTGACTATCACGTCTACGTCCACTGTCCTATGTTGAAACAGATATACTTTAAATACGTAATACTTATACAACATAAAATGTGAATAACACGTAGATACGTAAATAGTGTGACATTAAAGACGACGAAGGTTAATATTTTTAAAATGCCTTGTTCAAATCCTTTAGAGAATAAATTGAACTTGTGGATTAGTGATTTCCTGGAGTTTCAATTTAATGATAAAATTATATTGCACAAGCTGTAGTAAAGTGCTTTCGTCAAACATCAAAGCAAACATTAAGAGACACATTTCTTAAGACAGTCATAAAAAATATGTGAGTGGTAATATTACTGATAGTGACAGGCAAACAAATTTTAACTTAGATTCAGTGGAAATGATGGTTGGGTGTAATATATCGTTTACGAAACTAGATAATCCACTATTTAGAAAATTATTGCAAAAATGTAATAGTGGCATCGGAAACGGCACTAAAAAAAATTTATCACAGGGATGTGACAGTATTAAACAAAAAATTAATTCTGAACAAAATTATTAAATATGATTTGAACGAAACAACTACTCAGCGGGCAAGTACCCCGACCTGCATTGGATTATACCTTCAAATCACGATAGATCGGTAGCCAATATCATTTGTCAATTCCTAATCAGACATAGACCGGTTTCGAACTTATTAGTTCTCCTCAGTATGCCATAGGTTATGGAATAGACAAATGATAGTGGCCAATCTGCTAGTCATATACTGACTAAGGTAAATTGAGTAGTGGTGAGAGGTATGTGAAACTTCTCATGCTACTATCCGACCGACATAGATGTCTCTGTGGTGGATAGCGACTTGCGAAGCAAGTATCGAGAGCGGCGACCTCTAGCCCAGGTGGACTAAACTACTGTTTTTAAATATGATTTGAACGAAACAACTACTCAGCGGGCAAATACCCCGACCGGCATTGGATTATACCTTCAAATCATGATAGATCGGTAGCCAATATCATTTGTCAATTCCTAACCAGACATAGACCGAAAGGGAACTAATAAGTTCGGTATTATGCGGTACAATGGATCTTCAATGATAGATCTTGTACATCCCATCTGAAGAAAATATTTGAGGGGACTCATTTCGAAATTCTTGAGGACTGGTACCGTCCACATTAAAAAAAGGACGTGCAGACCATCACTTTTGGGGAAAATGAAATTGATATTTTAGCGGAAATGATCGTGAATCATTCGCAACCCACATCTCAGGTTGACTTATTTATTATTATTAAATGATGTATCCCCGCAGCATGTCCAGAGAGTTTTCAAAAAAGTAACTTTCATCCATACAATATGAAAATAGTGCAAGTGTTGATATAAGATAATCCAAACAGAAGAATGGAGTTCTGTAAGCTCATGGCTAGAGTCCGTATCTTGGATGACATTTCCAGAGAGGGATTCTGAATTACACGATACTAGTGATGCCGATATACAGTGGTTTTTTCATGTCATAATCATTATTAGTGAACTATGTTATTATTAGTTGTAAATCATAAAAAAAGCAGTTGTCGAATACTTTTGTAAAGTTACAGTTAAAAACACTCGCAACTAACTATTATTGCTACACGAGCTCAAACATCGTTAAATATAAAAGTTTTATTTGTAAATCATAGTGAAAATCCATACGTTTCTTCAAACGTTCTCAATAAAACAGGGTCTCTGATCCTCGAGACAGTTGAAAGATAATTAGTCATATTATGTAATATTATGTATGCGCTAAGAAGATGAGAGAAGAGGAAGGGGAATGTTTTGATAACCACCATAGCCAGATGCGTACATAGATAAAGGGGTTAAAAATTTAAAAATTAATAAAATAATCGACCGATGTTTTTTACTTATTGTAACAAAAATAATACTGTCAAATTATTTCGAACTGATATAAATAAATAAAAATATCAATGAATGCATTGTTGATTTTATCATTTAAGTCAAATTTAGTTTAATTTTGTAACTCAAACTTTTATAGTTCATTATTTTGATTCAAAGTTATTTCTAGCAAAGCAAAGATAAAGTAAAGGGAAACATTGACTCAATCCGTTATATAAAAATATACTTTGAAAACAAATATTGAAATAAATAAAACACAATTTTAGGTTTTAAATTTATTTAGTCTTATCTACTGATTATGAAATAAAACAATTTTAGTCAGAATACTTCTAACTCTTATTATACTGTTTTGTTTTTACATTCATGATGTATTCTTAAATTAAAATAATTTTCCAGTATGAGTTTTATTAGTATTATTGAATGGTTTTCTAAAAAGTCATCAAAAATATGATCACCAAGTACATCGAAAATAGAAGGTGGAATATTTTTCATCGTTTGATTTATTAATACATTATAGAGGTTTTTATGTTTCTTATTAAATATATTTATGGTTTTATTAACCTGGAATGTAACAATTATTCGACTCTCATATACAAATTTTAACAACTGGGTCACTAAATTAGCTTTTTCAGATCCTGACAAACCATTCAACTAAAAGTATCCAACAGGAACTTTTCAGTGGGTATTAAGTCCCACCACCATAAACACTAGTGTCTCCATGGCCTCTGGAAGGTTATCTGAATCCAAGTTTGTCCCAATGTCTACATAACCAGTAAATTTTTGCCTATTCATTCCACCCGTTTTCTTATTGTCATCTCATCCATCAAAAAGTTACATAATACTTTTCCTTCCTTTGCTTCTGCTTGCAGCGATTTCATTTTAAAAGCTTCTTGCGTTTCATTTATGAATCTTGGAGATGCGTCTATAGTTTGATACCATTTCGTTATAGTACTTTGATGTAGCAGGATTTTATTAAATTTTTCCCGTACAAAATTGTACGCCTTTGGTGAATAATAATGTAATATTAGGGAAAAAGATGGTAAAGAAGCATTTTTGTCGTAATGCGTCTTTCAAAACTTGTTTAAAGATCTCTCCAACATCTCCAGGAATTGAAGCCTACAAAAAAACAAAAAAAAACGTGATTTCATTTAAGTTACCGGCCCTGTAAGCACGATTGGTAAATGTTTCTTGGGAACCTACGGGATAATAGCACATATATTAAAATGAGTATAGATCATTCAATGTTTCTTTTATAAAATCCTTGAATACAAAAGTTGTATAATTTCCGAACATTTTTATTTTTAATATTATTTAAAGCCTGGCTCACAAAGTTGCTCTCTTAAGTTTTTACTTGAGCGTAAAGGAAAAGAAATTCTTTTTTATTCTCAAATCAGAAACCCTACAACCAATTTATGTCTATGTATAATAACATACTTACATATGAAACAAACGAGATTACTCCTTTTTGTAAGTATTTAAACAAACCAAACAACTCTTGGTCATTTTTGAACAATATAATACTACGAAACCAACACAAAATTGTTTATAATTGAATAAAAATAGCGATAGAAACAACGAACAAATATGGCGGCATAAGAAAATATCAACAACTGTCAACGGCATGTGACGTATAACAACCGCATTTGGAAGGAAACCAATGAAATCGTTGTTCCAAACGAAAACAATAAAAAAATAATGTATATTACGCGCCGCCGCAAAGAATAATTCATATATCTATGTCTCTTTCTTAATCTGAGTGTGACATAAACAAACGAAAGGTTATGTTTTTTGGACCATCGTTTCGCCATTTTTGGCGAGGAAACTTGCTAACTATTTTAACCAAATTATGCCAACTTGTCGCCATGTTTGCTATCAAACAAGAACAACCAGAACGGCGGCCATTACGTTGAATTTTCAATATTTTGTTAAATTTACCTCTAAAAGAACGTTTTAATTTACTAATTCGATATTTTAATCAGTTTTGATAACCCTACCATCGATTGCACTCTTTGAATTTCTCAAATGTATAGTACTAATATATTTCGAATTAATTTAATTATACCTAAAACATAGATGTTTCTATTAGTATTTTATGTAAGTTTACAGGAATAATGCCTGCGGTAATAGATTTGACCCTCATGTTCACTGTTCATTGACCAAGAACTGTATACTATATTTTAAGTATGATGGATGTCCATTGTATTTGACAACTCCCTTTAAAACCAAAACATAACCACACTTGAATAAGTAATATTTGAGACGATTTTATAGCTAAATAATTTCCATAAAAAGCCAAACTGCAGATTATACTTTCACCACAAAAATGGTTTCGTAGCTAACATTAAAACAGCCATAATAATAATAAAAAAAGAATGTCAATGTGGGCTAGTGATCATTTGGTTCCAGTTACGTTTCGATGGACAGAAAATTAATTCCCATTTTGACCACCATTACATCTTTAAAACGTGATATTGAGATTTTTATAATAGCCACTATAAATAAAGAGTCAATCATCCTAGCAACTGTAACATCATGATGTCCAAACTACAACTTCTGATGCTGCTTGGAAATTCTCCTGATTTTCTTGGTAGGATCCCTTCTCGGTATCAATGGAGGAGAGACCAGTCATTTAAATATTCAATCACTTTTTACAACTGAGCATTCCACTAAGCAGTCGTAGATGGTGCATATTTTAGAAGAATTTATACATAAGTATGGTCGAAATTACTTTACACAATTCCGCCATTTTATCAAGACCAGCTCGAAGATGAATTTATATACTGTTATGTTGCCGGTCACTGCGATATTGTCGAATAAAAAAATTTAGGAGATTTTGGTCAATCTACGTATACTACTTTAAGTTAAGAGCCATGAAGTAATCATTACATTGTGTGTTGATAGTTAAATCACTCAAATTTGTGTGCCCAAAAAAAAAAGTTAAAAAATAGTTTTTCTAGAAACATCTATTTGGGGACGTGCATGATTTTTCAATCTACAGTGTCCATGTTTTACCGTAAATTGGTCCGCGTAAATTTTTGTTACCACAAACTCCTTAAAATACACTGAAAACATCACAATAAACATAGAATGTGAAATTGTACTTTCCATCTTGCCAAGTTTAGGTCGGATCAGCTGTGGAGTTGAGTCCAGTAAACACAGGGGTCCAAAAGTTTAACAGTAATGTTATAGTTAGAAAAACATACTTTAAAACCTCACCAAAGTTGATTCTCCGCGCTTCGTTAAAACGACGTCGTTGATCATCACCGTCAGTCGCAAGCCGACGCGACGTGCGTCGTAGCGATCCTGATTTTATTCACCGAATTGGTGCAAAAACGGATCAGATATTAATTTTTCTTAAAATTAAAATTTGTAACTTGTAATTCTAATAAAGCACGGAAAAAATCTAAACTATTTTTAAGACTACTATTCTTAAATTAGAACCCCTAAACACCTACCCTAAACCAAAAACAAAACATTTTACATAAGTCCATTCAAGAACACATTGTATATGAGACTTTAAATTTACCACAGAAAGGCACATTATTTCTTTATGTGCTTTTAAGTGTTTTATGAATTTTATTCTCTTTCCGATTTGAGGAATAAGTTCTATATAATCTGTTCTGAAATTTCCCCTAAATTGTCGTTAGTTAATTTTCTTGACCTAGAAAACAATTATTTATGTTATTAAAGTATAAATAATTTAAACAAATCATTGTAGCTAAGTATATAATAGAAAAGTATGATCGAACTTTCAAACAGGTATGTCATAACAAGTTTTGTACATATGAAACCGAAATTTGTAAGCCATTTGAATATTCACAAAATTTCCATGTATATATACAAACTGTAAATAGGTAGCTAAAATACATAAGAATTAATATGTCAGCTTAGCATTTTTGGCAAGAACAAAGAACTTTAATCCTACACTGATAATAAATTAATATCAATGACTTCAGAAAGTCATTAATTAATAATGCTATATATAGGTACACATTAGGGTGCATGACTGGTAAGTCGCCGTATTCCTTTCAAGGGATGTTAGTAGTGCTCATTTGCAACTGATTTAACTATAATATGCATAATGCAAAACCTTACAGTTTTTGAGATATTTTATTATATTTTTTTTTTAGAAACTTCCCTTATATGTTTCAAAAAACATGTATCATCGCTTAAGCGGAGATTTCTCACTCAAAAATAAGACAAATAGGTTACTATCAACATGGATCCATTGCTGTTTCGTACTTGAAATGCAGAATGTTGAAGTTTTATTATTATTTCGATTCATTTTGTAAAGAAAATATGTACACCACTGACTTCTTTAGTTTTAGATGGCACAGTTATGTAGACAGTTAACTGCTGAAAAGAAGTTATCTCTTGATTTTTGTTAGTTTTAGATTTCGTGTAGGAGATAAATGAATTTTTTTTATGTAGGGTACTTAACAGCATTATTTTTTTTTTAATAGACTTAAAAAAGACTTTAAAAATTGCATTTATTTTCTATACGATGGCGATATTTAAAAAACATCAAGAGGTGACATTTTTTCGGCAATTAACTCTCTACATAATTGGGCCATCAAAAACTAAAAAAATCAGTGGCGTATATATTTTTTAAAGTTAACCCAAAGAAAAATAAAACTTCAATATCTCAGGAACGAAGCAAGAATAGACCTATGTTGATAGGAATTAGGTGTAGTTGTCTTATTTTTGAGTGTAGAATCTCCGTTTAAGCGATGGCACATGTTTTTCGAAACACTCTGTATCTCTTTAATTTGAAATCAATGGATGCTCAACCTGTACGTAGTATTTTTGTATTATTTATGGAAGTAAAATATAGTTTTTAAAACTTCATATAAACGTCATTCGAAAAGTAATATATGAAGTAGAGAAGTTTTTAAATAATTTGCACGTTTAATGCATTATCAAGTTTTAAAAATAAATTCCTATGATGTACGATTGGGTTGAAATTTTTTCACAAATGTAGTTTTTTAGCTCGTCTTTTTATCTTATTAAAGTATTTAACCTAATTTTTGTTACATAGCTATGTAAACTAACGCAGGAAACTGAAATATTAAAGAAAGCTTTATTATTTTTTTTATTTTAAAAATAAAATATCTCAAAAACTATTAGATCTCTAAATCAATTGCAAATGAGTTCTACTAACCCACATTCAAAGGAATAAGCCGACTTACCAGTCACCCTTTGTATAATAAAACGCCACTACAATAAAAATGCAGATCTTGACTATAGATTGTATATAATACACAAGTAAAAATTATCAAAAAAGAAAATACCTTAGGAAACCTATACACAACCATTAAACCTCAGACGAATACCTTGTCACCTACAATATAGTGACGTTGTGTATTCATTTCTTATAAAGTATAACTTAATTAAAATAGCTTGCATGCAGTAAAACAAAAATTATTAAACTTACCTTCTAATATTGAAATTAAGAACTCCAATTCCCAACTTGCTAATAGCTTTTCCATCGTAGACTCAATAACTTCTATTTTACAGTTCATAATGTTCATATATTTTTTTTAAGTGTAACTTTACAAATGTAAATTATTTCATAATAATCAATATTTATGAACAAAGTATAGCACACACAATTCGACGCGTAGTAGGTAAGGTATGTCGTCTTTGTTTGGCAAAGGCATAGCTTTCTACCTCCCACCACTGTGCGATTCACTTGTTCCAATATTAGAAAACTTCACGTTGAGATTAGCAAGTATTCAATCAAGGATAACAGTTATTGGAATAATAATATGTATAATTCTTCCAGCAAAGTTGTTTGTAGTTCTATTCCAAGAGTAGTATTCTTATGTCAAGAAAAACATTTAATTAAGAATTTACTTCAAGATGTCCTTATATTTACTCTCACGGTCAACAGTACTCGAAAGTGTACTATTAAGAGTATATTTAATACATACTTATACTTCGAAGGAATCAAACTAATATTGACTTAAAGACTTGCGCTAATGAAACTCAAAAATATATCTATTCTTGGTTTACAATTGGTATATTAGTGAAACAATAATAATTTATTATATTTTTCTAGTGACAAATATAAAAATTCAAGAATAATCGATTACTTTGATATAGAATAGTTTTCTTTTCGTGTGAAAACATTTACTTACCTATGTTTTTTGTTAGATCACGTTTTAATTATGACAAAAATTACCGATAAAAATTTTATATAGAAATAGTTGTTAAAACAGTTGCTACGTCCTTAAATCATTTAAAATATCGTACTATGTGTGGTTCCTTAAACCAAACATAACGGCCTACACTTCGTGAAATCCCAACCTTAAACGCGATTTCCATATTTCAATTGTCTATGTGATAATACTCCGCTGTCTGCCTTAACTATAGTCCTCCTTCCTACCTAAGTTATGCTGCCCTTAAAATAAGAGAAACCCACATATCATATATTGTGGCTACAATAGCTTTCATTTTTGATGTCACTGGCCTTTTAGAAATGATAACAGATACAGTGCCGGTTAAATAAATTGTCCATTTTACTGCTGAATCAATATGTGAAAACAGATTCAAGTTCTTACTTATTAGATGGATAAATAAATTCACGTTTCAACTTTTGAAGTTTTTTTTTTTAATAAAAGTACTTACTAAAAGAACATTTTAATGTAATGTACAGCTCTGTAAATTATTTCAAGTAGTCGTATGGAAAAGTAGTTACATAAGAATTTTGACCTCCATTTTGCAAAGGGTCAACGTAACGAACTCCAGTTTGTGCCAAGTTTTTCTTTCTTGGTACCTATAAAATAAACCTAAACTCAATAGGGGCTCCTATTTGAGATTTTAAAATTACCCTCCGTAGTGCTTCGCCTGGAAAGAGTAACGAAATGGCAGTTACGCAAAAAGTATATCATATATTATAACTGAAATTCCCAAAATTCGTTTCCTTTTATGTTTACCCATTCCAGAAAAACTAAGACTTTCGGAACAACCTGTATAATTTATTATGGCATAGTAACATTACGGTCTCAGTAGGCCTTTTAATGACACATCACCCACGATAAGTTATATAACTCAATTTTTCAAAGTTGAAGTGGCTGGGGGTGAAAGAGGTCATGCCACCACGTTGCAGAAGGCTACGTTTAATGTCCGCTTTTCATTTATAATAGTTAATATACAAAATATAATGAATAAGATTTACAGGAAACAACTACTCGGCGGACAAAAAGCTCCAACCTGCATTGAATTAAACTTGCAAGTCTTGTTTGGTAGCTAAGATCATTAGTCAGTACCAAAGGTTAGAGGTCGCAGCTCTTGGTGCCTGCTTTGCAGATCGCTATCAGTCACTAAGATATCAGTGATGTCTGATGGGTAGTAGCACTGACCACCAGAGGGATACACTTATCTCTCACTATGTCTATAAAATATAATGTATAGCTACGTTTACATGACCGAAGGGCGTTGGGAGCCATGTGTTATTTGTGACGATGGAAGACTAAGTTTATTATTGAAACAAGATAGCTCAATGGTATTAAAATGATATATCATATCACTGTAATAATCTTCGAGCTAACCTGTTTCAGTATAGTATTTCCTAAGTCAGTTGACACACTATAAAAATGCCGACAAAGGATTTTATCCATTGAATGAGTAAATCCCTTTGGATATACTATAATAAGCTTGCTCAGTCACCGAAATTAGACATGGATATCAGCATCCTCCGTCACTTAAAACAGACGTAGCTGTACTTATCGTAAAAAGTATCCAAAATATTTGCGGTTGAAGTTTTCGCGCACATACCCATTATTATATATAGTTATTGCCTCGAGTTTATGCAACTTAATAAACTTGTACGTGTATTAACAATTTTATAAATAAATTTGGTTGTCTACCAGTAATGTTAAACATATTTATAATGATACGATTAATAAATGGAAAGTTTTTACTAGATGCACTTTTTTCCTTACACATTATATAAGTGTTCTTCAATGTTGATGAGCGATTTTCCCCTAAAAACTCGTCTAGTATTTCACTAAATTCGGTATACATCGAGAAGTTCCATTAAATATAGTAACAATTAATGCAGTAAACTCTTTTCAATTGAAGGGTCCATTGTAAGACCGGGCCATGTCCACTTTTTACGGAAAAAGAGTTAGATCTGCAGTCATGTACTACAGAAATTGCTCTATCATTCTGTGCAAGAATCGGCTTCCTATCACCCGTAACAAGCATTACAGTTGCGTATTGGTGGTTGTCTGCAACTATTATATATTTAGTTGCAATAACAAGGCAAGTCCTGGACATGTCCATTTATTGCAAAGTTTTTTGATATTTAGTAATAGATCACGCCTGTGTCCTTAATATTTGTGAGTGTTTTGGAAAGAGTTTTACTTAATTTTTGAATAAAAATATGTCCGAAAGTGATAGTGTTAGTGAAGAAGACCCCATACGGGTAATTACACCGACAGTGATGAAGATTATATACCAGAAAATAATCTCCCAAACCGTGCTAAACTCAATTTCCTTAATTTGGCGCGCATTAATACGGATTCTTCAGATTCAGAAGTTGAGGTTCACGACGCATCTAATGCCAACCTTTTTTCAAACACCTTATAAGAAAAAAAATGACTCCAGCGAAGAAAT
The DNA here is from genome assembly GCA_029963845.1 of Rhamnusium bicolor. Lineage (NCBI taxonomy): Eukaryota > Metazoa > Arthropoda > Insecta > Coleoptera > Cerambycidae > Rhamnusium > Rhamnusium bicolor. The sequence continues at coordinate 128,144 of JANEYF010000920.1, forward strand.
ACATGGAAGAGAAATATTCGAAAATAGTCAAGGACTAATGGTGAAGAGTATGTAGGCACAAGCCGGGCAGTGGCTCAAAAATAATATTGGACTTAACTGTGAATGTCGACTGAAGTGTAGTGAAAAATGAACCCTGATGAACAAAATTGTACAGAATTATTTAAAGTAGAAAATCTCGAAAAATTCACCTCATACATCCATATATACACTGATGCATCTAAATCTAACGCCGGTACTGGTTGTGCCTATTTAGTTCCCAGGCATAGTAAGGAGTCCAAATTTAAATTGAACCCTGAAACCTCAATATTTTCTGCTGAAGCACTTGCCATTATAAAAGCTAAACCTACCTTTGCCGGTGTCTTCAAGTTCCGAAGTCTTCTATAAAATTCAACTTTAAGTTTTTAACTTTTGTATTCATCTTGGTAGCACTGGTAAAAGTTATATATACGTTTATGAAGAGACTCAAGGTAGAAAGGGCCAAAAAGAGGTGGTCAGCATTCTGTTCCATTTTTTCTCCGGATGTTAGGCAACTGTATATTTTTTTCTGACAACTGTTCGTCGCAGAATAAAAATTACATGCTAGTTCAATTTCTTTATAGTATCGTTGAACTGAATAAATTCCATTTGATTGTTCATAGATATCCAGAACCAAGGCACAGTTTTTTGCCGTGTGATCAGAGCTTTGGGTTGATTGAAATCAATAAACGCAAGCATGACAAAAATTGTCTGCCAAATGAATACATAGAGATTATAAGGAAAACCAGCAACAAATTTACTGTAAGATCTGTGACTCAAGATATATTTTTAGATTTCAAAAATCATCTACAAACATTCCGTATTTTTTCCAAAATATGTATTTTTATTATTACTTCTTTATTACTGTACAAAAACTAACCATGTCCAACAGGGCCCGCTTTAGAGGCAGGCAACCAGGACCCTGTCCCTGGCGGCGAACCTGATAGCAGCATTTTCGCCCCCCTGAATGTGAACCTAATATTGATAAATTAATTATTCTCACTTAATATAATTTTTACACTACTTGTTGATTTTTTCTCTAACTAAAACTAAGTACTATGCAATTTATATTTGATCTTTGTGGTTCGTTATGTTTTAAAGCTAAAAAAATGTTAATACACCTTTTTAAAAAACACATATATATTTTTGGAATAAAACAAGAAGTATAGTTAAAAGACCCTGCATGAACTTGTAGGTATATAGTTACTTGTTTAAAATAGGAACTGCAAGCCATAACATGCATGGACATGTTTTCACGCCTTACTATATAAAGAGTCATCTAAACGTAATTGTGTTATTATTGCAAATGCGTCGGTGCCGGTGATAACATATCCTTGAAGTAAGTTTATAAATATTAAAAATATTTAACAGTTTAGTTCAGGATAGTGACTTTTGTGTGTTTTGTCAATTTCTAAAGGTACTTCTGTAAAATACCTATATTAAGTGGTAAAGAATTATTTCCAAAAATATTTTCCACAATACGTACTTATACATTTTTAAATTTTAGATAGGCTATTTTAAATATTTAGTTTTTATATGTTCGTTATTTGTCCATTTTGTTGGAATCCACCACACCGAAAAAAAACTTTAAAAAAATCCTATTAATTAATGAATTATAATTTTGTGTAGTAATAAGTTAATGCGTTGTATAAAAGGATAAAAGAAGAAAAATCTTCAAATACGATTAGTCGGTGACGGTGGCTTAGTCTGTCCAACAGTTTAAAAAAATGAAATTCCTAGTTAATTACTAAAAGCATTAACTATTTTTTTAAAAAGAGGGGTTGAAAATTAGCCCGAAACGTTAAGAAATTCATTTTTATATTTAAAAATAGTTTAAGTAGGTAATCAAAATTAGGCATTTTATTTTTCAAAACTGTGAGACAGACTAAGTCACTGACCAATTGGATTTGAAGACTTTTCCAATTTTTATTTTTAGCAACGCCATGGCTTATTTTAACTAGCGTATTATACATTGTTTAATTTGTTGTTTTAGAATATCTGACGCGCAAAGAAAATTGTCCGGCCATCAGTACAAAAAGCGAAGGCTAGAGAAGGAAACCCAAAAGCAAAAATAAGCTGGTACTCTGCACAATTATTTACAGGGTAGGTCCCGTAGTACCATTAGGACCAAAACAAATATCTCCAAAAATTCAGATAAAAAGAAAACACGGAATCATCAGAGAGTGTTGATGACCAAGACTAATCAATACACGATATTTCTAAACCAACTTTGTCACCAAATGAAAGCAGCCTATCAACTGACACCGCCTTGGCACTTACAGAAGGCACCCTGGCTAGCACTAGTAACACTCTACCTCTACAAACTGACCCCATCCTACCACCCACGGAATGCACTATACAAACTTTAGATACAGATCCAGCATTGTGGCCCAGAATTTTAGGAGATGCCGAAAGAAGTGGACCACCTAAACTATTGTTTAATTACAAATTTTCTTATTATGGCACTGGTCGAAAATTTAACGCAAGTTACTATTCTCGAATTGTAAGAAATGGAGTGCAAGTTATAAGAGACTGGCTAGTGTACTCCGCTTCAAAAACTGCATGTATTGCTTTTGCTGCAAAATTTCCGGCCGTGTGTCAAGTTCCCTTTCAAGAGAAGGTTTTAAAAGCTGGAAGTACATCATTGAAACTTTAAAGGATCACGAAATTTCTAAAAATCATATTCAGGCTCAAAAATCCTGGCTAGAACTCAGTCAAAGGTTAAAGTGTTGTACAACTGTAGATGCAGCTGCCCAAAGAGTTATTAACACTGAAATGAATCACTTGTACGAGGTGCTTTTAAGGATTGTAGCAATTACTAAAATGCTTGGTAAAAGTTGTTTAGCTTTTCAAGATACAAGCGATAAGCTGTTTGAGCATAATAACGGCAACTTTTTAAAAATAGTTGAATTACTATATGAATTTAACCCCGTCATGGAGGAACACGTGTGTAGAGTGATTAAGAAAGAGGAAACCAAAGCTTGGAAAAAACATTCAAAACGAGATAATAGATTTGCCCCACGAAAGTGTAATATCGCATATTATTGCTGAAATAAAAAAAGCGAAATACTACTCCATAATATTAGATTGCACTCCTGACGTTAGTAAGGTGGAGCAAATGACCCTGATAATTAGATATGTTTCCATTAATAAGTCTGATTCTGATTCAAACGATGTCGAAATAAAAATCTACGAAAGCTTTTTAGGTTTCTTACCTGTGGAAAGATCTACAGGAAGACAACTATATGAAATTATAATTGAAGAGCTTGAAATGGGACTTGATGTGCAAGATATAAGAGGGCAGGGATATGATAACGGGGCTAACATGAGGGGCAACAATGCAGGAGTGCAATCTAGAATTTGAAATTTAAATCCACGAGCATTCTACGTTCCGTGTAGTTTCCACTCGCTCAATCTAGTGGTAAATGATATGGCAAAAGCATCCTTGGAAGCAGCCAATTTTTTTTAATATGGTCTAAAAAATATATTTATTTTTTTCTTCTTCTACTTTTCGATGGGCAATATTTTTAAAATATGTCCAAGGATTAACATTATAACCTTTGAGTGACACTCGATGGGAAAGCAGGAGAGAAGCTTTAACGACCTTAAGATTTCGACTTGGTGAAATATACGACACTTTGCTAAGCATTTATGAAAACCAAGACATCGATATCTCAATAAGAGACGAAGTCTCGGGTTTGCTAAGTTGCATTAAACAATTTAAATTTTTATGTTCGATAGTCATATGGTATAAAATTTTAAATATTTTAGATATATGAAGGAAAATTGCTTTTTAATGTTTCAAAAATATTTTATTAGAAACTCTACACGTGTTTCGGCTTTTTAGGCCTTTGTCAAGAGTACAGGGAATACTGAACAGTAAAATTTGTGTCCATTGCTTATATAACTACATCTGGTAC